>OZ038478.1:1082500-1135000 GCA_964036315.1 Acanthosepion esculentum
ATATATATATATATATATATATATATATATATTATAATTTAACTGATTTAAAAATATGGTTTCATCGCTACACAAGAATTACCATGTTTCGAAAACAGAAACTAAAAACTTCAAATTCAATTAAGAAGAGTACAAAACTAACCCTAACCCATATACACCAAAGACCCCACTACACGAAGTTTGAGTGAAAGCGATGTTATTTTCAGGAAGTCTTGGCTAATAATTATGAGAAATTTTTCTGCTTATCAAAGATGAATTATGAATAAAATTATTCTTTTGGCGATATTAATAATTTTTCAAATTTCAAATTTAAATCCAATATTGTGCACCCCGTCTGCCATTTTTCATTAGAAATCTCATGACAAAAACTAACCTTAAAGCATAAAACTTGTACTGAAATACACAGAAGAAATTAATATTCTAGATTTCAAGTGTGGCTTTTCAAAGAAAGCGAATTCCCCCATGGCATTTTTCCAGTGGTCGGTGTAAATGCGTTCAAAGCAATAAATTCCACTCCGACTCGTGAATGAGGTTTTCAAAACGACGATTGTGAATCGATTAGACAAATATGTCTATTACTTTATGGATTTATTAAGAAAGAAACACATTTCTAAACAAGGCAGTGAAGCAGACTCTCCCAACTGAATGCTTTTCAATTTTAAAACTCGATATTGTAATAATATTTCTTAGTAAATATTAATGTCTATCTCTCCAGCTCAGTCTTCCTGTTCTTCCCAATTGAGAATTTTAAGAGATTCATAAATCCGTTCATCTATCCAGTTTGACGTCGTTTTTCTCGCCGGATATTTACCAAATCTTTCGAAAACTTTCCATTAGGAAATAGAGAATGTTACATTTTGCAGCTTTTTTAATTTACTTTAGGGAAAACATTTCGCACCTTTTGCTTCCTGCTTTTTTCCTGAGTTCTATGTCTGACAGGACTTTTTATTTTTGACAGGTTTAAGAATGAAAATTATAGGCTAAACTTTAAACCCATTTCCCCTGTCGTGAAATATATCCTTGTGATTAATGCGCATTATATCTGAAATTGTTTTGAGTCTGTCTTTACAGCCAACACCATAAAAGCCTTTTGATATTATACACTCTTAGCTGTCTTATGTTAATAGTCATCATTTGTAGTTTCTTGTTAAGGTCATGGGCACGTGGTTAGAACGCTCGCTTAATGACCACCAGGGTCGTTTTGTCAGCGTGTGGGAAGTGCCTGAAAACCATACTCAAGACTTGTGAGTGAAATTGGTTAGAGGGTTGTTGTGCTACGAAGTTTGAGCGTGCTGGCCTTGTTCCGACTGTTGAGATAATGCGCTCTCTCCCAGAAACTGTAACTAAGGTCCGCTTAGCATAGTCGCATTTTAAACCACAGGCTGTGGGTGTTGAACAAACAAAAATGTGCCTGAGTAGGCGTCTGCAATGGGGATTAGCTAGCTGTCCGAGTAGACTGGCATCCTAGGATACAAGTGGCTGCAGAATTTAGGTTCTTATAATGTATTGATCAATATGTGTACGGAATATACTCAATGCACGTATTAAATTCGATATAAATATATTTAAATTAAAATTTCCTAAAATGCCCTGGTAACTTTGTGGCCACATGCTTCACAGATTCTTCAAACAGAGATTTACATGCCTGGCCTAATAATGTTTTTAGTGAGGAGAAATTTAGAATCGGGGAACGGTAAATCGTAATCAGCAAATTTTAAAATTATACAGTATGTTAATTTCTAAAATTAAAGGGGAACTCGGAAAACTGAAGAAGGAGATAAGGGAGAACAAAACTCATTTAGAAGTTATTTGAAGAATGATCTAAAATTTGGTTTGATAAGAAGCGAATCAATTTTATGGATTCAATACAATAGATCGGTCGAAATTCAATACAAGCGAAATTTTCTATTGCAGCTTCAAAATAGAAAAAAAATACTACGATGAGTCATTATCTCTATTTCACGCCTTTTCATATGAATTAATCAACAAAGATACGTAGATTGAACTGAATAACTAGAAAGAAAGTGTCTTTAATATTTTTCTCTTTATATAAATTTGTTTTTACTTTATAGAAAATTCAAATAATGGTTTCAATAATAATTTGTATTTATATTAATTTCATAGAACACAAATATACTATGTCCATATATAAAAAAAAAATCCTGTTTCTAACCAACTGAATATTTTTATATTTACTAAATATATTAAAATAAAAATAGAAGAAAGAAAATTGTATTACGTCATTATTTTCAGTTAGAAATAAGTTATTTATTCCTGCAGACACGTTGGAAACCATATGGTCGCACTGATGCTGCAATAGCTTCTGTAGCAAAGTGGAGATACTAGCTCCGCGACCAATTCTCGAGTTCTAAGTAATCCTTACTGGGTGGAGATACTAGAGCAGCGACCAATTCTCGTGTCCTCAGTCACCCTTACTGGGTGGAGATACTAGCGATTTCACGAATTCTCTGGTTCACAGTCACTGGGTGGAGATACTAGCGCCGCGACCAATTCACAAGTTAACAGTCACCATTACTGGGTGGAGATTCTAGCGCCGCGACGAATTATCGAGTTCTCAGTCACCCTTACCATGTGGCGATACTAGCGCCGCGAACAATACTCGTGTTCTCAGACACCCTTACTGGGTGGAGATACTAGCGCAGGGACCAATTCTCAAGTTAACAGTCATCCTTACTGAGTGGAGATACTAGCGCCTCGACAAATTCTCGAGTTCTCAGTCATCATTACTGGGTGGAGATATTAGCGCCGCGACCAATTCTCACGTTTACAGTCACCCTTCCTGGGTGGCGATACTAGCGATACTAGCTGGGTGGCAATACTGGCGATACTAGCGCCTCGACCAATTCTTGAGTTCTCAGTCATCCTTACTGGGTGGATATACTAGCGCCACGACGAATTCTCGAGCACTCAGTCACCCATACTGAGTGGAGATTCTAGCGCCTAGACCAATTCTCAAGCTTACAGTCACCCTTCTTGGGTGGAGATACGGGCTCCGCGACCAATTCTCGAGTACTAAGTCATCCTTACTGGGTGGAGATACTAGTGCCACGACCAATTCTTGTGTTCTTACTCACCCTTACTGTGTGGAGATACTAGCGCAGCGACCAAATCTCAAGTTAACAGTCATCCTTACTGGGTGGAAATATTAGCGCCACGACAAATTCTCGAGTTCAAACTCATCCTTACTGGGTGCAGGTTCTAGCGCCCGACCGATTCTCGAGTACTCAGTCACCCATACTGAGGGGAGATACCAATTCTCAAGTTTAGAGTCACGATTATTGAGTGGACATACTAGCACCGCGGACAATTCTCGAGTTTACAGTCACCCTTACTGGGTGGAGGTTCTAGCGCCGCGACCGATTATCGAGTACTCAATCACTCTTACTGGGCAGTGATACTAGCGCCGCAACCAATATTCAAGTTTACATTACCCTTACTGGGTGGAGGTTCTAGCACCGGGACCGATTCACGAGTACTCAGTCACGCTTACAGAGTGGAGATACCAGCGCCTCGGCCAATTCTCGATTTCCCAATCACCCTTACTGAGTGGAGATACTAGTACCGCGAACAATTCTCAAGTTTACAGTCACCCTTACTGGGTGGAGGTTCTAGCGCCGCGACTGATTCTCGAGTACTCAGTCACCCATACTGAGTGGAGGTACTAGCGCCGCGAACATTTCTCCAGTTCTCAGTCACCCTTATTGGGTGGAGATACTAGTGCCGCGACAAAATTCTCAAGTTTACAGTCACCCATACTGGGAGGAGATTCTAGCTCCGCGCCCAATTCTCATGTCTTCAGTCACCCTTACTGGGTGGAGATACTTGTGCCGTGACCAATTCTCGAGTTCTCAGTCACTCTTACTGGGTGGAGATACTAGCCCCCCGACCAATTCTCGAGTTCTCAATCACCCTTATTGGGCGGAGATTCTACCGCCACGACTCATTCAAGTTTACAGTCACCCCTAAAAAAACTAAAAACAACAACAAAAAAACAAACAGTAAAAACTCTTAGAATACGACAGATCTTCTCTTGGAATGACTATTATTACTGCGACTCAGCTTCATGGCATTTAGAAAAAAGGATAATATATAAAGTTTAGTTGTTAATATGCTTCAGGCCAACCCACAAATATAGGCGAATGGTCAACTTTATTTAATTAGAAAGCTAAACTCCCTGCCAAGAAAAAAAATCGTATGTATATATATATATATATATATATATATATATATATATATATATATGCACACACACACAAATACACACACACACACACACACACACACACATATATATATATATATGTATGTATGTATGTTTCTGCCAAGAATATATATATATATATATATATATATATATATATATATATATATATATATATATATATATATATATATATTCTTGGCAGAATCGATTTCAGAGAAACTCGCTTGTTAAACGATGATTGACAAGAACCGAAGCGGCTTTTCGTTAACACGGATACGATTTTTCTGGCAAGGTATTTTGGCCCATAGTTATATGAAGCTTCAAAGGAGACACACATATTCAAAGGACACACACACACGCACACATAGATACACACACACACACACACACACACACACATATATATATGTTTATTTTTTACAGACTAACACTGGTGTTGGATCGATATTAAGAGCAGTTTTCATATCCAATTCTTACCTTAACTTTACCCTTTAAACTGTAGCTTTAACTCAAACCATTACAATTTTTATAAAGGAATTTATATTAAAGTGGAAATGTGGGAAGAAATTTAACACGGAAATAAGGCCTAATTGGCACCATGAAATATAATAGGTGTTCTCTGATATATTCTTATATAAATTGAAAAAACATTCTGTGTTGATGCTGATGAATCTGCGAGTACATAAGAGAGAATCTATAGGAATGGATATTGGAGATTAATTTACCTTACTATCTCAACATAAATGAGGCACGGTGGAGTAATGGTTAGCGGCTCGGATTGAGGAATCGGTCAAATCCTGTCAAATTCCATTTCATTCCCTTGCGTGCTAATACACTTGAGAAAGGAATGAATCCTCTTCTCCTCCCCACAGCTATGGGTAAGTAGCAGGGCCGTCCGGGTTCTATAGCCTTGGATGGCAACTGGTGTACCGCAAAAAGAAATGGCAAACTACTGCAGGAAAAAGAATATGTTTCGTCAGTCATGTATCACGTATGGTACATAGCTGACTGACTGATCTCAACATAAACATACTCTACCCGCAATACGGTAAAATTTTAATGATGTGTGACAAGATATATATATATATATATATATATATATATATATATATATATATATATATATATATATATATACCCAAACAAAATCAAAACTATTAAATAAGCTATATAAACAAATTTTTTATTACGTCAATAAAAACACCGATCAAAAAAAAAATATATAAGATAAAAAATATAAATAAAAACAAGCAAAATAATTTGATCCAAATAAATAAATAAACGACTTCCGGTAAAATAACCGCCACAATAGACTACCCCCAATAAGCTATATAAACACATTTTTACTACGTTAATAAAAACACCGATCAAAATAAATATAAAAAAAAAATAAATATATAAGATAAAAAATAAAAATAAATGAAAACAAACAAAATAATTTGACAAATAAATAAATAAACGACTTCCGGTAAAATAACCGCCAAAATAGACTACCCACAATGCACCACTGACCCGTCTATATAAATAGCCGAGAAAAATAATTACTCGTGGCCTGACGATTGCATCTGGCATGAAACAGACTGTCGCCTCTATGTGTTGACTTTTATATATATATATATATATATATATATATATATATATATATATATATAAACATAAAAACCGGTTCAAAGGTCGGATTAAGGGCTTAGGTTAAACAATTTATGTCTAAATGGTTTTATATATATGTGTGTGTGTGTTTATGCGTATATGCATATATGTATGTATATATACATATATATGTGTGTATATGGATATATATGTATGTGTATGTGTATGCGTAGATATGTGTGTGCATGTGTATATATATATATATATGGGGTTGTGTATATATGTTTATGTATATGAATATGTATATATGTATAGATAATAAAGTTAATCATTTGTGTGTGTGTGTATGTATGTGCGTATATAGATGTATATATGTAGATATATTGATTTTTCAAGCGTAGGTTAGACGTGGCACAAAGTATGGGGTTCGAACTCACTATTCAGTCGTAATTTCTCTAGCGAGACAAGATTGATAACCATTACACCGCATCGAGGTGCCCATATATATATATATATATATATATATATATATATATATATATATATATATATATATATATATATATATATATATATATATATATATATATATATATATATATATATATGCCGATATGTAAATTTGTGAATATTTATGTTTGTGTGTACGTATATAAGTATATATTTAAGACGTATATTTATTTTTTTATGTATATGTCTTAGTATAATGGTATGTTTTTCTTGATATCGCTGTATGTATATAAGTACAGTGCTTTTCGATAAAAGTGACTCACCTGATTCTTTTTACTAAATGTTCTCTTCTCCGATGAAACGAAAGTTGAGCTAAATTCAACGGATAAGCGATCTAAAATCCGAAGAAGAAGCTTTAAACTTTGGATTTAGCAGTTAGTACTGTCAAGCATCTGTTCAGTATAATGTTCTGGGGATGCTTTTCTTTTCATGGAACTGGTTTCTTAAAACCTATTGAAAAGACCCTCAGGAGCGAGCAGTACAAGAGAATTTTAGAGTCTTGTCTGCTCCCTTCTGCTGAAAGGGTGCAAATCGACCCCACCAAGCTCATTTTTATGCAGGATAATGCTCCCTGTCACAAATAAAAATTGATGAAGGAATACTTTGATGAGAAGCACATGAGTGTTATGACATGGCCGCCCCAATCTCCTGACCTCAACCCCATAGAAAACTTTATGGAGCATTATAAAGTACAGGCTCTGGAGAAAGCAGTTGAGCAACAAAGAGGATTTGATTGTGAATTTCATATCTGAATGGAATTCAATGCTTGGAGATGAGATTTGCCAGAACCTAATCAAGTCAATGCCAAAAATTCTTGAAAAGGGAATTCAAAATAAAGGAGGACCCATAGATTAATAAATATTTCGAACAATATTACCTATTATAAATAAATTATACTCTATTATTTTTTACATAAAGCTGTTCGGTTATGTTTCTATTGATTACTAGTTGCAGGAAATAAGTGAGTCACTTTTTTTGCACAGATTTTTTCCTTAAACCTCATTTATATCCAAAATTATAATTATCAATAGAATACCTTAGGGTGATTAAACTTTTTTACAAGGTGGTCGGGAAGGGGTTTTTATATTAGTAAGATTAAAAATTAGTTTGACCTCAAAAACAATTGGCGAAAAAAATTTTAAGTAAAAAAATCAAGTGAGTCACTTTTATCGAACAACCCTGTATATGTAAGAATATGTGTATATGCAAGCTTATGAATGTATATATTTTTCTTTTTTTTTCAGTTTTTCATTTACTTTGCATAATTTCCCATCAGAATAAGGTTACTAAACAAATTTGCCAAGTAACATTATTATTCTTATATTTTTAGGTTTTACTTTTAATTTCTTTATTTTTTATCTGATTATTATTATTATTTTTACTATTATTATTATTATTATTATTATTATTATTATTATTATTATTATTATTATTAGTGGTAGTAGTAAGTAATCTGATTATCAATATTAGATCTATATTTCTTCTGTACCATTTATAATTTTTAAATTTTGAATTTTTGTTTTTAAATTTTAAATTTCAAATTTCAATTTATTTTTATACTTTATATAATAGTTGTTAGTAATAATATTATTAATTCTTATACCTCTCCATTTTTTAATTAAAAAAATATATCTTGTATTGTTAATAATTTTTTGTGTTAACCACAAATTGTATTAATCAAGATTAATAATATTATTAATAATATTATTAATAATATTATTAATACATTTTATTTTATTTTATTCCTACTTTGTTGGTCATCTTTAATATTTTGTTATGTGTTAACTAAATTCTATTGACGTGTGTTTTTCGAGTGTCACCGCGATATGCCGACATATGAAAATTCACTCTTTCTTTTTTCTCCCCCCTCCACTGTTTCACTCTTTCTTTCTTCTTCCTCCTTTTCCCCCTCCCCTGATTTAGAAGTTGTTTTCTTTCCTTTTCCTGTCTAAAACCTTACTTAAGAGATCAAATTTTCTGGCCTCTTGACTGAGTACACTTAAACCTACGTAACTTAATAAAGATGCATTTAAACATAACCCTATCCCTATCTTCAATTTCTAATTTAGATCATTCTGTAGTCTATGTAAGCTGTTAAACCAAGAACAATATATTTCTGGGCAAATAAATTATAGTCATATTATACATACATACATACATACATACATACATATATATATATATATATATATATATATATATATATATATATATATATATATAAATTAATTAAATTAAAAAATGAGGCAACCTTTATTTCGTCCACCTTTTCACTTTAACTCAACTTTGCAAGTTTTTGGTTCACCACTGCTGTAGTCTGGTGAAGCCCAAAACTCAACAACTCTTTGGGTCTAGTCATTGAATCTAACCAACGTCTTTATCCACTGGGCCATGTGTCCTTGCGGTTCGAAGGCTTCGGTTGGAAATTCCAATCACCTGAAGAAGGCTGGAGTTTGCAATCGCCGAAACATTGTGGATATGACACTGAAGATGAGGATAATAGTCCGAATAATGTAAGAAATCATAATAACTAATGTCAGAGAAATAAACACATTTTAGCAATAATTTGTATGTGGAGCAAGACAGATAGACATTAGAAGATAAAAAAGCAAAGAAAAGTTAATTGTGAATCTAGAATTATTTGATAGTCCACTTGGTCGATAGTTGGATTGAAAAATGTAATGTTTTTGACAAATCATCTTTCGGTATCTCTCTATATTTCTGAGATAAGGTACACTATTTAGATTATTCGGACTATTGTCCTCATCTTTGTCGCCATATTTATCACAACGTCTCGGCCGTTGTACGCACAGGCCTTTTTAAGGTGATTGGAATGTCGAACTCAAGCCTTTATTTCGCTCGCTGGGGTAGACTGTTCTAGTTCCACGTGCCATGTCTAATGGATGTCAGTTATCTCCTGTTAATTCCCCTTTCAAAGTTCTACGCCGCCTTAACCAGGTATTGAACTCACACACTTTGGGTCCTGTCACTGAATATAACTAACGCCTATTACCATTGTTTTTTTACCAGAGCTCATATTGCAATTTTTGTTGTTATTATCGCTTTTCTCTGACACTCCTTATTACTGGTTCCCATATTGTAACTTTGAACTTTGAGAGGGGGATTAACAGGAGATAACTGACATCCATTAGACATGGCACGTGGAACTAGAACAGTTTACCCCAGCGAGCGAAATAAAGAGTTCAGTTCGACATTCCAACCACCTGAAGAAGGCCGGAGTGCACAACTGCCGAAACGTTGTGATAAACAAAGGCGACAAAGATGAGGACAATAGTCCGAATAATGTAAATAGTGTAAATCATCTTTCAGTTTATCATTTGCCTTCATTGCATTCCATATTTTGTTACGGGCGACTTCTAGCTTTTCCTAAAAGCAGCTGGCGTTAATTATTAAGGAGAATGTGATAAAGTAATGGTTGGCGATCTCGAAAATAGATTTTAGTTTACAGACTATTTGGAAAGAGACTTAAAGCCCATTGCCCTAGGTAGGCTATTGATGCGCTTTTATAAACTAGCTTGATTCTTTCCAGCCCAAAATATAGCGCTCTATTAAGGAGACAACATCGGTGAAATCCACCTTTTGGAGTGAACGTCTTTATCTCGGCAGAGTAAATGATTTAGGAATTAAGCAAAGCACGAGACTAAAGACAACAGAAGGTTGTAACAAATCTGAAAGCAGCCTAGAGATAAATGTCAAAACTACAACGTTTTCCTGTCTACTGATTTCCTCTTCAGGTTAGAACAACATCGCTTCTCTCATTATTCTCGAGGGTTCATCATCTACCCAGGAAGTCTTTGTGAAATTTCAAATCGTCCAATCAGTGTCGCCATCTTTGTCGTATGCGCATGTGTATCACCCATGTTTCTCCACACTGACGCCGAGCAAGCTAATCAGTTTAAAATAATTCAGGCCAAAACGATCGGATTATTATTCGCCTATTTGAACAGGGCCAGCCATTTCGTGCTTGAATGACAGATCTTTTCACAAGTTGAGAAAGGAGAGATGTTTATGGCTAGACGTGGGTTGGAAGACTTTTCGTTTTGTTTCAATGTGTACTAGATTTTCAATTTAGTCGGTAGTTCACTTTTCTTCTGTGTATGATATTAAGCCTAATTTCGGACATCAGAAGACTTTTAGAGAAGAAGATTTGTGTAGCTGTCACAGTTTCTTTTCTATTTGGAAGAGATGACCGAAGATGGGACTGAAGAGAAAGAGTTGCATTATCCAAGGTGCACTAGCAAGGCAATGAGTCTGCTTCTACATCCTGAGTTCATCTGGTAGAAACCAGATGAACGGATAAGTGCGTTTGATGAAAACGCCATCTTGTCATACTGATAAGATATCGAAAAAGTAGAGAAAAAGATTACTTTTAAAGGATTTCTTCGATAAAGATTTCTTGCCCATTGTCCACGTCCTCATTATAATCTGCATCACCTTGTTTAATGCTAAGAGTTTTAACAATGATTAACAAGCTAGTTAATTATTACTTGTGTAATGAGTTCGATTTTTACTGGAGACTCTATACTTGGAGATCTGTACCACACTATGCTGACTTTGTAAATATTCCCATATAATGCAAAATTTATTTGCATAATGACAAATTATAAAAACACTCAATTCACAAAATGTGCCATTACCTTTACATTTTGTGACTTTTTGCTTTTGTTTTTAGTGGGGGGACTTTTTTTTCTGGCTACTGCCTTATTATTTTGTGTTTTCCTTTTTGTTTCTTTTTTAAAACTCTCTGCTCTGTGACTTTCGTTACTCTAGCCTATCTTTCTTCAGGTCATTTGGGACATTCATTTCACATACTTTCCCTTTCCTTCATATCAAAATCGATTCTTTCTTAACTTCATCATCCTCTTTTGAAGTCATATTTCCCGACGACGTTAATTTTTCCAGATTTTTGCGGACTTCACATCGTCGTCATTTCTTTGTCTTTTCGGTTTACAAAACTTTTGTCCTCTTTCTCTTCTTTAGATGGAAAAATCAAAATCCGGACGCGCCTTGGAAAATGAGAAACAATGATTTCCTCTAATTAAGTGAAAGAATTCTTTTCCCGGAATTTGACTAATTGGATTCTTGGTTGGATTAATTAAAAAAGCGGCTGGCGAACGGAAAACAAAAGAGGCAAATGATCTTGAATTCCGAGTCAAAAGAAGAAGAGGAGGAGGAAATTGATGCTAAAAAGTAAGAAAGAAGAATCAATAACAGAAAATGAAGAAAAGAGAAAATGAATTGAAGAATGAAAATGAAGGAAAGAATGAAAGAAAATAATAGCAAAATCAAAAAAATAAAGGTAAAACTTTTGGCAATATGAAGGTCAAGAAAGAGAAATGATGGCAGTTTGGAAAAAAACTGAATGAAAAAAGAAGTAATTATGAAAATATTGATATTCAGAAGAATAAACGAAAGAGAAAAGAAAGAAATCAAAGTTAAAAAAAGGCAAGAAAGATGAGAAATAAAGGAAAATGAAATAAAGCCAAATGTACAAGACTGAAAAAAAAGATCGAGTTTAAACGAAAGCAAAATATAAAATTGAATTGAATAAATGAAAAATGAAAGAAAGAAATTTATACAGAATTTTCCTTTAAAGGCGATCAGATTTGCATTTGGTATTCAGTCCCTCTTCGGAGAAAAAATTAAAAAGAAGTTCCTCTTGTGTTTTTGGTGTAAATGTTGAAGAGTCTTCAATTATTGCTTTTCTAGCAAAACAGCTGCAGCTACGATTATTTTCATTTCGCAAAGGAATTCGTAATTACATTGCTAAGAAGAATCTCCTTTTTTTATTTGGTTGGATGGACACAGTTTATTTCGCAAATGAGATTCGTTCATTTGTTTTAAATGAGAAAACTTTAGCGATTACAAAATCGGAGTTGCTTTATGTTTTCTTGTGAGTGGAGAGCGACCGATACATGTTTCGATGGACTTTCCTTCCTCTTGCGGAAAGATTGAGAAATCCAGTGTATGTATGTGTGTGTGCGTGCGTAATCGATATTATTTTATGATCTATAATGTTACCATAATAATAAGAGAATACTAATAATTATGTTACCATAATAATAAGAGAACACTAATAACAATGTTACCATAATAATAAGAGAATACTAATAAGAATGTTACCATAATAAAACACTAATTATAACGTTACCATAATAATAAGAGAACACTAATAATAATGTTACCACAATAATAAGAGAATACTATCTGGCACACCCTACCCTTCAATCTCACTTTTTTTCGAATTGCATTTTGATAAACCGGTTCTAGTTTCGAAGTAAAAGTTGTTAATGGGAATTTTAAACACGAAAGACAAAGAATAGAAAATACACTTTGCCAATACCTCAGAAAAATCAGTTCGCCGTAATACATGCGGGGTATGCACCCGAAGGTAAGTCAGCGTGGAAGATATATGATATGAAATAGATATTGTTCCTGATATTAATTGACTTCACAAGTTAATTACTTTTTCAATATTTCACAATGAACTCACTGAACAGAGCTGCGTAGTAGTCAGTCATCTCAAAGCGTTTGGTTTCCTTAAATTCTCGTTGCATTGTCTACAACGTTGTCCTTAGCGGAACTCGTTGCCGAGTATTGGCGCTGCTCATTGACATTACCTTCTGTGTGAAATGTGTCCTATGTTGCATATGAAGAGACGTTCACAGCCGCCGTATGGTAGGTTAGGACGTTTCAGTGGATGGAGAGCTCTGGCTTTTAGTAGTTTTTTCGTTGACTACTCTTCTCCAATTGGTTTGCGGTTTCCGTCTCTCGATCGACTGAATCGATTTCTGTTCACAGCAAGGTGTTTTTAAGCTGATCCTTTAATAAACTCCGTGATCTATTGCCAGATGCGAGCTATGAGAAGAGGATTTGTTTGGGTAGGCAGATGTCTGGCATTCAGGCAAAATCTCCAGCCCATCGAAGTCGGTGGTGAGTCATGATCATTTCTAGGCTCCCCATCATCCCTGAAAGTCAATGTGGTTTCAGAGCCATCAGAAAAACCAATGAACAACATAAACCAATCTTTCTGACCCCTTCCACATCGCGGGGGGATTGAAACAAGAGGTGCGTACTTGCTCCTACCCTCTTCTCCATCTACTTGACGGCAATGCTTCAGGACATTCTAGACGCCAACCCTGGAATCTATCTTCGATATCACACTGATGGTGACCTCTTCAACATAGCTTCCCTTCAATCCACGATTAGAATAACAAACGCACAAGTCACAGAGCTCGAATACGCTGATAAAAATGCATCACGGCCCATGAACTCAAAGACCTCCAGACCTCAGCGGACAACTTCTCAAAAGCGTATATGCGTTACGGACACACCACCAACGCGGCAAAGTCCAAGGTCCTGCTGCAACTATGACCGTGACATTAACCACCATCCGGCGTGGGAATCACCATCAACGGACTGGACCTGGAGAATGTTGAACAATTTCCATGCCTTGGTAGCGTACTAACATCAAATCCATCCGCTGGAAAAGACGTCGATAACTGAATCAAGGCCACTTACAAAGCATACGGGAAGCTATTCAAAAGAGTCTTCTCAAATCCTGGGTTAATACAAACCACCAAGTTCACAGTCTACCGAACTATTAGAATCTTGACTCCCTCGTACGTCTGTGAGATCTGGGTACTGTGCCGAAGTGACATCCGGAAAATCGAAAGATTCAATCAAATGAAACTTCTTAAAATCCTGAGAAGACGTAGCAATAACAACCAAGATGGAGAGACTAGAAATTGTCTACATCGTGATTCCTAAAGCAACGTTTAAAGAAATACTCTTATATGACACAAAATTCATCTGAATAATGACAAATTATCGAAACATTCTATTCTAAAGATATTGCACTATATTCTTTTTTGTTTTGTTTTTTGGTTATTTTTGAAGATCTCCGCTCTGCATCTTTTGTTACTTTGTCCTTTCTTCCCTTTTTCCTGATCGCATACGACATTTTCTCCCGCGTATTTTACCCCCTCTTCTTCTTCTTATAAAAATATCTTCCTTCTTATCTTCTTTATATTCTGTATTTCATTTCAAATTCATATTTAAGAACGACGCCAAATTTCCATCAGATTTTCGCTGACTTTACATCACACACTTTTCGAGGTAATTGCGTACGGGCATCTCGGTCAAAATGATACACTAATTCCTCTTCCTTAAATTTGCTTAATTTACAGCAGCTGCCTTCACAGTTGTTAAGAATTAAAGATGGCGCGTTCGAAATGACCTATTGTATGACGGGAAAAACACAATCTGACAAATATTTAGATATTGGGTTGGTAAATAAATATTACTTTTCCATATCTGCATATATGGAAATGACTGAATTTAAGATTATTTGGTTCTTCTTGTCTTGCATTTCTTACTTCCTAATCGATATTTTGTAATTATTGATTCTGTAAATCTTTTGGAAAAACAGGTAAAATTGGTCTGGGCTTCAATTAAGGTGAATGACGCATCGCATTTTCTCCATGTCATAAAAAAGGATTAGTGCTTTGTTTTGTAATCAATAATTTTTATTATACAGTCCCTTCCGAAAGAATTGGAACATCAAAGCCAATTCCTTGTTTTTGTTGTTTATTGAAGACATTTGGGTTTAAGATCAAAAGATAAATATGAAACAAAAGTTCAGAATTTCAGCTTTTATTTCCTGGTATTTACACTTAAGAAATTAGGAATGGTTTTGTTTGAACCCACTTATTTTTCAAGTGAGCCAAAATATTGGAACACGTGACTGACAGGTGTTTCTTGTTGCCCAGGTGTTGCTTTTAGATTGATTTCTTAATCATTAAATAGCTCTGAATGTCTCTTGGTTTTAATATTTGTTTTAATCTATAAAGATTGCATTTCTTGTTAAAAAGGATAAACAATGAAGACGAGAGAACTGTCTATGGGAGAAAAGCAAGCCATTTTGAAGATGAGAAAAGAAGGAAAATCGATCAGAGCAATTGAACAAACATTGAGCATGCCCAACACAACAATTTAGAATGTCCTGAAAAAGAAAAAAATACTACTGATGTAGTGAACAACAGACACAAAACAGGTCGGCCAACAGACTAATTCATATTTATTGATGATGTAATTCATGATGGTTGCAGCAGAATGAAGTCCGCCAATTTACAGAGAAATGCATCCAAACTAATCAGGGAGGAAGTTTATCAAGCAACATGACAATGACTCAAAAGAAAATGGCAACACACCACAGGACTTCATCGGGGTGAAAAGAGGATTTTTTTTAGAGTGACCAAGTCAATCATCGGACCTTCACCCAATAGAATATGCATTTCACTTCCTGAAGAAGAGACAGAAGGAAGAAACACCCCGAAACAAGCAAGAACTGAAAGAGGCTGTGTTAAAAGTCTGGAAAAGCATCACAAATGAGGAATACAAGAGTCAATGGCTTTCAGGCTTGATGCAGTTATTGCAAGCAAGGGTTATGCAACCAAATATTAAATGTTATTTACTTTAAGACTATCTGTTACTTTACTTTTGCTCACCTAAAATGTGGGGGGGTGATCTGATACAAAAGGTGGTATAAACTAAGCTGTTTAACACATCTAAATGTAAATACCAGGGAATAAAAAGCAGAAACTCTGAACTTTTGTCTCATACTTATCTTTTGATCTTAATCCCAAATGTCTTCAGTGAACAACAAAAACAAAGGAATTGGCCTTGCCATTCCAATATTTTGGAGCGGACTGGAGATTTCAAATATACTATGTCATATTGTAAAGCTACACAAAGCATAACATGGATTATTTTAATCCAGTTAAAATCTTTAAATTGATATCCATTGTCGATGTATGCGTCTGCTTTAGAGTTATGGTCAGTCCCTCCCAGGGAGACTCGCTATTGTACTTCAATGTCAGATTAAGTACCATTTGATAACTATTCTCAGTGAGTCAGATCTTTATTCAAAATTGTCACAAAACTAACTTTAATTCATATCAACAGGAATATTGTGATTATGAAATATATTCTTGGGGATTTTCTACCATCTTTTCAATAATGCGAAAACATGAATCATTAAAAATAAAATCACAAGTAAATGCCTTTTTGAGTTGTTATTATTTTCTTTTCCTATTCATGCCTTAATAGAATTGAAATGAATATTTTTCACACAAATTTAACAAACTATTTTGATTTGAAATATTTCAATTAATAAGTGATTAATATTGATTAGGCAGGGAAATAACTCTCGTGTCAGTAAGAAGTTGATTTTAGCTTTGGATCCAGCAGACGATTTCACAGTATAGGTTTTAATATTTTAAAACGACAGATATTTGCTAATTTTATATTATTCCAGATTAACGTCAAATAGAGGGAAGTAGAAGAACTAGATTGTTATGTGACATGTTTCTCATAAAGCAGAAGTTTCAAAGTCTTCGCCTTATTTTAACATCGGCTACCAGTGATCATGGAAAAAACATAACGCTATATTGACCATTAAACAGATGCTGGTGGATATTGGGTTGACCTTGTCTACTAGGAGATCAAAATCGTAAGGCACGCAGTGTGAGTCAAGCTAACTACAAAATCAATTGAAAAATCAAGGATTATTCTGGCAGGTGCTCTCCTGAATATTTACTAAACTTAGTTCAATTAGGGAAGGCTATTTGGATGCAACGGCCAGTTTTCAATGAGCACCTGGGGATTCCGTTTTATATGAAACTCAGAGCTGTGCTATCGGAGGGTGAAAAATATATATTTATTATGTAAATTGTAGCTCTATTATACATCGAACACTATTTTATTAACACCAGCACTAAATGTGTGTGTGTGTGTGTGTGTGTATGCGTGCTTACGCGTGTTTGCAACGTCCTTCAGAAGCTAATACTAGACTGAATTGATTAAACAACATCACTTTTGGACAACCGATTTTTTTATTTACTGTAAATGATAAATATTATCATGAAAATCTTGTTTGGTGTAAACACTCCATAAAAATTGAATCAGGTTTGAAAAAAGAGACAAGTCTACACGATTTCCTTTTGGTTAACCTGACCTTTTCTAAGTAAAATGTTTGAATTCCTATCAAAACAAACAAATCAATGATTGATTTTCACCTGTATTCTATTTACCACTTTAATGAAAGAAGATTTCATTTTTGTTTGCATTGCCTCAGTTTTGGTTAAAAAGAATGTCGGTGAATGGTTCCACTTTTCATGTTTACAATCGCGACCCGATTTGTTTTTCTCTTCCTTCTGTCGCCCCTTTTCATTTGTGTTCCACAAGCTAACGACTTGGGATGTTGTTAGATGATAATCCGATGAAATGGGGAAAATTACAAGATGCAAATTTTCATGAGTGACAATAACCGTAGGAGTATTTTTACTCATAATCAGAAATAGGGAAGAAGAGAGGGGGGAGGAGCAATAAAGAAGAAGAAGAAGAAGAAGAAGAAGAAGAAGAAGAAGAAGAAGAAGAAGAAGAAGAAGAAGAAGAAGAAGAAGAAGAAGAAGAAGAACTTATGAAAGAGAAAACGGTAATTGGAGAAAGGGAAATGGAGGAAGAGAATGATGAGAAATAGAAAAAGACGTAGAAGAAGAAGAAAGAAAGTCATGACAAAACTCATAAAGAGAAAAAGGAGAAAAAGAAGAAAAAAAAATAAAATGATTGGAATTTGGAAGTTCTACGAACCACGGAATTTTCGAAGTGAAATACAAGAAATGTACTAAAAATCCAATCGGAAAATTTGGGAATATAATTTTTGTCAGTCGTAGCGATAATGACTGCAGCATAAAGATTGATTTCAAGAACTCTCAGGAAATGTTAACGTGAAATTAATATGCTAAAATTTGAAAAAAAAATTCAATCAGTGACGGTAGTACTTTTAATCTATAGAGCAAAAAATGCTTTCAATCTCAACAACAAACGCGAAAAAAAATATGAAGGGTTTCTGCAATACAGATTCCAACTCTTGAAATCAACGAAAATACAGAGATTTGCTGAATATTAGTTGGCCGTCAATTTTAAACGATGACAAGCAGATAGAAATCTCTGAACAGACATTGGATATAGCGATTTGCAATTGTTTTACTAACAGTGACTTGACATGTCTCTTAATTTCATGCCTTTAGATCACTCATCGATTTCTTTCCATATCTCTCATCATGGCAGATGCTAGATACGGAACGACATATTGAATTTGAGACAATTGCTCACAAGGTCAGATGAAGTGACGTCTTTTTCATGGTTATTAGTATGAAAGAGCTTCACCCGAAATTTGAACTTAATTAAAAACTTTCCTTTTTCTGCTTTTATAACCAATATCGTACATTTTTAATGTCATTAGGTGCAAATGTTCATTTCTAATCTGAGTCTCTTTGCTTGTACTTGTATGTACGACCATTACATTTTCTCCCTCGGATCAGAGTGTAGTATCTGTCCGATTCTGATGCTTCAATTGTTTTTTTCTGATCGAGACACACACTTAATAATATAAATATGAGAGGGAATTAGAAAAAGTCAGGAAGAAAAAGGTAAAAGTAGGATTTATGAAATTTAGAAGAAGAATGGAGGAAAATCAGGTGGAAGGAAAAATAAAAATAATATATATACATATATATATATATATATATATATATATATATATATATATATATATATATATATATATATATATATATATATATACCAATCTAATATATAAAAATATATATATACAAATTTAAATAAAAAATATCATGGAAAATAAAGAAAACATCATCAGCCTACAACTATAAATCCAAAACTTTAAACTCCGTCTTGAGGCAAAAATGGCTATAATTACCTTCCCATACCAAGACAACCTACTAAACAAGCAATCAAAACTCATCTCAAAATGCGAACACAAAAACAATTTTTTAAAAATCGAAAACTGAAAACGAATATCTTGTAAAATATTACCAATTCACCACAAGCAAGGCAGTAAAGCCATTAAGACAGAAGGGGTTTTACTGATTGTGAAAAAATTAGAAAAAAAAACATTATGAGGGAGCAAGAATAACAAAATAGTAATAAGGAAGACAGTAGATAACGATTGACATTACATTTAATTTTTTGAAGATCAAACTTGACCGGAAAGCATGGGACCGGAAGCGAGAATTAAGATAGAAGAAACTGTTAGCGTAGAACTTACGGTTTCATCTATCCATTTCAACTGTAAATTGATGAGACCTTGTTCCCAATCTAGTACTGCATAACGTCTAGGTACCATGGCGAAGAGCTCATCCGAACAATTACCATGAAAGGATTTATAGAAAAGGCACAGGAAGCAACTTTATGGTGGTGGGAATGGGACTGAAGCTGAGATGTCAGGCCAGGACCAATAATATTGCAGATTCTTCTTTAGATTTTGTCAAGAATCTCGAAATAAAATAGCAGGAGTACCAGACCTTACGTGGAAACAGTATTCTAAGCATCTGCGAATCGTAGACTTATAGATATGTAAGATAGATACTGGAAAGAAACATCATCTAACACGTCACAGGGAACCAACAGCAGCTGACCTAGCAATGGATTCAATGTAGTCTTTCCACTTCATGTCAGTCAAGAATGTTAACCCAAGAAGGCACAACGAGTCAATCTCCTGGAGGTTAGCATCAGTTAACAGCAGATTGTAGATCGTTTGTGAGATCAACCGTCCATTTGACCTGATCAGACAGGAAGTGACATAAACGATCTATCATTGTGCTTCTTTTAAATAATAAAAGAGTATGCAGTTCCGAGATTCTTTCATACTACGAGGACAGTGTATATGAGATCTATCTTTCTCATGTAACTTGGCAAGTTGTTAGGTGCCGTTAAAAAATCCTTTTCTTCGAGTCAGACACCTTAAACTAAAATAGCATTTGGTTGTCTTGAACAATGATTTTAAAGTAATTTCGGAATGTTTTGTTGGTTAGTTCAACTGTAGAAATAATCTGATTATCAAATGTCAAGATTTAATGTTCGATTTTCATGCTGGGGAATATTAAGCCAACAAGCGGCTAATTCTTTTTCAACTAATGTCAATATGGCGGCTGACTTCTTCATGGACTTTGTACCCCAGGACATTTCTCGCGAGACCTCTAAACAGGGAATCGACAAATCTTTTCTAAGATTCATGAAATGGAGATCTTTCTCGTCGGAATAAATGAATATTGGTTATCAATTAGAGAAAATTGATGAATTGATGAGTTAATTAAAGACTTAAATTGTGCGGACTGCAAGTCACTTAGATATTGGATGGTAGAAAATTTAATTATCTTTTCTCTTATGTGTCATCAGAAACGTTGTATTCAGTTCCAAGATGAAGTTTCAGTTTCCGGAGGGAACGTTTGCGTTATGCATTTAATTTTCATGAAGTTTTGATTCTGTAATAACCAAAATTGCGACAATTAAATTCCATTTTGTTATAATGTACAGGAATTTTAAAATTGGGTATGTTTTCTTTTATTCCAATAATAATAATGATGTAGTTTGGCAATCGTGTGTTTCTTCTGGATAAACTTTAATAAGATCCCTCAAACTATTACAATTGTTCATACTTTTTGTATGTGTTATTTTGTTAACTAATTTGTTAGTAACTAACTTGTTAGTGACTTACTTGTTAGTAGTGATGGTAACATGAATTGTATTCTTTTATTAAATGAAGCATTGATAACTCTCCACATCTGTAAGAGCTTATTTTCTCGCAATTCCCGCCTGTGGAACTCCATTCCTTTTACTTCCTTCCCTGATAATTACAATCTTCAAAGATTTAAATGCAACATCAATTGCTATCTTCTATCATCTTGAATCCCGTTCATCTTTTGTTCTTTCCTCACTCCTTCCTATACTCAGTCTTTTCTCACTTTCACTCACTATAACCGCCTACGTCTTAGTGGCATTTCAGCCTTGCGTTGAGTGAAATTATTTTTAAAAGAAATCCCGATAAATCTTTTTAGTAATATTTATTTCCTCTTCTTTCCTTTTCTTTTTCTTCTGTTCCTAGTGTCAGTCAACAGCTGTCAGTAAACAGTACTGAAGCGAAGTAAGATGTAAGAAACGAACTTTGATACTGTTTGACTCAATATCTTACGGCGACAGCTGCTTCAACCAACTGAGCTACAAGGCAACAAGTTATCTGAGTATTTTACTAGAGTCATTAAGTAAATACTTTTGTGTTGACAGATTTTAAAAATTTGTTGTACCTGATGTTTTTTACTGTAATTTTCTTTTTCCGATGCTGAATGTTTAAATATTGGCTTGATGACATCTGATATCTTATGTGATGATCAACCATTTCCTTGGACAAAACATAGGTTTACTGTTCACTGTTTTGTCCAAGAAAATGGCTGATCATCCCATAGGATATCATAAGACGTAATCAAAATGCATTCCCTTTCCGGACTTTTCTGCAGAAAGATGATTCATTCTGAACTGATTGATAAAAAATATAACAACATTATCTTTTACATTTCCTGTCAATAGCCCATAAAATAAAGATATAAAGATAAGATGCTGTAGGAGAGGAAGAATTTCGGAAATGAGAAAAAAAGAAAGGGTGGTTTCTGATCCATCGGTTTAGCAGTGAGGGTTGAGTGTCGAAAGTAAGACGGTAACTCAAGAAAGGAATGCCGATAATTAGAAAATACGTGATTGTGAGGAAGAAATTTGAACGTGATGAAAAGTAAAGAATTCATCCTTTTATTTCATTTATGCAAGGGTATATAGAGCGAGTTCAGAAAGCAGAGCCGAAAAGAATTCTGACAAGACGTTTGATATTCAAATATGCTTAACGTTATAAGAAGCGAGGGATAAATTGAACGTTGGGTTAAGCAGTGTATATCTACGCCGGATGAATTTGAATACGAAGTGTTTAAAAAAAGAGAAAACTGACAAAGTCTGTAGGAAGATAGAGACGTGATACAAAAGCAAGGAATGGTTTCAACCAGTGAAAGCCGACGTCGGTTGAATTGAGGAAGCAGAACGGAAGTAGAAACAAGAACACCATTTTAATTCTTTGGTAGGAACGCCATGAAAAATGTAAACGATGGGTTCAATACCTGGCTTGAGCAGTAGCTGATTATACCGGTTGATTACGTAAGGCAGTGTGGCAAGAGTCAAAAAGAATGCTGGCAGTTACAAATCCTACATTCCGTGAAAGTGTTAAGGGGAGAACAAAGGAATGAGATTAAAATACGGATTAATCAGCTAAGGATACACGAGCGAAGTGCTTTCAATGGCAACACAAAAAAGAAAGAATGATCAAAAGTTATTGGGAGAACTTTCGATAAAAAATTCAGTTGTCAATTGGAATATCTTCATGATACATTGCTTTAATACAAGATGGCAAATAGAGGATGAGCAGACTGAAAAAGTCATATATTCTATTCATAATAAAAAGCAAGGATTGAGTTTAGTCTTTTGGTTCGGCCGTCTGGGAATATATCAGTCGACGGATGAAAAAAGAGGCAACAAAAAATTAAAATAGTGAAAGTAATAAAACATGCTGTGAACAAAGTTCGCGAGATAAAGATATAAATTTGAGAACAACTTGGAAAAATTAAGGTTTCTTTGGTGTTGAAAAAATCTTAAAAGAAAATACCTGAAGATAGAACACTGACATTATTCTCTTCTTCTTGTTCTTGTTGTACTTGTTCTTCTTCTTGTTCTTGTTCTTCTTCTTCTCCAGCAAATATTGTCCCATTCTATCATGTCGAGATTTATATTCAGTGGATACTAAAACTGTGCAACCTGATACCAGATGGTCATTTTTTCTGGACATTTATTACAGAATCTGCATTTCGGGTTAAGACAATTTTTCACTATGTGTGTTTGGCAATTTCTAGTTAGTAAGCATTGGTGCCATTGTTTCTGCATTTGTTACACTGCATTTGCTTTTGATTACTTTTTTAGGTTCTTTGCCGCTGCAGTAGGTGTACTACTACTACTATTATTATTATTATTATTATTATTATTATTATTATTATTATTTGTGTGTGTGTTATGTCTCCTACTTTGTATCCCGTAGAGCCAGGTTCAAACTATGGTCCTTAGGCCCTATAGGAGAATTGTCATTTAATTGATTGCAATTTTATTAGAATATGGGATGTTTCTAATAGGGCGATCTTCTGGGCAACTTGTATGTTGATGTTATCTGGGACACTGTTAGTAAAATTGTCCATTCCTTTTCTCACGAGGCCCAGAGCTCCGATTACTATTGGTACAGTCTCAATCTTCATTCACCACATCCTGTTAATCGCGATCTCCAGGTCCCTGTATTTGGAAAATTTCTCGAAAAATTACAT
The DNA here is from genome assembly GCA_964036315.1 of Acanthosepion esculentum. Lineage (NCBI taxonomy): Eukaryota > Metazoa > Mollusca > Cephalopoda > Sepiida > Sepiidae > Acanthosepion > Acanthosepion esculentum. The sequence goes on from OZ038478.1 coordinate 1,106,114, forward strand.
GTATATGTTTCTCTCAGATGGTACTGCTATGTCAATAAGCATACACTTCCTGTAATTTTAGTCTTTTATGATAATATCAGGTCTATTGACTTTTATTTCCCTGTTAGTTTGAAGTGGCATGTCCCAGAAGATAGTTACATCGTTATTTTGGGTAACTGTGTCTAGTTTGTGGTCATACCATCTCTCAGTGGTTTCGATTTTGTACTTTTTGCATATCTTCCAGTGCAAATATGTTGCTACCTTGTTGTGTCTATGGGTATATTCATTTTTTGTTAGTTCTGGACAAACTGAGATACTATGGTCGACAGTTTCATCCTATTTTCCGCAGATCCTGCATTTCAGGGTAGTTCCATCCTTGATATTTTAACAATTATAGGAACTGGTTGTGAGGCTTTGGTCCTGTGCTGCAATAATTAGGCTTTCTATCTCAGCCGATGCTACTCAGCCACTGATCTGTTTTCTGTTGGTCCACAATTTCTTCTTTCGTTATTTTATGTATCTGGCATGCAACGCCTTGTCCTCCCAGTTTTTTTGTAATTTCATTTGGCCAAGTTCTTTTGCTTTCTGCTTTACTCGTTTGGCATAAATGGTATTCGCTTCGTTTTTTCTTGGTGGGATTTCAGATACATTAATAAGTTTCGTGAATAGTGTAGATACTTTGTTGATCGAGTGGATTTGGTGTTTTACTATTTGTAGAAGAAAGTCATTTGTTTTTGTGAGATATGCTTCTAATCCGATTGTTGTAGCTTTTAGAGTTCAAGTTGGATTAGACCTCGATATTCTAAAACTCTGGGTACGTACAGCCTATCAACATCTTATTTCGAGTGGTACATCCTCATTTGGGTAACCATTTTCTGGTCTTGGCGTCTAATCCTTTAATGTCAGTGAAGTTCCATTTAATAATGTTGAAGCTGAATGTTACTACGAGTATAGCTAAAGTTTTGATAGCCTTTATTTTATTGGCCCCCATTAAGTTCACTTTCTTATATCAAACGCACTCTTCTATAATATTCTGTTCGGATCTTTTTCTTCATCATTGAATGTTGTAGTCCGTCTCCTTGATTAATTTCTAAGTATTTGTATGTACCATTTTGGGTTAGTTCCTTAATCTTGTTGTTAATATCAATGTCTAAATCTGCAGTTTTTCTTCTTCTTCTTCTTCTTCTTCTTCTTCTTCTTCTTCTTCTTATTATTATTATTATTATTATTATTATTATTATTATTATTATTATTATTTGATTTCTGGTGTGTACATATTTCTTATAAGGTGTGGGCTGTACTCGTGTTATTGTTATTATTATTATTATTATTATTATTGTTATTATTATTATTATTATTATTAAATTTTGACTTTATTTTGTGTAGTACAAATTGAAGCGAAATCTCAACCAGAAACTTCAAGGGACACCGACATTTGTATTTCAGAAGATAGAAAATAGCAGAAGTGTCATGTAATCAAGGACTGAAAAATATGAAATAATGCATCCAGTGAAATCGAGGCAAAAATGCAAGAAGTATTCACAAGTATGACTTTTTTGGCAATTCATATATTTTAGGAGTGCCAGGAAAAGTTTTCACGTTAGACTTTCTAAGAATCTGCTCATTTTGATATAATTCCCAACGTCCCAACAGGTAATGTTTTTGTTTTGGGATCCCACATTCTACTGATTTCTTTGTCGAGGTCCTTGCATGTCCTTAGTTTTCTAAACGTTTTCAAAGATGTCTTTTTCTAGGCTGCGGCTGCAACATCTAACACAGGTGTTTTCAACATCCTTTTCATGTCTGATCGATTGGCTTGGTTTTCGAGAAAGTTGATAATTTCGTCATTTTATGGTGGCTGATGTTCCCACATTTTTGCGAGGAATGTTGAATGCACAACACATTGACCAATGTATATATCGAGCATTCCCATAATGCCGTGGCAAGTACTTTGTTGGCACCAGTCGCCTCCCCCCAATATATAGTCAATTGCCTCCGGATGGTCTTCATATACGCAGCAAAATGGGCTGATTTAAGTTTCACGACATTACATTATTATTATTATTATTATTTGCTATAAATTCCGGAAATATAATATCGACATTTTTACCCCGTCACTTTTCATTTCGCTTCATGATGAAAACATAACAACATAAACTGAATTCCTCTTCGAATTCCAAAGAAAACTTCTGACTAAATTATGATATCATATTCCATTTGTGCTCGAATTGGTGATATGTATTATAACAAACCAAATGAACAGGTAACTGATGGATTCATACAAATAATGAGAGTATTTGTGTTTGCAACGTTTTAAATATTGTCGTAAATTGAGAGGCACTCGGGCAAAATCGATATTGCATCACGAGTAGAAATGTGATAGAAATGTTGATAGCGACAATTGTTCATGTTAAAGAAATTGATTGAGAAAGGGGGATATATAACTGGAAACATTTCCAAGTGCATATTGATAGGTATAGATGCATATCAGGAAGGAAACTCTATTGCCGGACAATTTTTATACAAAAGAGAATTGTCAGTTCTCTGAAAGATATATATATATATATATATATATATATATATATATATATATATATATATATATATATATATATATATATATATATATATATAGCGAGAGAGAGGAAGAAGCTGATAGAGGAAGAGAGTGCGAGTTATGTCTTCGCCATCGAAGAAAATAACTGGAATAGCATCAAACTAACTCGATTGGCTCTCCGCCATGCCAAGATACATTCTTGTACCTGAGAACTTAAAGGGTAAATGTCATTTCTAATAATGTCCTTTCATCAACATTTTTTTCTTTTGCACGTCTACATATCTTTTAGCCTCTATATTTATCTTTCTTGGTTTTAATTCATCGTTATGGTTGATGTATTCTCCGGCCTTAGGTACTTCTATCTGAAATTCAGAAATAATATATAAAATATTTTCATTATTCCTTCGATTTCTTTCTTACTACTTGTTGAGTCTTGACTCATTGTTGAATCTCGCCTATTGCATGGAATAATAATGCAACACAAAATGTACTTAGAACAAGAATGTATTATAACAAGAAAGTGTACACAATAAGTACATATAGTATTTCTGTATATTTCTGGGAAGACGTTCCTGGAGAATGTGTTGACTAGTCGCAGTCGATCAGTCTCTAGTTGGATCTCGTGATTCCTCTTCCTCGTCTTCCGGTACCAACCATTATTTATATAGTTGGTAGTCACCTATGCAGATTAGGTGGATCCTACCACAACACTACTGTTTTTATTTTTGCTATTTCTATGACTGTTTGACTTAATATCTTCCTTAGTTTATCTGTATTGGCTTCCAACCACGTCTATTCTCACATTAACACGGCTAAAACAAGATTTTAATACACGTTCTTACAATATTTAGATATTTCTATATAGATTTATTCGACCATACATGTAGTATTTTGCTTCACTACTTTTCATCTTTAAGGCACCATCATGATTCCATCCTCCCAGAATTTGGTGATGAACTGATCTAAGTTGCTACAGGTTTCCAAAAATTGAAATTCTTCTCTTTAAAATAGTTTTATACGGATACAAATAAGTGCCAATGCGAAGGTATTTATTTAGGTTAGTACGGCTGATGTTGTAGGAGATCACAGTTATATACCAGTTTCAGAGAGGCGTGAGAATTGTCGTTATCCTGATGGAAGATGGTGCATTTCCAATTGGTCAATTTCGGGCGAATATAATTGATTGCTGCGCTGAATGCAAAATCTGAATTTGCCGAAGGAGCTCGTAATACACAATGACCTCCCGATCCCACTAGATATGCCTTCTACGGTGCAACCGTACAAGGCATATCGGCTTTTTGAGTGTTTAACAGTGACTTATTTTGTTTTGACCGGGATTTCCTTCACTCCATATTGTCATAAACAATCCATTTTTCATCGCCTGTGATCGTTAAATAGTGTAGCAGCCAAAGATTGTAGCGATTCAAAAATCTTTTTAAATGCTTTACAACATTCATACAAGATATGTGGGACATCTCTCCGATGTTCCGCGTCGTGTCCTTTGCATTATTTTCAAATCGGTGTTTCCAGTTGGTTATCATCAACAACTGTAGACTTGTCGGAGCTTTCAAAATTTTTATTTTCGAAGGTAGCGAACCTATGAACAATGCTCTTAGCTATGGTACCATCCTCATCAACGGCACATACTGTCTGTTTTGCTCTTTGTACAGTGTTTTTTTTCTTTCCGGTAGTAAAACATAAATACGAAAAATGTATTTAATTTAATTATTGGTTAATTTAAGAACATTTAAAATTCACAAACCAAAACAAGAATCGCGTACTTGAAATAGAACCTTTCAGAACATGTATATATGTTATAAATTTCGGTCACATTTAAAACAAAAACACGTGCTAAAACCCGAACTATTGAAAAACACAACGGACATTTGTTAAATACCAAAAGAAAGCCGAGAATCAGCAAAAGTCCACTCAAAATATGTGTTGTCCATAATAATACAGTTAAATGTTGTGTTAAAAATGCAAATATGAAAGTAGTATTAATTCAAAGAAATAAACTAAATAATGAAAACACTTAATTCAATAATGCTGAGATGAGGATTTTTTACTATTTATTTATTATACTCAGACTATTGAATTCATCTGTGTTGTTATAATCACAAAGTTTCTGCCGTCTAACCCTACGGTCTCCTTTTCAGGTGCTTTTCGATATTGTCGTAGGATTAGTGGATGAAAGTGTTGGTTCGTGAATTTGATGGCATAGTAATACTTGGAAATACTTGATGGCGAGTTCAATACTTGGGTCAGGTAAGTGCAGCGAAAACCTTGCTGGAAATTTAGGTGTTCAATAACTGAGCAGTTCTAAGAAGTGGAACTAGACGAGCTATCCTTAGACAAGGTCAGGGCTCAGTTCGAAAATCCCTGATTGCTATCCGGATCAAAAATTACCTGAAGAAGGTTGGAGATTACAACAGCCGAAATGTTGTCATTATGGCAACAAAGATATTAGTTTCGAATGTAAATACTGTAAATAGTGACGAATTCAGACAATGTTGGAAGAGACAAGAAAGAAAATGCTCATTAATCGTCGAAAAATCGTAGAAAAGGAGATGAAATAAAAAAACAACATTTCGGATACTTATTTAGCTGAAACCTACTGACAACGTCCTGGGTATGACCATAAACTACATCCGCGTCCTGGGTATGACGATAAACTACGTCCAACAGCAAGGCTTCTGATAATACGTTTTTGAAAAAATAATGTTGCTAGCTATACGTTTTTTTTAAATAATATTACCAGCTATACGTTTTTGAAAAAAAAATAATATTACCAGTTATACGTTTGTGAAAAAATAATATTACCAGCTATACATTTTTGAGAAAAAAATATTAACAGAAATGGATTTTTGACAAAACAAAAATATTACCAGAAAAAAAAAATTTCGGCATTAAATGACCCATTGAGGTTGATATGCCGTAAAACAAAACAAACCAAACCAAACCTACTGACAAACCTTGACTTGACAGTAAAATACAGTGAGCACATTTTACACAAGTCTTCGTAATATGGTATGTATCACTGTAGAAGTGCATTAGCCGAGCACAAATGGATTTCTATTTCGGCGCTGCCAAATCGGCGTCTGATGAGTCAAAGATAGAGTCTGGCGCCAACATCTGACCAATTGGACAGCAGAAATGTAGGGAATTGAAAATTGCTTCGTGGAACGTCAACGCCAAACTTTTTCTTGAAGACTAAGTGTTTTGTTGGCGTTGAAAGGTGTGCGAAAAGAAGGAGATAGGAAATTGATTACTAAAAACAAAAGAATGAAAATGAGTGTTAAACTATGCAGAAGAGAAGAGAAGGAAAGCAGAATTTTAGAATAGAAAGCTAAACAGGAAGAATGCAAAAGACAGAATCAAATCCTATAGGGAAAAAAAAAGACGAGGAGAAAGAAAATGAATAAAACGAAAATATTTGATTGGAAGGAAACCATTGCAGGAAAAGGCTGAAGAAAAAAAACTGAAGAAAGCAGACGACAGATGAAGTGGGGAAATTTATTTTGTTTGAAAGCTTTTGTTTTAACTGATCAAAATTAGATAAAATAAAAATAAAAGAGAAATAAAAGTAGGAAGCAGAGAGGAAAAGCAGTCTACAAAGCAGAAACGAAGGCCAGAGGGCGAAAAATTGAAAGGAAAGATAACAGGGAGGAATAAAAACTGGTAGAAAAGGAAATTTAACATGCTTATTAAAAAGTAAAAAAGAAAAAGGAAAAACATATTCCCCGTTTTTTGGCCTTGTGCCATGGCAACATCGAGGGAAGAATACCATCATTATTTTGAATTATCTGCCTTAGTCTATTACCATATCAATTTTGTAGATTTTCTTCTTTAACCCTTTCCCAATCAGTTTGTCTACCTAGTGTTTCATTATGCAACATTATTTTTATTTGATGAATTAAGTATAGGAATATTGAAAGTATATTTTTTCTTTTATTCAGTTTTACTTAAAACTTCTCGTCCTGGGCATGACGGTAAACTACATCCGCGTCCAGGGTAAGACGATAAACTACGTCCAACAGTAAGGCCTCTGATCAGGAGGCTTTGATGAGCGTGGAACCACCTATTAATTGCTGGTGTTCCCAGGTCCACCCTGACCCGGGGTGGTAGCACCTTTTAGGGTCCCAGTATGGGAAAATAGTTAACTCCGAAACTGAGGTAAAAAGCATTATGAAAGTGTAAAAATATGTTTTAATACAAGAAATACTTTGTAAAAACATTATTACCAGAAATAAATCTTTGAAGAAAAAAACTATTACTAGCAATATGATTTTGAAAAAAATATTACCATCTATACAATTTTGAGTAAAAAAATATTACCAGACATAATTTTTTGACAAAACAAATATATTATCAGGAAAAAAAGTTGTCGGCATTAAATGACCCATTGAGGTTGATATGCCGTAAAACCAAACCAAACCAAACCAAACCAAACCAAACTTAAATCTTCTAGGAACAAAATGTGATGACTTGTACACCGAACGTGTATATATATATATATATATATATATATATATATATATATATATATATATATATATATATTAGGTAGCAATCCTTCTTTTATGCAAGTTTCAGTAAAAACGACAGACAAGGTACTACGGTTAAGTTTTTTATTTAATTTTTCTTGTGTACGAACAAGAGCTTTCTTTGCTGGACAAAGGGTGTGTAAGAACTATCCAATGGACAGTTCTTACACACCCTTTGTCCAGCAAAGAAAGCTCTTGTTCGTACACAAGAAAAATTAAATAAAAAACTTAACCGTAGTACCTTGTCTGTCGATTTTAATGAAACTTGCATATTGTGTGTATCTCTGTGTATTCGTTATGTTGAAATCTTCATGATTGGAAGGACTTGAGCATAATCGGAAAGGTTGTGAAAACCTCTAATCTTTGGACATGAAATATTATCAGCAGTTATAAATTCCTACAATTATACTCAATCTTAATTGATTTGAATAGAAATCTAAAATATATTTGTTGAAACATCACAACATTTTATAATATTGTACTAGGAAATGGTAAATATATTTACTTTGGTCTTTTGTGTGCTACTGACCCATTTATAGATAGATATTAACATACTTAAAATCAATAGATAGATAGATAGATAGATAGATAGATAGATAGATAGATAGATAGATGCTGACTGAGATTGATAGATATAGGCCGACTGAGATAGACTGACAGACAGATATAGGCAGATTGAGAGAAATAGTGATATAGACTGATAGATAGATATAGGCTGACTGAGATAGATAGATAGATAGATAGATAGATAGATAGATAGATAGATAGGGAGGGAGGGAAGAGAAGTGATGGTGGAGAGACATTATTTTCCGCTGATGCAGAATTGGTTAACACCACCATACAGGAAGTAGACAATATTTTGTGGGTATGTGTTCTCAGAAGTGGTGTCTCTGAACTTTTGCCGTTCACCGGTGAAATCCGACCTATTTTCGTGACCTGTGATTACACGCACCGGTAATTTGTAGACTATTTCTTACTCTGGGACCAAAATGCTGCTTTACTGGTCAATGGTCGAGCAAATTGCTCACTGGATGTCGTAACTGTCAACTTCAGAACCTGTCTGTGACGATCATCTTTCCTTTACGGTGAGAGTAAGAAAGTTAATGATAAATGGATGAAGTGAGTGAAGAAAGTGAGTGTCTGGTTTGATGTTCAGAATAATAGGTCTTCTCAGTTTATATCCGCCTCGTAACTTTCAATTATAGGGTCTCTGTCCGGAAAAGATTAGTAGTCAGACACGCTGGGAGGAGACTTTAACATGATGCAACCGAATTACAGGTGGTGATTGATCAGAAACTTTATTCAAACTAATTCAAGATAATAGATTAATATTTGGTAAAAAACGAACTTAGAGAAATGAAAAGTATTTTGGAAGTTAAGAAATATATTAATAAGTTTAAGCGTCACATAAAACACGAAATGCACTCATAGAAATGAGGGAAAAAGTGTTAGCCGTCCCTGTAGTAAAAGCAGAACCAGTGAGGAAACATATACCAAAAGCTTTTACACATTACTGTCACTACTTGTCTACTGACGGATCTTACAGGGTGCTTTTTATATCTTCTAGATCTAGGAGGTAACTGATAATTTATCAGTACAGGCATCTGGAGACGTCGATTGACGTTACATTTGAATAGTTGGAGATTATAGCTATCAGGAAAACAAGAACTTCGGAGGGAGTTCCACAGGTGAAAAGTGCGAGACATGAAGCTATTGGAGTAGAAGAGACGGCTATATTTAACAGTTTTGACAGTGAAAGGGTGAGAGCGAGATGCCAGCTTAGTTGAGCGCTTAAATTCATGAAGTCTGGGAACCAGAGAAAGCAACTCACCGGAGCAGTTACCATGAAAGTATTTGTAAAAAAGACAGAGGGAGGCAACGACTCTTCTGTGAGAGAGCGACTGCAGACGAGATGCTAGATCAGGGCCAATTACACTGCATATCCATCTTTGGATTTCTTCAAGGATCTTGAGACAAATAGAAGGGGCTCCAGACCGTATATGGAAGCAATACTCCATGCAAAGGTTGATTTGTAGATTTGAAGGATCGACTCCGGCGAGATAAATTTCCTGGCGCGGCACAGGGAGCCAACATTCTTAGGGGTGGACGAAGCTATTGAAACAATGTATTCGTTCCATCTCAGGTCAGCGGACAATGTGAGACCGAGCAGTCGCAAAGAGGTGCTCTCGTGGAGTTGAGCGTTAGACGTTCTAATGGGAGTCAAGGACGGTTCTCTCTGTTGAGTAAGAGAGAGCAGTTTTGTTTTTGAGGCATTAAAGTTAACTAGCCAATTCCTGCCCCAGTCCACAACAGTCTCTATGATTATTTAAATGTTCTAAAATTACTCCTCAAATGTAGTTTAACAGAGAAAGGGATTTTAAATAGACCATTTATAATTATAGAAGTTTAATTTAGAAAATGTATATTATTCTACTTTACATTAAGAAAAAGATTTAATCCACAAAACTAAAAAAAATAACAAGGATAAAAGTATTAAGCCGCCTATTGATGCCTATAATCAATTGGGTATCATTCTTGTTGACTAACAGCCAACATTTGTTTGGTATAGTTTTCAACAAGTGTTAAACATTTCTCTTAAAGGATTTCTGCTTATTCTCTTTTGGCAAATCTTTTAAGTTCTTCAGATATGATGATCTGGCAGGGACGGTTATTTCCACTTCACAGTACAGGTTTCCTATTTAGGTCACTTAGTATCATTCTCTATTGGCCTTCTGGAGACAGTTTGAAAAAAAGAAAGAAAAAACAACGATGTACGCCGTTGTCAGGATAGAAAACAAAAAACATGACTAATTTTTTTTCTGCTGACTATTTGAGGTTTTCTTTCCAAATCTAACATTCTTATTTCTTCATGACTTTTTCCACTGTCACGTGATTTCCAGTTCCAGACGCTCTAAAATATCCCAACAGTATTATACTTCCGTGAATATATGTTAATATAGGGACGATATGTTATACAACTCTCCTATCTTTCTCCAAAAAATACAGAATGCACTTTAACCTCATAAATATAGCATAACTTAAAACTATATTTCATTATATATATATATATATATATATATATATATATATATATATATATATACAGGAGAAACAGGCCGCCCCCTCAAGGTAAGGCTTCAAGAACACCAGAAAGCTGTAATGCGAGGGGAAGTAGAAAAATCAGGCATGGCTGAACACATATGGAGAGAGAAGGGAGATCACCGTCCCCTGTGGGATCAGGTTGAGATCATAGACAGGGAACACCATTGGAAAATTCGTAAACTTAAGGAATCAGCACATATGCTAGGCCACAAAAATCTCCTGAGTCGGCCAAGCATAGAAATAAATACAATATGGGAACCAGTAATAAGGAGTGCCAGAGAGCAGCAATGATAACAAAAAGTTGCAATATGAGATCTGGTAAAAACATGCAATGATAACAGCAAAATTGCAATATGAGTACTGGTAAAAAAATGTTTGCTGAAAAGCTTTATAATACTCAGAAATTCATACCCAGATGTCCTCAAGGACACATGGTACAGTGGATAAAGGCGTTGGTTAGATCCAGTGACAAAGAGTGCGAGTTCAATACCCGGTTCAGGCAGTGGAGAACTTTCAGAGGGAAAATTACCAGGAGATAACTGATAACTGACATCCATCAAACATGGCTCGTGGAACTAGAACAGTCTACCCCAGTGATCGAAATAAAGGGTTCGGTTCGAAATTCCAACCACCTGAAGAAGGCCGGAGCGTACAACGGCCGAAACGTTGTGACAAATATGGCGACAAAGATGAGGCCAATAGTCCGACTAATGTAAATACTATATATATATATATATATATATATATGTATATATATATATACAAATGAGAGAAAGAACAGATGGAGTAAAATTCCATTGTTCGTAGCCTTTACTTTTAAAAAGTGTTCAATACAAAATAGAGCAATACATTATTATTATTATTATTATTATTATTGTTATTATTATTATTATTATTATTATTATTATTATTATACGAGATTATAATAAAACATGTTGAAATCGTTACATAAAAGATTTCATCTTTCAATAATTTGAAGGCGATGGTGATTAAATGATTTTTAAGAGAATTTAAAAAACAAAGTGTTACCTCTTTTCCGAAAGATAAAAGATCTGGGAGAGAAACATAGTGTCAGAATTAAAAATAGATTTATATAGTTCTAAAACTCTTTAGAAAGTGACGTCCTATTCTGTACGCGTTATTGGAGAAAGGTGATATATGTTGGTATCACCTAGTTATAAAGGGATTCTTGGTTCCTCCAATATAAAATTTTTTAACTGATTTATTTTCTTTTGTAGAAATTGTGCTTAGGTAAACAAGAGAGTCTGTTTGATATCGCTTTTGCAATGGACATTTGTTAGAATTTCTACAATTACACTTGTTGGTATTATCTGCGTTCGTTATTTTGGAATGCTTAGCTTAGTTTTAGTGTATTTCTGTAATCTATCGCTTATAGGCCTAAATCACGATATATTTGTTGGTTTTCCGCAATTATGTTCCGGTTTATCATGGCATGAAAAAAATAACTCCCCCACCTTCACCCTCCGAGCTTCCTTTTCTATTTAGCGCAGATCAGGCATTTAATTGGTTAATCAAGACATACCCACAAGTCTATTTTTAATTTTGACCTTTATATCTCTCCCCCACAACCTTTATCGTTCGGAAAAGGAGTAACACTTTGCTTTTGAAATTTTCTTAAAATCATTTAATCACCATTTACTTAGCATCGCCTGAAGAAAACGTACAATCAAAGTATTGAAAAAGCTTTTGTGTAGCGATTTCAACATGTTTTTATTATAATAAAAATTATATATATATATATATATATATATATATATATATATATATATATATATATATATATATATTAAAAATGTGAGCAAATTTTGGGGAGACAAAAAAAGAAAGTTTATTTTTAATTCGTAATTTATGTAATATGAACAAATAAATAGACCTTCATGTTGAATGTGAAAAAGAAAGGATGAACAGAGTTATAGGTGAATAGGAATGGGGTAAAAAATAGACCAAAATCTGGAATGTGGAAATGAATCGAACGCATTGTTCTCGGGTTAATAACAAAAAGAAAAATGGAATTTTCCCTACAGAGCGAACAGACAAGGTTAGCTTGTCCACCATTTTGATGGGCGAATTATTACCTGTCCGTTTTACGACAAGCTGACTGCTGGAAAAATACAATCAGTTTTCAGAATGCCGTTTGTAGAGATGTTTCTTCTTTCATTGATGAACAATGAGAAAAGTGAGAAAAAGAAAGATTTAGTCAAGAGAAGTGCAACAAAATTGAGAGGAAAAGTAAGTGATAGAGTGAGAGAGAGAGAGAGAGAGAGTGTGTGGATGCGTGAGAGAGAGAGGAAGAGAGAGAGAGGCAGGAGGAAAAAATGAAATGGAATTGATAAAAATGCTCAAAAAAGGATAGGCAGGCTGGCTCATAAATAAAGAGTTTACAAAACTATATATATATATATATATATATATATATATATATATATATATATAGAGAGAGAGAGAGAGAGAGAGAGAGAGAAAGTGAACGAAGGGACGAGATTGATGGACTTTACATTAACGCACATAGCGACTCAGACGTACAGATATATCTGATCGAAGTGAGAATATATAGCAGACTATATATATATATATATATATATATATATATATATATATATATATATATATATATATATATATATATATATATAAAAGTGAACATAGAAGTCAACACTTAGAGGCGACAGTCTGTTTCATGCTAGATGCAATCGTCAGGCCACCGATTGCATCTAGCATGAAACAGACTGTCGCCTCTAAGTGTTGACTTCTATGTTCACTTTTATATTTGCACACGCTCTATCTATGATATTGAGCACTTTATCCCATAAATATAGCACATCTTAAGACTATATATATATATATATATATATATATATATATATATATATATATATATGTATTGAATAACTCTCATTTACTACCACCTGATGAGATGCAATGATTTGCATCGAAACATGAATGGATTTATTCATGTTCTACATATATTCGAATGCAATATCCTATAATAAAGAATTATTTTTAAATGAATGTTGTGAATGTTTGAATTTGTATTTGATTCCTTCTCATTTCATTTGTACATATATATATATATATATATATATATATATATATATATATATATATATGTGTGTGTGTGTGTGTGTGTGTGTGTTTAGGTAGCTTTTTTAATTAACGTATATAAATATAGAAATAATGACAAAGATTTAAAAAAATTTTTATAGGTAAGTTGCTTATATGCAAGAGAGTGTATGTTTGTCCCAAATGAGTCCGAATGTTCATGATCGAGGTCTTTTATCTCTCGTTCCAGTCAATCTTCTCAATGTAGGTTTATGTAGGCGTATGATCTTTCATATATTCAAATAATTTTAAGCTTGTTACTCTTTATGTTAGTATCGAACATCCATGACTATATATATATATATATAAAAGTGGACATGGAAGTCAGCACTTAGAGGCGACAGTCTGTTTCATGCTAGTGCAATCGTCAGGCGAGCATGAAACAGACTGTCGCCTCTAAGTGCTGACTTCCATGTCCACTTTTATATTTACACACGCTCTATCTCTGATATTGAGCACTTTACACCATAAATATAGCACACTTTAAGACTATATTTCTGTATATATATATATATATATATATATATATATATATATATATGTATATATATATATATACATTTCAACCACCTGAAGAAGACTGAAGCATACAACGGCCGAAACGTTGTAATAAATATGGCGACAAAGTTGAGGACAATAATGTAAATAATGGAAATAGACGAGTTTAAATTTGACAAATATTGGTTCAGAACTTTTTGAGTTATTGAGGTTTATTAGATTTGCATAATAACTTCAGACAGACAGTATGTGTGATCGGTTTAATGAGGTCAAATTGGCAGATGATCAAAAAAACAAAAACAAACTACAATCATTGTTAACCGGAGCAAGAAATGACTTGTTAAATTTGAAGCTCATCCAACAAACGAAATTGCTCTCTTTTAATCGTCTCCGAGAAACTTTTTTCCCTTCAATCAACATCGCTGATGCTAACCTCCAGGAGAGTGACTTATTACGCCTTTTCTGCTGACCTGAAGCGGAAAATTATATTGAATCAATTGTTAGGTCTGTTACCAGGAAATTTGGTTCATAGGGTCATGCTAGGCGATTTTTCTAGCCAGAATCAATCTTACAGACATATAGGATTACAATTGTCCCTTTGAATATTGCTGCCACATCTGCTCTGGTGTATCTACTACGTATTTAGTTATTCTAGATAAAATCCAAAGAAGAATCTGCAATGTTATCGTACCTGACCTGGCATCTCGGCTTCAGTTACTTTATCACCACCGTACCGCAGCGTCCATGTGTCTTTTCTGTTAATTGTTAAATTTTCATGTTAATTGTTCTGATTAACTTTCCTCTTTGGTACCTTTTACGAATTTAAGCGCGGTACTAGATTAGTTGTTTCATTATTTTACTTTGGAAATGGCTAGAACCGTAAGTTCTATGCTAACAGTTTCTTCGTTCGCATTTCTCATTTGTGAAACTCTCTCCCGGCTTCTTATTTTGCAGTCAACCTTTATCTTAAAAAAATTAATTGTTATCTCTCCTTAATATTGTTTTTCTTTTTCTCATATTCTTTCACACACAGAAGCTTTCCAACTTAATAGCTATAACCTTATTTGGTATGAAATGATTAAAAATAGTGAGTTTTGGATATATTTAACATATTTGTTTCGTTCCACATGCGTTATGATGAGGACTTGTAAACACACACACACACACACACACACACACACACACACACACACACACACACACACACACACACATATATATATATATATATATATATATATATATATATATACCCAAGTGTGGGATTGGTATATACGGAGTAAATTCCAATAACCAACAATTATTATTCTTTAAAGAGTGCTCAATACAGAGTAGAGCAGATATAATCATTTATTTATTTAAATATTATAACATAAATATGTTATAAAATCACTACAAAAATAGCCATTTTGTTTCAACACCTTTGGTGTCTTATCAAGTGATGATGTCGAATGTAGAATAAATGGTTTTAAAAGTTTCAAATTAATTAATTAACGATCCTTAGCTGGGAGTAAACGCTGTTACATAAGCTAGAATGACCAATCAAAATACAAGTATATGGTGATTCGAAAAATTTGACAACTAAGCAGGGTTATCCTAGATATTAAAAGATTTATAAAATTTGAAATTAAAATTAAAAGTAAAAAATTACCTATTTAGAAATCTCAATCAAATCTCTATTAAGTTTCTCTCACTTAAAACAATTCAAACACACTCAGGTTGTAATACATAAGCGCCCAGACATATTTAGATATATATACACACAAAAAAGATACAACCCTTGATAGAAAAAAAAACAAAAAAAAACGAATACATACACACATACACACGCACACAAACACGCAAGCAAACATGCATGTACTTTCCTTACACATAGACATCAATAAACACAGGCACATACATCTACATGCACATTGACCTAGACAATCAGACGGGATAGCCAAAAAAAAAAAAAATGAACTTATTCGGGGATTAATATGTTTTTTTTCTCCTCGGTAATTCTACAATTTAAAACTTAATAGAGATTTGATTGAAATTTCTAAATAGGTAATAGGAAACGTATCTCAATCTAAGAGGTTTTACACCTTTATTAAGGCTTCATCAGATGTCGAGAATAGAAATAAAAAATGCAAAGAGACAGTGTACTGATATATTGTGTTTTTTTTGTTAGTTCTTACTGGTCAAATACGCGTTGTATATATATATTATTACTATGATCTAAGAAAGGGACCTCAGTAGTACAAGCTAATAGTAGTTTCCGTAATATATTAGGATTAATTTTAAGTGGGGGTAAAGATGAGTTACTGTATATATTTCTTATAATTATGTCAATAGTTTCACTAACAGGGACATTGGTAAATAAGTTTTCAACATCAAGTGAAGCTATAATTTCATTGTTAAGTTTTTCACTTTTTAGGATTTGGATTACTTCTAATCTTGAACAAACGCTAAATTTACTAGGAAGGTAAGGAGCAATGAGTTGATTAATGTATTTTTTTAGCTGATATACAGGAGTTGGAATTTGCGATATGATAGGAAGGAGAGGATAGTCAGGTTCATGTGTTTTTATAGTTCCGTATATGTAACCAGGTCTATAATCACCAACAATTTTAGGCAGTTTTAAAGAGTTCTGTTCAGCATTATTAGCATTAATGAGTTTATTAAGCTTTGATTTTAGTTGGTTGGTCGGGTTCTTGTTAAGTTTTTAAAATTTTATGTGATCATGGAGTATGTGGTCAAGTTTTTTGTTGTAATTCAATTTGTTTAAGATGACGAAAATGTTGGTCTTATCAACTTTTTGTATACCGCCTTTTAAAACGGGTGGTCTTCCTCGTATATGCAAATGACTGACGTTCATAAAAAGGGTCAACGTCATGAAAGCGCCAAGGACCCCTCGTGAATGGCAGTTCGGCAGACCAGACACCTCAGGCGCTTTGGATCAGGTAAGTGCGAATATCTATCGTCACAAATGACTAATGATCTCGCTTCAAAAATAATTAATGAAACAGCATAATTTGCGAAAACCATGATCATGTCATCTTTTTGTTTGATCAATTAACTCTCTTCGATTACTGATTGATTTTCCGAT
The DNA here is from genome assembly GCA_964036315.1 of Acanthosepion esculentum. Lineage (NCBI taxonomy): Eukaryota > Metazoa > Mollusca > Cephalopoda > Sepiida > Sepiidae > Acanthosepion > Acanthosepion esculentum. The sequence continues at coordinate 1,123,002 of OZ038478.1, forward strand.
GATTCCAGTGGCCAAAATCAAAAGCTTCGGTTATGCATTTTGATTATTTCTTTTAATGAGAATAACTTGGATCCTTTGTAATATTCAACGATCTTAAATGAATAAAACCTTTTGTAGCAATCATGGAATTGGGGAGATTTTAACGGACGAAATTATACAGTATTTTGCTGAAAGTGAAAGTAATTTGCTGCCAACTTTAGAACCGGCCATGTTGCAAAGCAACCAATTATCACCTAATATTGAATGGATTTTTAAAAAAATCAGACTTGCAAAGTGATTGTTTTTATAAAGTTTAATATGAGATGCACTGTAGTGAACAAAACAAGATCTAAATTTAAAATTCAAATGCTAAGTACTGACTCATTGATTTTGTTAGAAATTAAAAACACTCGAATTCACAAACTTTGCTTAACACACACGCAAAAGCGAATCAAATGAAATTTCACACCTTGATGCGAAATGTTGTTTGGCCAATAGAAAACTAGGAAACATTTAAAAACAAAATTCAAATAATCTTCAGTTCTCAGAAACAAATTCTTTTACGGACCTTTTCGCGAGTCGACGCGAAGTTTGTTCATCGTCCAATGGAAAGGCCCGAATCATATCCAGGAGTGAATTCCCAAATGACCTTTTCAAGCCCCACAAACAAAATAAAAGACGGGCAAGTTCGCCTGTCAACAGAGAGAAGGAGACGGGCGTATTAACACGTCCCTTGACAAACGTCAAGCGTTAGTTATTATTATCTCTACCTTTCTCCCTCACCTTTTTTATACTTGATAAACTAACGGAACATTTTAAGACTGAGCGATTACTTCAAAGACATTCCTACCCTACGATAACACTCATACATACATACAAACATACGTTCCTGCCTACGTACACATAAACTCATTCTTGCAAGGACTACTACGAACATTTTGACGACCTTGTATCAACCAGAAGACATTAATTTTATTTGTAAAGACCTTAATTGATTTATATGTAAACAAATTTGTTGTTTCACCTTACAATTTGATTTTCTTGTTTTATACCCCTCTTATTGTGGGCTATCTAACTAACAAGGCCAAATCAAACTAATCTGTTTCAACACTCATACACTTCACTATAATTGATAACCCACAATAGTACTTTGGTGATGGAGTTCACAAAAGCAAAACAGAATATAGCAAACATAATCGAAAAGACGCCACTTGCCATTAAATCCAAGACAATATATTGTCAGAAAGAAAGGTGACCTCAGGTGTGATTTTCAAATTGGTGACATCAAAATAAAGTAGGTAGAAAATCTTAAAATAATTAATTAAGAGGGTACGTAAAAATGTGTCACGGATCCAAAGGTGAATCGAAAGTGCGAAAAATGCATTCCAGGAAATATTACGACATTGTAATATAGTAAATCTCCTGAGCCGACCAAGCATAGAAATAAATACTATATGGGAACCAGTAATAAGGAGTGCCAGAGAAAAGTGATAACAACAACAAAGTTGCAAGATGAGCTCTGGTAAAAATATGAATAATAACAGCAAAAATTGCTATATGAGCACTGGTAAATGATGCAATGATAACAGCAAAAATTGCAATATGAGTACTGGTAAAAATGGGGGGAGAAGACATTAGGTTTATAATACCCAGAAATTCATATATAGATGTCCTCAAGGACACATGGCACAGTGGATAAAGGCGTTGGTTAGATCCAGTGAAAAAGGTTAAGGCAGTGGAGAACTGATAACTGACATCCATTAAACATAGCACATGGAACTAGAACAGTCTACCCCAGTGAGCGAAATAAAGGGTTCAGTTCGACATTCCAACCACCTGAAGAAGATGATAGAATGGTTCTACAGACAAATGGTTCTACAGTAAGGGTGTCATGGGGAGAACATGTGAACAATGAAGAAGTTCTAAAGACTGCTGGAACAAGATGGAAAGAGACAGCGAAAAATATTTGGGATAAATTATCAGAAAAAATGGTTTGGAAAATGCCATAACCACATGTGATTGAATGTGGGCTACATGAAAACAGCGAACATGTTACTTAAGTAAGATCTTGGATAGGAAGGCATGGCAAAGAGTCAAATATTACTTAGAGCTACATGAGCCAGGAGAATTTTTAAATGTTGTAATAAGGCTGTAGCTAAAAGGGTAGCATGTAATTTAACTTATGTCCATATTTGGATGCGTACAGAACGGCAGACGTGAAAACTGACGTATTATGTATGATCTACATTAGTGCAAGATTAATTGATTAAACAGTTGAAAGTCGGCTTTCGTTCATAAAACCATCTTAAAAATTACATCTCAAACAGGAAGAGATAAAAATAGAAACTGCGAGCAGCTAAATTTCATTAGTATAATTAATATACTAATATCATTATTAGAATTAATATGTATGAATATATAGAGTTCTGGGTATTGACTTCAATGTACATGGTCTGTTTCATGCTTAAACGCAATCTTCAGTCCATGTGCCTGGAATTACGTTTAAGCACTTTCATATTTACATACTATTATATTTATATTTACATACATTTTATATCTGATATTGAGCACTTTAACTCATGAACAGAGCATACCCTATTTACCAAATATATACCTGGTGGACACAGAATGCAATTATAAACACACACACACAGACACACGCAGACACACACACACACACACACACACACACACACACATATATATATATATAAATATAAAAGTGGACATGGAAGTCAGCACTTAGAGGCGACAGTCTGTTTCATGCTAGTGCAATCGTCAGGCCTGACGATTGCACTAGCATGAAACAGACTGTCGCCTCTAAGTGCTGACTTCCATGTCCACTTTTATATTTACACACGCTCTATCTCTGATATTGAGCACTTTACCCCATAAATATAGCACACTTTAAGACTATATTTCTGTATATATATATATATATATATATATAGGTAACTACACTCGTATCGGAAAACCTTCGGTTTCTCGATTTGCCAATGAACAAATCAATGTCGAAGGAAAAAAAGGTTTTAAAAAAGAAAGAGTTATGAACATGAACGTCTGTCGGAAATAATCGTACAACATACAGGTCCAAAGCCAGCTTTCCCTGACAATCCGCTAAGGAGAAACCTTGGTAGGTTTGTCTGGCTCTCTAGGCTTGACTATATATATATATATATATATATATATATATGAATTGGGATCAGATATGGTTAGAATCCGATAGAATGATAGCAGAAGGAACAAATAGGAAACGTTTATAAATTTAACTTGTTTCGTTTTTATTTAAGCTTCATCAGAAATGAAATATGAAAGAGAAATTTCCGGTAGTTTTAATTTTTTATTGGTTAAGTAGACCTCACCAGTATTTGTCTTGTCTGGTAGCGTTTGTACGTATAATTCTTGTACGTTTCATAATTCTAGTTTGTCTAAGTGGGATTTGGTTGATAAAGTGTGTACGTGTGCGCATGCGTGTCCCTAGTAGGCATTTTATTTTTGTCTGGTAGTATCTGTATATTGTTTGATCTTGTAAAAGATTTTAAGTTACACGCATTGTGGTTGTGGGTAAACTAATTTTGAATTTTTTTAGGTATGGATTTGATAAAAATTGGTGATATAATAAATTGTGTATGGCGTGTGTCCAATGATGGGGAAATATTTGTCAGGATTGCTTCTAATTATTTTCTTAGTAATAAAGTATGTTTTTGTATCAGTGTGGTATTTTTAGTGCAAAGTTATGGTCTGTTTTATTTCGCTGTATTACAGGCGAGTTTACAGGATTTTCCCAATATAGGTCACTCTTGTGCTTGTAGATGCGAAATTTTAGGTTTCTGGGGGTTTCGCCTATATAGGAGTTCTGGGCTGCATATTTTATGAGAAATCGAAGAGACGAGGTCGACTTATACTCGTTCATTGAATTCATTTGCGCAAATAACCTCGGAAAGAGTATGAATACATCTGATATATGTTCTCCCCAGCTGTTGGTAAATAGCAGGGCAGACAGACTATAACCTTAGTTGGCGACCAGTCTAGGAGAAATAAAATCTTTGGATTGTAAACAGCCTGCAGAAGGTTGACAAAGAGTTAATGAGATTCTTACTGGAGGCATCAGCCAACATGCAACTAAAAACTATTCAAGACGCTTGCGATTTTAGAATCATCTAACACGCGAGACACAGTGCACCAGTACAGGACATAGTGCTAAGAAGGAGAGCATGTGCTTCGCCGGCTATCGGCAACTGAGCACTTCAAACATTTCACCTGTGCAGGTAAAAACGTAGACATTACTGAACCCTCATCAGTCGTTCTACTAATCGATCGATCCATCTCTGTCTCTGTCTCTGTTTCTCTCTCTCTCTCTCTCTCTCTCGATATATATATATATATATATATATATATATATATATATATATATATATATATATATCAGTAAAATCAAAATGTAAAGCCAATTTCCATACATCACCTTTATTTCCACTGAATGCATATAATTTTCTGCACTTCTGGTATTATTCAGCGATGTGTTCTTTCGTGCGAGATGTTGATGGGTAATCATATCGGCTTTCGTCAGTTATACTTATTCTTACCGCTTAAAATCGTCCAACCCTTTCATAAAACTTTCGCTGACTCATAATGCGTGCGCCATACTACAAGATACGGGGATGGATTTCCCTCTGCTCACGGAAACTACGGCGTGTGGTTCATCGATGATGCAATCGCCGAGTGAAGCATCTATATGTCTGACCCTTGTTACATCTTGCCACTCGTCTAAACTATAGAATGTTGTATGAGGTTAGTTACGCGCCATCGCATGCGCATGCGTGGTGTCGCCCTGTTCTTTTTACAGCGTAATTTGAAAATTCCCATCTTATTGTCATTTATTCTTATATATATATATATATATATATATATATATATATATATATATATATATATATATATATATATATATATAAACAAATGTCCTCATTTCCTCCAATTCTGTTTATGATTGCGAATCTTCTGATAACGCGTTACCTTTAGGGAAAATGCGGTTTGTTTGTTCACACACACACACATATATATATATTTATGTATATATATATATATATATATATATATGTGTGTGTGTGTGTGTGTAAATAGCGCCAACTTATTATTCACACACACACATACACACACACATATATATATTTATATATATATATATGTATGTGTGTGTGTGTGTGTGTGTGTGTGTGTGTGTGTGTGTGTGTGTGTGTGTGTGTGTATTAGTCAATATATGTAATATCCAATGTCGATAACACGACTCGGGGTTCTATGCACTTGCTGCAATCTTCAGGTGCAAATAAAATCTGAACATTCATTCACGTTCTCGTTGTGATGATTCAAAAATTTGTGTTAAAACGTGTTTATTTAATTATTGTTGCCTAAAATATTAGAATTAACAAATAATAATTTATATCATTAAAATTCGTAAATTCGAAAGCGAAGAAATAAAAAAATTAAATAAATTAAAAATCTTTTTTACATCATTCGAATTTAAGTTTGGATTCAAAAGTAAACAAAATCACAAGGGGGGATAACTGTTATTTTTGACAAAAAATATCATAAAAATATCATAATAATATCAAATAACAAAATTAATACTCCGGATGGAAATATATTGTAAGGATGCAAATAAAAAAATAATAATAAGTTGGCGCTATTTAACTAATGTGTTTGGAACCAAGTCTTGTACTTATAAAGTGAAATTATATAAACGCACGTTATAAATAAATCGGTCGTCATTAAAAACGAAATAGTGTCATTGTCAAATCATCATTAGAGAAAATAATTGCATGTTTCAAACTCAGATGTTCTTTTGTAATTTGATTTTGAAGTTATGTGAAGAGGGATTTATTAAAAAGAAAAGCATATAAAAGATTAAAAATTGAAAAAGCTTTTACTTATTACCTAACATTGTCAAATGAATGGAATTGCTTTCGTTTTCGGTTTATTGTATCCGATAAAAAAAAAATGTAATTCAACATCTGTAAAGTGGAACTGATATTTTCCCAAAGCCTGAAAATCGGATTTTCTAAACACTCTCCGGGACAATTTCTCCTTATTTTTTCCTATTCTCACCCGCTGCCATCGATTGCAAGTTGGTTATTTCCGGAAAAAGAAATATCGGAAATGTTCGGTAATTTCCGTTGTCTTATTTCACGTCCAACACAAATTTCCCGCAGAAATGTTCTGCACGACTTTTTCTCGCATTTCAATTATTTAGGAAATGCATTAAAAGTTTTCAAACACGGAATAAAAATGTGGCAAATACAAAGGAAAAGTAAAGGTGAGGAATCGATAATTCGAGATAAAATACAACCGATTTTTTTTTTTCCTTTGTTAGAAGGAAAGAAAAATATTCATGTGTGACGTGTGTCATAACAACTGCGGGATATTGGAAAGTCTCTGCAAGAAGGAAACAAAGAAAAGGTTTACACACACACACACACGCATACGCACACACACACATCTGTGTGTACATCTATCTATGAGTGTGTGTGTGAGAGAGATAGAGAGGGAGAGGATGTACATGGGTGTGTGTGTGTGTGTGTGAATTAAACGAAAGTAAAATATATGCATTAAAATACACACAGACACGTACACTCACACACACACACATACAGACACGCACGCACACACACACACGCACACACATATATATATATAGATGAGTATATAAATGCCTAGATAGTTTCATTAGGAATCACTACTACTGTGTATTTAGATCCTCACAGGGTAGCAGATTATGTCGTGCCTCATAAATACATACATATATATATATATATATATATATATATATATATATATATATATATATATATATATATATGCATATATATATATATATATATATATATATATATGCATATATATATATATATATCAGAGATAGAGCGTATGTAAATATAAATGTAAAAGTGAACATTGAAGTCAACACTCAGAGGCGACAGGCTGTTTCATGCTAAGCGCAATCGTCAAGCCGCTTAGCATGAAACAGCCTGTCGCCTCTGAGTGCTGACTTCAATGTTCACTTTTACATTTATATTTATATATATACATACCTAACTACATACATACATATATATATATATATATATATATATATATATATATATATATATATATATAGTATTAGCATAAATAGTCACTGTTCACAAATTCACACCCCAAACCAGAGGGCTCAACCGAAATTAATATCAGGAGCTACTATATATATATATATATATGTATGTATATAATAAAAAAGCTTAAAAACTAATAGTAAATACGATCCAATTCATCAGACCTACAAATTCAAAAAGAAAACAGAAAAAACAACTCCGGGAATAAAAAATAAAATTTAGTGTGAGTGTATGTATGAGAGTGTGGGGCGAATGCTAGAGTAAATGAAAGCGATAGGGAGGGGTAACAGACGAGAGAAGAACAGGAAGGTCTAAAGATGAAGTGGGGATTAAAATTTATCACAGAGAAGTTTTAAAGAGGGGAGTCAAAGACGGTTCAAGTGAGAGAATACATTAAAGATACACCGGAAAAGAGTATACATTTTGTGGTGACATACATACACAATAGACGATATAATCTTAAAGCTCAGAAGATGAGAGAGGGAGAGAAAAATAAAAAGGGGTGGGGAGAGATGGGGGTGTTGGAACTAAAACCGAAGGGCATTTATAAAGGTAATATCGACTACAGGTTACAAATCTAATATAAACATATAAAAATAACGATTATCTAATCCAGCAAGGACCTATATTTCTATGTTCAAAAAACACATACGTATACAAACATACACAAAAACATATTATATTTTCACGTACATACATACATATAGGCGTGTACACCCCCCATATATATAAATCTATCTATCTTTCTATCTATCTATATATATATATATATATATATATATATATATATATATATATATATATATATATATATATATATATATATATATATATACATACATACATAAAACATAGATCCATACACATCCACTCCTACACATATATACATCTACACACATATATACATACGGGCATACACATACGTGCACATAAACAATATATACATAAAACCTTACACATCTCTATACAAATACATACACACATCCATCTAAACAAATAAACAATGTATCCCTCTATCTATCTGTCTAACTATACGTGCATATACACCCATATACAGATATATATCCATACATACATACTTAAACATGCACACACACATAAACACATCTACATAAACATCTACCTACATATACATACATCCATATATGCATATATGTACATATACACACACACACACATATATATATATATACATACATATATATATATTCATATATACACATACACACACATACTCACACATGAATGCACATATACATATCTATATATAAATCAAAATGTAAAAGCTAAAAAGATTTTCTCAAAATCAAAAAATTAATTAAAAAAAAAATTTTTTTGGACCATATCCATCCATATATACATTTAACATATAAAAATATACGGGTGGAATTAAATTACTTTTTACTTCAGGAACATTGAGGAAGACAACTTGAAGAATATTAAAAACCGGCTGAGTGATTAACGCGTATCTATTTCTTACGTTTACATATATACCTAGGTATATAAATATTATAAGACTATCTGATTTTGCATATCAGTTATTAGGGAAAACGTCTACCTACATACCCACTTACACATATATCACCACATGAATAAAGATTAACAAAAAAAAAAAATTAAAAAACTAAATACATAGCGCATCAGATAAACATACACAATGATACATATAGATAATCAAAATAGTAATCCCATTAAAATGTCATGCCCGATGTTATTGAACCGATGTTATATATATATATATATATATATATATATATATATATATATATATATATATGTGTGTGTGTATATATATATATATATATGTATATATATGTATATGTATATATATATATATATATATATATATATATATATATATATATATATATATATATATGTATGTATATGTGGCAGGGATCTGTATATAACATCGTTTAGTAAAATTACCTACCTATATATTGTATATGTGTCTATGCATATATGCGTGTACGTTTGTGTCTGTCCGCGTGTGTTTGTGTATGCGTTTAAGTGCGTATATGTATGTCAACTCAAAAATATTACAAATATTCTGATACTGGATTCCAAAATGGGGTAGAAAAGAAAACAGATTAATAATAATAATAATAATAATAATAATAATAATAATAATAATAATGAGAAGAGCTGCAATTATAATAATAATAATGAACGCACTTGGAACAGATAAATAGAATATTTATGCATATATTAAGGACGTCACTGGAAAGTGGTCATCTATCTGAGATAAAAAGACTTGTAGTCGGTTGTAGCGACAAAAATACTCAGATAAATGACGATCGAGAAAATGGAATATTGAGATCTCTCTCTCTCTCTCTCTCTCTCTCTCTCTCTCTCTCTCTATATATATATATATATATATATATATATATATATATATATATATACTGTTTCATGATTTAAAGGGGTTTGAGATAGGATCTAATTGTCATATATTATATTAAAAACGACAATCTATTATCGTAATTGGATTGCGTTAATTAAAAATTGATTTGGGCGAAACAAATAGAAAGAAGAAAATTTTGAAGAAAAGGAAGCGAACAAAATAACAAATCACATCCAAATAATATTCTCCCTTTCACATTCGACATTTCTTCCGCCTTCTTCTTGACTCAAAGACTCGAAACCTCAGCCAAAACACCAAAGCAAAATAATAAAATAAAATAAAAAATAACTAAAATAAAAAATAAAGGAAAATATCCATTCTTCAAGCCTGTGGCAAAACAACAAAAATCATCATATTTGCCTAACTTCCATCAACTCTTCGACTTCTTTTGTAAACAGATTGAAATCAGAAATTCTGCAAGAAACGAGTTTCATAACAAATCATTCAAAAGATGAACAACTTTTTGAAATTCTTCTTCAGAACAAAAGGATATTTTTTCCATTGTTGTTCTTGTGCAAAAAGTAAAAAAAATCAGTTCACTGTTCTATCTCTTTATCAAGCTATCTGCCTTGCTTCATATTTTTCTTTATCTCGTAATCTTTATACAGCTGATTTAAAAGTTCTATCTCTTTATCAAGCTATCTGCCTTGCTTCATATTTTTCTTTATCTCGTAATCTTTATACAGCTCATTTAAAAGTTCTATCTCTTTATCAAGCTATCTGCCTTGCTTCATATTTTCCTTTATCTCGTTATCTTTATACAGCTCATTTAAAAGTTCTATCTCTTTATCAAGCTATCTGCCTTGATTCATATTTTTCTTTATTTCGTAATCTTTATACAGCTCATTTAAAAGTTCTATCTCTTTATCAAGCTATCTGCCTTGCTTCATATTTTTCTTTATTTCGTAATCTTTATACAGCTCATTTAAAAGTTCTATCGCTTTATCAAGCTATCTGCCTTGCTTCATATTTTTCTTTATCTCGTAATCTTTATACAGCTCATTTAAAAGTTCTATCGCTTTATCAAGCAATCTGCCTTGCTTCATATTTTCCTTTATCTCGTAATCTTTATACAGCTGATTTAAAAGTTCTATCTCTTTATCAAGCTATCTGCCTGGCTTCATATTTTTCTTTATCTCGTAATCTTTATACAGCTCATTTAAAAGTTCTATCTCTTTATCAAGCTATCTACCTTGCTTCATATTTTTCTCTCTCTCATAATCTTTATACACAGCATTTAAAAGTTCTGTCTTTATCAAGCTGGCTAGCTATCTGCCTTTCTTCATATCTTCCTCAATTTATCTCATATCTTCATACACTGCATTTCAAAGTTTTGATGTAAAAGAGAAATTACAATAATTATGTAGGAAATCACGAAATTTTGATTAAATTTAAATCTTTTGTGTACCACGAAGATTTACAAAATCCTAAGTTGATTTAAAACGGAGTTTATATTTGAATATATAAACATTTATTTCCACTTTTTGTGCAATTTTAAAAATCTGTATGAAATTAAGAATAAAATAGGAATAATAAAAAGGAAAACTAATTATTAAACCATAATATCAATTTATTGAAAAATGACATACAGAACTGCTTATGACAAGGTGGATCCAACAACAAAGAATAAATTTAATAATATTTATTATATAATTTCTTTTCTATCTATGGGCTTGAAGCAAACTATTTTCAACAAAATGTAATTTGAAAATTACCTCGAATTAGCAAACAGGTTATACTGCATCGCAAAATTAATGTCTGCCTCCATAATCAAAACCCTTGACAATGCTACAAATGTTATGGATAAGATATGGAAAAATACAAATCACTCCTTAAACGTGGTTTTAAAACATATAGTTTTAATTTACCTGAGATTTCATTAGTAGTATTAACAGCATCAAAAGACTTTGTTTCAATGTCACTTTCTTCTTAAGCAATATCTGAAATTAGAATTTTAAGAGTTCGGTGTAGACAATTAGTTTACCGTTTGCCCAAACAACACGCCACCTCAATGCTGAGATCTCATCCAAACAAGTTTAGCTTCCTTCTTTAGGCTCTACCCAGGCCCTACCCAACTGTCAGGAGCGTTGACTTACACCCGTTCATGAATAACATTCTCTGGAAAACCAATTTCATATATTGTTAGGCGTAGTTGGCACGCTTCATGAGGTTATTCGACTTCAAAGAAGGTTTGTTGCACGGATCTAAAATGCTTCAGTATACGGTATCGTGACGATTTAAACCCAATTGGAGCCCCAGTCGCTTCGATTAACACTTTACTCCTGTCAATTGGGCGATTGTGCATCTCAGTTTTGAATCAGACTTCCTTTCTTAAATTGAAAGTCAAAGTTTTCCTTGATCAGGGTGCTAATTGCATGCAGAAAAATTTTGTAAAAAATTTCGTTATCCTACAATAGTTTCTTGCAAGGAGTTTGTTATTTTATAATCAGGAAGCACGTGGAAAACTT
>OZ038478.1:1140000-1245000 GCA_964036315.1 Acanthosepion esculentum
CGATTGCATCTAGATTAAGTGTTGACTTCTATGTTCACTTTTATATATATATATATATATATATATATATATATATATATATATATATATATATATATATATATATATAAGTGATTATACATAATATCCCTCACCGATAGCACGTCTCAGAATTTCTGGCCGTTAATCGTTATGAAATTCGCGTTCTCGTGGTATTGATTTAAAATTGAATGTTGAGACTTGTTTATTTTTTTATTGTTGTCGATAATATTTGAATTAATTGTTTATAATTTATAATTTATATCGATCAAAGCCTTAAGTTCGAATGACGAAAAATTTTTAAAAAATAGTTAAAAAAATTTTGAATTTACGTAAAGACGTTGTGTATCAAAGTTTTGTAGACGAACTTGTCTGTCCACGCGTCAGGGAGTATAAGCAATATATAGGCACACACACACATACACACACACACACGCATATATATATATATATATATATATATATATATATATATATATATATATATATATATATATCAATTATCCGCCTACGAATATCTGAAGGGAGAACCAATATACTAAGTTAGAAGCCTTTAATTTATATTAATTCCATATCTATCTATCTATCTATCTATCTATCTATCTAGACAGACAGACAGACAGACAGACAGAGAGACAGAGAGAGGGAGACAGAGACAGAGACTCAGAAAAGAACAAATTTCGAAGCGCTACTTGAGTTTGATGATCAGGCCCCTGATAAGTTCCGAGCTTTGTCTCTTTCTGAGCTGTGATCCTGGGAAGCGTAATTCTTCTGTCTTGCTAATTTAGACATAGAGTACTGTATATTGTTTGTGTTTGCTTCCCACCCCGCCTTTCATCTATTGATTTTTCTCTTGTTTTTTTTTTTTTCAATAGATTTTTGGTCTTGAATTTTCCTTTTATTAGTTTGTTTTCTTTGTTCACCTTGTAACATGCCGCCGATCCTATTTAAACGATTAATGACATGAAATGACAGAATGATGATTTGCGGGAAACTACTAACTCGATTAAATTCTCAAGAGAGTAAGAAAATGATGGAGAGAAAATGAAAAAGAAAGGTTAGTTTTATTTTTTAAATTAATAAAATGAATTTCAAAACAGTCCGAAGGAGAATCGAATTAACTAGCCATGATTCAGTAAAACTGAGCAAAACCAAGGGTTCCGACCCTATCTACTTCCTGTCGATAAGAAGACATGATTAATATATTTTCCGAATTTCTTTGATCCAGAGAAATTAAATTCGGAAGTTTGTTTGTATCATGCTATCTGTCCAAAACAAATATATATCTTACAAATTATTGTAGACTATAAAAAGTTGAAATTAAGTTCACAGGTCTGTTTACATTATGCTATCTGTTCAAAACGTGTGTGGTCATAGAAAAAAATAATTCAAATTATTCTAGATAAAGAACAAAACATCTGTTTTTGTTAATCCCCTGTTGAGTCTTGACTCATTGTTGAATCTCGACTAATGCATGGAATAATAATGCAACACAAAATGTACTTAGAACAAGAATGTATTATAACAAGAAAGTGTACACAATATTTACATATAGTATTTCTGTATATTTCTGGGAAGACGTTCCTGGAGAATGTGTTGACTAAGTCGCAGTCGGGCAGAGTCTCTAGCTGGATCTCTGTATTCGCTCCCTGTCTTCCGGTACCAACCATTATTTATATAGTCGGTAGTCACCTATGCAGATTAGGTGGATCCTACCACAACACCCACTCCCAAGCCTTGGAATCCTTTTTGGATTTCAACTGGCTTCCTATATGGGATGATGATTCTGGTTATTTCTTTGTAGATCCCCTTTGCATACTTCCTATGTATATGTCAATCTGCTTAATTTTAATATCTTTTTTTTTTTTTTTCATGCCTATCAAGTTCTTCGTTAACTTTCTCTACACTTGCGAAAGACACGTTACGTTTCTTTTTAAATATAGGCATAGTATTTTCCTTTAATTCAAATTTAGCTTCAAACTTGTTACATCTTCCAAGACCAGGTGTGAAGGTTTCCGGAAACTTTTTCTTTAATTCCTCTTTAATGTCCTGTCTTGTTTGTGTATTACTTTCTACTTTTCGGCAGAAAGAGTTTAACGGTTTATCCCACAATTCGAATGTTTCAATAAAATCTGTACCCAACAAGTTTTCTCCATTTCTCAGAATGAAAACTTTCATTTTTTTAACGATCCCGTTCAATTTCATGGGAAGTACAACCTCGCCTTCGAAGTTAATTTCCTTTCCAGTTACCGTTCGAGCGAGTTTCGTTGACTTCATTATTGTAGGTCTTTTTAAAATTTTCCATGTTTTATCGTTCATTATTGTTAAATCTGACCCCGAATCGAGTTGAAATTTGATATTATTTTTGAATATTTCAGTCGTCACATATTTCCTCAAATCTCTATCTGATTTGATATTCGAATTTGTTTGTCTAATTCGGCAATTGAATTTTTTCGTTTTACAACACGATCCTTTGTGACCATTCTTTTGGCACACGAAACATTTCTTATTTCTATATGGGCAATTTATCTCCCCATGTCTTTCGTTACAACGTCTGCAATTATATGGTGGAACATTTTTTCCATCCTCGTTCTTTTTATTTTCTTGTCTATTTTTAAAATACGCCGAATTTTTACTCCAATTTTTTGCTGATGGGTACTTTGACTGTTTTTTTTATTTTTTTAATATAAGCAATGCCAGCTTCTTCGATTTTTTGCGACTCTTTCTTTAAACTTACGGCCCGTTGACACTCCTCTGCTAACTTTTGCAGGGTAAGGCCTTGTTCAGATTCGAGTTTAGACAAAACTCTACGTCTTATTTCGGCACTCTTACTGGATACCAGTCCTTGAGCAAAAATTAAACACTTGAATTCTTCAACCGTAATCTCTGCCAATCTGAAATTGTCACAATGTCTATTCACTATAGATGCATATGTTAAGTAATCCTGATCGTCGGATTTAGAGACATTCATGCATAACCATCGCTTATGCCAAAGCGACATATTTGCTCCAAACAGCTCTTTTAGCAATTTCACTGTTTCCGAGAATTCCAATTCAGTTGTTTTTCTCGGTAGAATAAAATCTACAAATTTGCTATGTTCTGCTGTACCTAGCTTTCTTAGTAATAGACTGACTTTTCTTGAATTCGACCAGTTTTCACAGTCTGTGTAGAAAATATCTTCATATCGTTTAAAATACGCTTCAAACGTTTTTTCTTCGTCTGGCACATAGTTGAAAGTTTCCAGCGAATTAAATATGGTGTTATTAGAATATGAAGAATTTCCTTCATTTGCCTGATAGTTGTTTAATTTCTCCAGTGTTAACTTTTGAATTTCTAAAAGTCTTTCCTCTTGCCGTTCTTGATATTTTTGAAGCGCTATCTGTTGTTCTTGTTGTCTTTCATCTTGTTTATCTTGATATTTTTGTTGTTTATCTTGAAATTTTTTCTGTGCTATCTCTTGTTCCCTTATTAATAAGGCAAACTGTTCCTGCTGGGATTTGAATAATTCAGCTATGACTTTGGATAGTTCCTCCATTTTTAGCTGATAGTGTTCATGCAACAAGGAATATACTTTTAATTTGTGTATCCACGAATATCATATAAGCTGACCAAAAAAAATCGAAACAACGTACGACTTTTACTTTTTATGACTTGCTTTTACATTCACGCCCGTGCTAATCAACTTTGGTATTTTTTTTTTTATTTTGTGAACAGAGAGCGTCGGACTTTTTTTTCGTTTCCGCCCTCCGTTCGCGTATTTCAATGACACGTCTGATTTTCTTATCAGAGGTAATTCGTCACTATATTGTTAAACAAATAAAAAAAAAATTTTTTAAAGTTCGTTACCTTTCAAAGTCGACACGGTGTATTTGTGCTCCTTTTAATCCATGCATGTTTTTGTAGTCAGCCAATTTTTCTGAGTGAACGTTCCTTTATGCTTAGTCGTCTTTTAACGAGTTCTACATATCCAGAAGTTCCGAATCCTTCGTCGTTACGTTAACGTTGGACTTTGAATTAATAGTTTTTTTTTTCAGCCTGGGTTCTTCAATGACTTGTCCCAATTGTTGAAAACTCTCACTATTAATTCTTTCTTTTTTCCGTATGGTTCGTTCTACTTCGTCGCCATTGTTGAGTCTTGGCGTATGGTTCGTTCTACTTCGTCGCCATTGTTGAAACTTGGCGTATGGTTCGTTCTACTTCGTCGCCATTGTTGAGTCTTGACTCATTGTTGAATCTCGACTAATGCATGGAATAATAATGCAACACAAAATGTACTTAGAACAAGAATGTATTATAACAAGAAAGTGTACACAATATTTACATATAGTATTTCTGTATATTTCTGGGAAGACGTTCCTGGAGAATGTGTTGACTAAGTCGCAGTCGGGCAGAGTCTCTAGCTGGATCTCTGTATTCGCTCCCTGTCTTCCGGTACCAACCATACTTTATATAGTCGGTAGTCACCTATGCGGATTAGGTGGATCCTACCACAACATCCCCCAAATTTGGGATTTGTTTATACTGATTGCTCAAGATTCTAAAAAATCTTTACCTAAAAATATCTAGGGTACCATATTACTAAATAACAAGATCACCTATGATTAATTTAGCCTTAGTTGCCAGCAATTATAAAATTATTTGTGAATTGATTGGATGCATTTCTGTAATATTAACTCCGAATAGTTCTCTAAAATGTTAACTGAAAATTCCGAAAGTTTCTTTTCTTTTATTTGGCATTTTAACTTGGAAATCTGCTGGATAATGTTTCTACTCAAAAATCTTATCTGATACTGCAAAGGCTTCTTGTACAAAAATTTACAGTCTATTAACGGGATTCACTACTTTTTGAGAGATTCTAAAATTTAAGACGAAACTCGGAAACGTGCTGGCAAGTAAATGGATATTTAGCAGCAGACTAGACGTTGAAATAGAAAAGCAGCTGTAGAAAATGCCTCATGCACGACGAATAAATCTGTTATAGGAAACATAAAAATGATCAGTTCTCAACATTTTAGTCAGTAACAGTCATGTAGTATTGGTGCGAGCTAAGCCAGAATTATATTTTCATAAACATTACAAAAAAGCCAGATGCCGTGGGTAGAGATGATCCTTAAAGAGCCCCCTGATCTGCAAAACATGATTTTCGGGGAAGAAAAGCGCTTGACTTTAGTTAGGTATGATTACTATAGTGAGAAAAACCGAAAAGGGTTGCCTCTAGATTTCGTAGTGGAAGAAGTAGAGTCTGAACTGGACAACAGTACCTAGTTTATTCTTAGCGGAATAATTGGACAGCATTTACGTAGAAAGTGATGCAATTTGATTCCAAACCTAGCAATAAATAGAGGCGAAAAGTCAACAAATTGCCATTCCGTGAAGGAATCTTTGCATCTCAGTGAACACTTTTCACCTGTAATGGAGTGGACTAACATCACTTCTAGAGAAAATGTTTGGAGAATGTTGGCGAAAGATGTGCAAATAGCAACTACTATATTCCATATATATGTACATCGTTGGGCACCTCGATGTGGTGTAAGAATTAACAAGCTTGTCTCGCTAGAACAATTACGACTGAGTAGTGAGTTCGATTCTCAGTGGGTGCCCCCCTAATTTCGGCCTTGTGCCACATCTAAGCTATGCTTGGAAAATCACTATGGGGCACCTCGAGGCGGTGTAATGGTTAGCAAGCTTGTCTCGCTAAAACGCTTACGACTGAGTAGTGAGTTCGATCCTCATTGGGTACCCCCTACTTTCGGCCTTGTGCCACATCTGAGCTACGCTTGGAAAATCACTATATATGTACATCGTAATCTAAGATAAGATACATTTTAGAAAACGATGATAAAGCTTGTGCTATTCACGCTTTGAAAAGGTAAAAGGAAGAATTAAATCTTCGCTAAAAAAAGGTTTTCTTAGATTATTGCTATTTTAAATTATTTTATAATTATTCAAAATAATGTCATACATGTTTTTATGTAGAAAAAATATTGTAAAAAAGAAATCAATATTTATAACAATGCAGGAACTACTTTAAAAAATTCAAAAACACAAAAAATATAAATATCTGTATTCGCTTTTACATAAACTTCACTGATTTTTAAGAGTTATCGATTTCTTGTTATAAGTTCTGGGTTTTAATGTGCGGGAATGCAGTGTAACATGGGATAGAAACATAAAAACAGAGCGAGGTTGTCGGATCCTCATATCCGAAATCGAAGGGAGAGCCCAACACACACACACACACACACACACACACACACACACAAACACACACACACATATATATATATATATATATATATATATATATATATATATATATATGAAGAAATATATTATTAAGGTGTGCTATATTTATGGGATTAAGTGCTCAGTATCAGAGATCGAGCGTATTTAAATATAAATATAAAAGTGAACATTGAAGTCAACACTCAGACGCGACAGGCGACGCAATCGTCAGGCAGCCTGACGACTGCGTCTACCATGTCGCTTCTGATTGTTGACTTCAATGTTCACTTTTATATATATATATATATATATATATATATATATATATATATATATATATATATATATATATATATATATATATTACATGAATCATTCATACAAAAAGCAGATAGTGAAGTTAATGATATAAATGGCAAGAATCACTCTCGCAAACAATTTTTAATAAAATACATTAACCTCGAACCTGTAAATGAATGTTATGATCCCTGTTTATAAATTCCAGTTGAATAAGGTCTTTTTTTGCTACAAGCTTTCGATTGTGCATACAATCATCCTCAGGTATGGAAATAGATGTCTTTTTTACATACAGGTAATAACAGGACAACGAAAGTTAAGATGTACTTCGAAATATGTTTTTTAGAAAGGTGTTATTGTTAACTGTGAGAAATGTTGGAGCGTGCGGTCGCAACGCTGAGGTTGAATTTTTTTTTTTAATTTTAAATTGTGCGTTTATGTACAAATATAGTAATATGAGAATTCTTTTGTAGAGGGAAGTTTTTTTCAGTCAATGTGGCATGAACTAAATTGTTCATTAAATAGAGGAATGTCGCCGTTATTATCAGAAATTTTCACGTCGGATCAGTTATTTTACTATCAAGGATGTGGTGCAGTTCAATTTACATTACATGAATCATTCATACAAAAAGCAGATAGTGAAGTTAATGATATAAATGGCAAGAATCATTCTCGCAAACAATTTTTAATAAAATATATTAACCTCGAACATGTAAATGAATGTTATGATCCCTGTTTATAAATTCCAGTTGTCCTGTTATTACCTGGATGTAAAAAAGACATATCTATACCTGAGGATGATTGTATGCACAATCGAAAGCTTGTAGTAAAAAAAGACCTTATACAACTGGAATTGGTCACTCTCTGTTAAGTTGTTATTTAAGCTGGATGGATTCATGCTGCTGAATTCCCTTGGTCATATACATACATATATATATATATATATATATATATATATATATATATATATATATATATATATATATATATATATATATGTATACATATATTTACGCCAGATCAATAATAAGTAATCGTCGTGTTTTTAAAATGTCAAATAATTAAGGAATATCGCTAAAATACATAATTTAATTGATGTCGTTTTCATGTGTTTATTTTGGATTCTTTAACTTCACTACCTAAAGTGCATGCATTCCAAACTCTCTAAAATCATTTCTCTCACTCCTGATAAGGAGACTCAACTGATTTCATTAAATATTTTCCATCTTAAACTAATCTGGTTCGAGATTAACTACGGGTGAATATTTGTAAGGAAACGACGCGTAAAATATCTGTTGCCAGAAAATAGCCGAAAACAAGTTTATTTTTGCTAGTATTGATGAACATATCAGACTAGGTTAGCAAAAGGCTAGGCAATATTAAATGTCGAATTGACGAAAATATTGCAGCTAATATATCTTCAAATGCTGAACAGTTTTTCCAAAAACCATGTGATAAAATCAACGGAATTTGGAAATGCAAAAGTTGCAAGCTGTTGCACAATAACTGGAGAATGTTTATACATGATGATGAACGACATACCAAAAATAATAGGTGCAGGGTTAAACAGGCGCTAATATTTGAGATTCCATGAAAAGGTTTAGATTGTTCAGATGATGACAATGCTACAGTGCTAAGGTGATTGGGGGAAATTTTTATTGACTTCTTCTCCTTCAATCCACAATGGAACCAATCACATTAACTTCTGGAAGGTAGACGCACATTGGCGTGTAATAATAATAGCAACAATTGACTATATTTCTGTGATGAGGTATTGTAATTATTTACACTATTTACATTGTTTGAATTGTTGTCTTCATCTTTGTTGCCATATTCATGACGTTTCAACCGTTGTACACTCCGGCTTTTTCAGGATTTGTCTATATTTCTGTGATGAGGTATTTTAATTATTTACACTATTTACATTGTTTGAACTGTTGTCCTTATCTTTGACGCCATAACCTTTCTGCCGTTATACGCTCCGGCCTTCTTCAGGTGATTGGAATTTACAACTGAACCGTTTATTTCATCCACCGGGGTAGATTGTTCTAGTTATTGAACTCATAATTCTTCGGATCAAGTCACTGTATCCAACCAAAGATTTTATCGACTGGGCCATGTACCCCTGAGGTCTTCAAGCTCAATACCTGGCTACTCCAGTGGTGAACAAAAACTTGGAGAGTTGAGTTAAAGGGAGACATCCGGAAGAGGCATGGTACGTGGAACTAGAACAATCTACCCCGGTGGACGAAGTAAAGGGTTCAGTTCGAAATTCCAATCACCTGAAGAAAGCCGGACCGTACAACGACCGAAACGTCGTGAATATGGCGTCAAAGATGAGGACAACAGTCCGAACAATGTAAATAGTTGCAACAAATGTCACCATCTTTCGGAAATAATTAAAGTTAATCATATAAGTGAATTGACAAATTCCAGTCAGACGTGACCAGAAGACTTGTAAATCTAAGATATTTTCAAAATCGATTGCAGATAACATCAAACTTTCTAAAGAGATGCTCTGTTACATGATCCCAAGTTACAATCATCGGATGCTGTTCATATGAAAATGCATATAGTAATCGTAAACGCTGTGAGAAAAAAATGAAAAAAAATCTTGTAGAATCTAGTTAAATCTATAATATTTAAAATACTAGGAAATATCGTAAAGTCTAAAGATATGTCCTAGAACAAAAATTACGTCTTAAATCAAAAATTGCATATCACTATAATTTTATGTGTAAAACTTGTACAAAATAAACATTAACTGGATATGGGTGATTGTTTTTCCATGCATCCGACTTTAGAATTTATGCAATAAAAATGGCGGGTTATTGTATGCAGCTTAAAATATCTTATTAGGATTTGTATGAAATTCAAACCCGATGGGGAAGTTAAAGCAAAACAAAATAGGAGTTTACAATCTGCGTTAATATTTGCAAGTTTAATATATTAATTGAAACATGTATTACATATATGTTCGCACGAAAATGCCAGAGAAGAAGCTTTTCGAAACAACAATTCACTCTCGGATAGAAAGGCTTCTATCAAAGCGATATCGAAACGTTCTGTCTGGCCTTATTTAAATAAAGTGCTGCTAACTTAGCTATATTCATACGTGGTTTGTCAAAAATAAAAGATTAACAAGCATACATAGGTGTGTCTCTTGGAACTTTAACGGTCCAATTACTGACGAGCTCATATCTGCTGATATACATTGATTATTACAGGAGCTGGTAGAAGGCGTTTTTTATTGCCGACATTATGACCGAAATTGTCACTTACGCACTTCTACTTGGACTGGTTAGATTAGATTTAGCGTAGATTTTAGGATCATTATAATAGGCAGAAGGAATATATAGCTTATTCATTCAAGAAACGAATATGGTGACAAAAACCAAAAACAAGTGTAACCAATGAAATCACTAGATATATCATATCCACTTGGTGGATTATCTAGCAATGGCCATCCTGGGTCTACTTTCTACATCGGAAGTGAATCTCTTGTACACATGTGGTGGTGATCAGACAACTTATTCAACCGGCACAACCAAAATATAATGCAGGTAAGAGAAAGGTTTCGTATAAGCAAAATATCAGCCGGAGGTAGACTATGCTCATTAGATATATATATATATATATATATATATATATATAGATAGATAGATAGATAGATAGATAGATAGATAGATAGATAGATAGATAGATAGACTCAGGTTAAGATAAATAGATTCAGATTAAGAGAGATAGATTCAGATAAAGATATATATATATATATATATATATATATATATATATATATAGATAGATAGATAGATAGATAGATAGATAGATAGATAGATAGATTCAGATTAAGATAGATAGATTCAGATTAAAATAGATAGATTCAGATTAAGATAGATAGATAGATAGATAGATAGATAGATAGATAGATATGAATAGACTTAGATAGATAGATAGATAGATAGATAGATAGATAGATAGATAGACTCAGATTAAGATAAATAGATTCAGATTAAGAGAGATTAGATTCATATATATATATATATATATATATATATATGTAGAGTGATAGATTCAGATTAAGATAGATAGATAGACTAAGATTAAAATAGATAGATAGAATCAGATTAAGATAGATAGATAGATAGATAGATAGATAGATAGATAGATAGATAGGAATAAACTTAGATAGATAGATATATTTGAGAACAACACTTTTCATCCCGCAATGAAACATTTATGTCCTAGAGATTTTGAATTTTAAAAATAGTATTACTAAAAGTAGTATTCTCCTTAAGAAAGATAAATCTATTTTTATTTGCACACAGTAATAGAATTCATTAAACATATCAAATCCTACCAAGGTCAGTATTCTTATCCACCACCTAAGAATTGTTTTTTTTTGTTGAACCAGAGTACGCGTTAATAGTGTATACGCTAATGTACTTAACTTACTAATGTTCTAAACTTGTGAACTGAAGTTAGCACTAAGCTTTATCATTCAGTAAGCACACTGTATAACTTGAGTATGCGTTTGAGCTGTCATTTGTGAAAGCTTCATGTCAAAAGACAAAATTATTTTAAACGCTAGAAAAGGAATTGTTGGTACTCACAAAACAGTGGAATATAATGAAGTGAGAAGTATTATATAAGTTCCAAACCAAGACTTGCAGAGATATGAAGCAAAAGATTTAAAAGACAATAGAAAGAAAACTAGTGAAAAATGTTTATGGAAACTATTGAACAACTAACAACATAAAAGTGAATGATTTGTTTTGAATGGCAAGTTTGTAATTGACGTCTCAAAAAAGATCCTGCATAGGAATGAACTAAGAGGTCACAGTACAAGAAAAACTCAGCCCATTACAAGACAAACTCCACATGACATCTGCAAACCATACTTAAGTATGCTGTATGCAATTTAAAGAAAACTGATGGAAGCATATCATTTGGTCGATGAGACGAAAGTAAAACTCTAAAGTCAGAGAGATGTTGCCTACGTTTGGAGAAGGAAAACAGCATATATGACCCAAAGAACATCTTCCTTCATAGTGAAACGGGAATATCATGACGGGATGCTTTCTTTTGTTTAGGAGGTTGGAAGAAATCATGAAGAGTGAAGAATATTAGAAGATTTTCAAAGACACCGCAAGCAGCAGCAAAACCTCGTTTTGGTCATTCTGAAATCAAACATGACAACGATGCGAATGTCACTGAATGAGCTGCAGAAAACCCTGACTTTAATCGCATAGAAAAAATATGGGGAATGACCTGAAGACCAGAGACCATTCCAGAAGAATATCAAATCTAGAGGAACTTGAATGATTTGCGAAAGTAGAATGGGTTGCGATTCTATAGGTATGTTTAAATTTTGCTGAAAACTATAACAAAAAAAACTGCAGGTTGTTATTCAACAAACAGATAGACAGATAGTTAGATGAACAGATTGATAGATAGATAAATAAATAAATAGATGGATAGATAGATAGATAGATAGCTAGATATGAAGAAACTGAGATAGATAGATAGATGAACAGACTTATATATATATGTGTATATATATATATATATATATATATATATATATAGACACACACACACACACACACATATATATATATACGTATATATATATATATATATATATATATATATATATATATATATATCGGTGACCCGACGATTGCATCTAGCATGAAACAGACAGTCGCCTCTAAGTGTTGACTTCTATGTTCACTAAATTATATTTATACACGTTATATTTCTGGTATTGAGCACTTTATCCCACAAATATAGCACACTTTAAGACTATATTTCTTCATATATATATATATATATATATATATATATATATATATATATATATATATATATATATATATATATAGATGGATGGAAGAACAGACTTAGATAGATTGATAGATAAATAGCTAGATGAATAAACTGTAATAAATAGATATGCACCCCAGTTCTTTTGAAGTGGAGAATAAAATTTACTGCAGTAGAATTTTGCATTCTTGCCTCATTTTATTTGTTCCAGTGCTGATTTGTCACTTATCAGAGATCATAACGTAGAGATAGGTCGAGTCGTTTTCATTCCAAAGAATATTTCCCATATAGAATGCGGGCGTTTGTCAATAAGTCTATCAACCAATCAGTCTCTTCAGCAACTTAATATATTATCGTGATAATAGGAGACACACTGTTACTTTTTGAAGGCTAAGATTGGGGAGAGGTGAAGCATTAAATGGGAATACGGATAATGGTCACTAAGGAGAATAAAAATGAAGGATTGTAATAACCGAGCAGAATACAACATTAAGTATTTCTCATTTTGATGTTCTCACCACGAGACTTCAATAAAATAATTTTAGAATAGAACCAAAACAGGGAGCCCTGGTCATCAATCTTCTACAGTGGTTACGTATCTCTGTCTATACCCATAATTTTAACATGGCCCTTAATTCTCCTTGGTTGCATCGACAAGCTAAAAAAAAACAGTAAAGAATAATACGCAAATCCGACAATATATTGCTTAATATGATCTCACCACGAAAGACTTCCAATTAACTGAAGCTTGACTTTCCACCAACATTTGATGACATATCTCCTTTTGCGTCATAAGATGAACATAAGCGAGTGTCTCTGTTGGTATTTATTGCATCTTCGCAGTATTTAGTTGAGCTTAGTGCAGAGGCCATGTCAAGTAAGAGGAAATGAAAGGAAGAATGTTTTACGCTCATCTTCCAAATGACGAACATCTTTTCTATAGAACCGACATTCGAAGTCCTCATTTTAAAACTCGGCATGAATGTCAATTTCTGGTGCAGCTGGAAAATCTAATGCTATTTCAGTCGCAAATAAAACCAGAATCTTTCATCCTCTGTCTTAAACATAAGACACTTCGATTAAGAAATGGAACTCGACCCCAGTTACAAACATAACCGTGATATTTATTATCTCATGACGGATCTCGCTTCTTACGAGTCCCATTGTTCTCTATAAGGAGATCTTGCGCAATAATCTTATCAGCTTGGTTTTCTATATTCCAACATAAACGACGCAATAAGTAAAAAGAAAATTTTCTTTTCTGGCTTAAAAGTAATAAGTACAAAATAATACGTATGCCGGCAACTAGAATACAAAAGTGGTCTGTTGCCTGACTTTTTTTTCGTCCGGGTCATCTGCACTTCAGAAACGAGTTCACTTCACGAATATTTTCTGCGTTAAATATAATGAATAGTTACATAAAAGAATTACAATGAAATATCTTAACTACCTTTGTTGTCGTTTGAGCTAATAAGCTTCAGGCAAACCAACAATATATTGTAGAGTTAAGCTTTGAGTTCACTGCACTGTAACCACCCGAACCAATTTGAAAACGAAAGCCTTTCGGGAATTGACACGGGCTCCTTTCCTCTGACAAGCAACGTACAAAGTTAAAAGAACGCAACCTTAGAGATTTTTCCAACCAGGAAAAACGGCTGGAATTCTTGCTTTTGACGCCATTATTACAAACAATACCTGGCCTAAGGCAGAGATATTTGGAACTGAGATTTGTACTTGAAGTGAGATGAATGTCTTTCCCCTTATACTTGTAGTAGTTTTTGATAATTTTCTTTTGTTTGGCCCTCCAGACATTATTCTTCAGGATAAAGTTTCGAGAGCGATCGAAAATATTAAGATTATTATAATGGGAAAATGAATTATAAATCATTGTGGAAAAATCTAGAAACTTGTGAACAAAAATAATTTTAGAAAATATGTAAACCATGCAGGTTAGAACATTCTTTGATATTTCCACACAATTAAATACGTCATAATCAATATATTCCGAGAACAAGGATATAAGGAAGCCTGTAATAGAGAGTTAATAACATGATTTTTTTTAGTTTCTTGTAAATTCATATTTTGCATTGTGTATAAACATTGGGTTTTGATTTTTTCCCCATCCCTCGATGATTTTGTAAATAAAAATTCATGTTAGGGCTTTTCATCGAGAAAATGTGGTATTTTGGTGACTGTTGTGAGAGCGAATAGTAAATGTGTTGTTATGGTGAAATGAAAATTGTAAGTACGAATGGGTCAATGAATGAGACAAGTTAGTTTTCAGGTAGGACGAGAGAAGACCAGTACTTCCCCCCCTCCCCATTTTTAGCCTTTGTGGCACATTTTGTATTTTAAAATGCAAATAAATAATAACATGATTTCGAAGTTCATTGTTCGTATAATGAGTTGGACCTTCACTGGAAATTTGGCTCTTGTCTATGTGTCCGATTGAGCTAAGTAAATATTTGGGAACTTACTGCAGATTACTAGTTAATAAATTCCTCTCGTAGTAATGCTTGATCTTCACTATGTGCTCCAAAAGTATAATCCTGTGTCAGACAGAGGCTTAGTAACTTGTTGCTTTGATAATAAGAAAACTGATCGCGTTAGTATAAAAATACCTCTTCTACTCTGGCCTTGTGTTAAGCTAAGATAATTTTTTTATAAACATAACAATAGTCCAGACACCTAAATAAAAAAAAAGATAAAATGAACACTATTTACATTATTCGGACTATTGTCCTCATGTTTGTCACCATATTTATTACAACGTTTCAGCCGTTGTACGCTCCGGCATTCTTCAGGTGGTTGGAATGTCGAACTGAACCCTTTATTTCGCTCACTGGGGTAGACTGTTCTAGTTCCACGTGCCATGTTTATCCACTTTATGGCACAGTGGATAAAGGCGTTAGTTAGATCCAGTGACATGACCCAAAGAGTGTGAGTTCAATACCCGGTTAAGGCAGTGGAGGACTGGAGAGCGGAATTAACAGGAGATAACTGATAACATGACACGTGGAACTAGAACAATCTACCCCAGAGAGCGAAATAAAGGGTTCAGTTCGACATTCCAACCACCTGAAGAAGGTCGGAGCGTACAACGGCCGAAACGTTGTAATAAATATGGCGACAAAGATGAGGACAATAGTCCGAATAATGTAAATAGTGTACATAATACCTCATCTCAGAAATATAGACAGATAAAATGAAGTTCCAAAAAATAAAAATCGCTTCCCCGACTTATAGAAATGAAATCAATCGGATGATCAATAGATGACGTAATAGGTAAAGAGGTAGTGTAGATGTGACAACCATGGAATGTGGACTGAATTTAAAATTCTTTAAACAACGGTATAATTAATGGAACGAAAATTTGGGACAATTTGTTTAAGCTCTGATTTTCTTGGACCTAGAAAACACTGGTATAGTAGCGATGTGTGAATTCTGAACAGGCACCAATAATACGCGAAATTATGGAAGCCCACCAATAGTGCAAAAACGAGACCACGGACAAGGAGGATAACGATTCAACGAAGAGGGATATTGGAGATATTTACAGGCGGGTGCTGTGAAAGCTGGTGGTAGATTTGTAATGGTTTTCAGTGTATTTGCAACTACAACTGTTTCGACAAGCGTGACGTACACAGAACTTGTTATAGAACATTTGCACACCTTCATACTTTTATCATATTTCGTGGTTCCATGAATACAGAGTTGAGTTCCAAGAACTCCGCTGACCCATACTCAACGTGCTCACTAGATTTCTTCATGTCAAAGGTCACGAAATTATATCCATCCTCTACAAACACATCTACCATATTGACAGACCTGTAAAGGACAACGATCAAAAAGCAACGACGCGAGCAATCCATAGATACGTTGCGCAGCCGCCGTTATTCCAATAAACATGATCTACGCATAACATGGTGAATCTGTCTGATGGAGGGTTTAGAGAAATTAGTTTAGTTTGGTTGTACATCAAAACGGATTGTGCAAATAAAAATACAAAACAATAAAACGCTTGTCTGCAGTGATCGCTCGGGAAATGGCTGTTTTGTTACATTCGAATCTGAATAAATTTAATATGCGTCCCAAGGGAGATTATTACTTCGACTAACGGAGATAGCTGATGTGACATAGACTGATCTTAAGGGTCATTTTTAGTCTCAATGCATCCGGGCATTGATCGTTGAACTTGCACTAACGTCAACAGAATGCCAGTTAAACGTCTAGCGAATTTGCTCACTTGTGGAAGTAATTTACATACAATAAATTTGGATGAAGAGCTCTATAAAATCAATAAATATTGATTGAGGGAAGAGGGATTCTGTCTTTGGTCAAATGCTATTTTATCTATATCTGTTTGGACAAATAGAAAACGATATTAACACACACACACACACACACACACACACACACACACACATACATATATATATATATATATATATATATATATATATAGAGAGAGAGAGAGAGAGAGAGAGAGAGACCTATTTTATAAACTCCTTTTTTCTTGCTCTCCCAATCCCTCTATAGATGTAGACAACGTGGGCATAAGAACCAACTGCATGGATTCAAGCTTCAATACCATGGTCTAAACCAAAAACACTACAATGAAATGTAAAAATTGACAATGATTATACTGTGTTGATTCCTATGTCCTATATCTATATTTTTTTTTAATAATGAGCAATCTTCCCCTATAAATAGAACAAATATTAATATTTGCATATATATATATATATATATATATATATATATATATATATATATATATATATATATATATATATATACCTCCGATATATTGATGATGCTCTATTAATATATTTCCTTGATACTGATTTACCTGACCTTGTAGATAAACTAAACAAAGTCGAACATACAATAGATTTCACATACAAAATGGAAGAAAACCATATTTTACCTTTCCTAGATTTCATGATGCATTTCGTTAACAGTAGCTTAGTGCCCCACTAATAAAAATGATTTAATAAATTTCTATTCTCATCATAACAACAAAATAAAAGCCGGTATAATCATTGGATTCTAGTTAAGAGCACTCAGAATTTGCAGCCCTCAATATTTACATGAAGAGGAGAAATACATTGAAAACACTTTTAAGCTTCTTCAATACCCTATTTTATATGCAATGCAAAAAAAGGCTCATAGAATATTCCAAAATAGAAAACAACCACTCCTGACAAGCACAATGAACCAAAAAATATTACCCTATCAACTAACTCTATCATAGCATTAACTGAAAAGAATTTATCTAAACTCAACATAAAATGTATTAGAACTACATAAAATATATTAGAACTACATCTAATTTATGAAATATTTAATCAATACTAAATAAAACAATAAGCTAAAACATGAAGGGGGAATTTACTCATCCGTCTGTAATAATTGTCACAAAAATACATCGTAGTAACCACAAGGAATTTGAATAAAATATATGAAACTAAAATGAACATTCTACAATAAAACACATTAAATGCATTAGTTGATCACTATAACAAGATTGACCACAAGTTTGATATAAAAAGTGTTACTCTGATCAAAGGAGAAATAATTCACTACGACAAAAATGTTCAGAGAGTGCCTTGATCACGAGATCATCTACAGTAAATTTGCGCCCAGGATCATACAAATTTCACCATTCATGATAGATCTCCTATTATAACAATGTGGAATATCTAATAACAAAAGTGATGAAAAAAAAAGAATCTAAATGAAATCAGCTAGATTATATAGGCAAAACACACACAAAAAATGATAAATATTTTAAAATTCAGAATTCCCAGCATCCCTCGTTGGTACGTGTAGTCGCACCAGAGTAAACAAATTTATTCCGATGAAGTCCTAAAAAACGAAACGCGTCTCACGAAAACTTTTTTTCCACTTTCCACAAATGTTGAAAAGGAAACGACTAACAATACTAGAAAGAAGGAAAACATTGCTCACGGGAAAGTTACGTCTTCTGAAAAGCTGTTTTAAGAAAAAGAATTTATAACAACAACTGAATTATAACACTAATAACGATTTCGAAAAGTTTTCTCGATGAAAACTGCTATTATATATAGATATAACACAATAACAACAAATAGTATGAAATCTATTGGTAGACTGACTCAGTAGGCTGGAAAGCAATGATCGTTATCAGCACGGAACGGTACGTTTAATCCGAGGACCTTCCGATGTCTACCCATACAAGGGATTCTAAATTAATGAGTTAATGATAAAAAACAAAGTCAAATATCGAATTAAAAAGTTTTCCCTACTTCAAGTTTTTTGTTGCATTCTGTTCCTTCATGTTCATCTTATTTCGGGAGCCATTTTCACTTAGTTTCAAAACGTCAAATTATCTTTCACGACTATTTTCATATTGCTCTATTATAATGAGAAAATCAAAGATTTTCCTTCGTTCTAAATAAATATTCTGAATTTCACAGACCCTGCAATGGACAAAATACCAACTTTTTACAGTGGTAAAAATCTGGCAGCCAGATAAAATTATACTGTGAGTATTAGCGTTTCCGGTTTACCACTAAGTAGATTAAACACTGGAAAATGCAAGAAAACTGTAATACACGTAGGCAGGGCCGACAAAAGAAGGAAGGAAGAAAGAAGAATATTATAGATTTCTCAGGCCTAAAATTTGCAAATAAATTAATACCGAGATACGGATTCGATTTTGATGTTAGAATATTTTAAACCTATGCAAACTTCGAAGGACATTGAATCTTCGGATGACAGGCGAAGAACAATTTACTGAAAATTGTTTATTGAGAAATTGAAAAAAATATATAAAGAAACACGAAGCTTCCATTTGTTTCGAAACAGATTTTATATTGGCAAATGTATTATCGTAATTTTCTTGAAGGGTCCTCACCGTATAGACAAGAGGGCTGTTAGGGAGTACAGGGTTTTGCTGTTAGAGGTGTTGCTTACTTTGTGTGTACACAATAATCCCTGAGTCTTTTATACTTTCTCGGAAACAATACTTTATCTCTACTTCAACATAGGTATTAATATTTATATAAAATCAACACAAATGTCATATTTATTTTTGATTCCTTCTTCATTCATATTTAATACACTTCATCTATTAACAGCACTTCGCTCTGTGCATAAGTAGAGAAGGTTTAGGGGAAATATTTATACATATATATTTCATATATTCTTTGGCATTTCTTTTTTACTTCTTTTAAACGCCTTATTCTACGATGTGATGTTTGTAATTTGAGGAAGCAATTATTTACAGCCGTTTTCTATTCGTCAACCAGCATTAGAAAAAGGTATAAAACATTCGTTTTTTTCCAGACCCCAAAACGAATTATCACTAGACACTAAAGGTGGATATCGAAGCAGAAACGCCCGATTTTCATCCAATCTGACGCCTATTATATTATTCGTCTTGAAATACTTTTTGCCTGGAGAGTGACATATACTCGTGCTATATTCTTTTGATGCCTTGAGTTTTCACCTGGGTTATTGAAGAAACGAGCCATTTCGAAAGAATCGTCAACATAGTCTCTAGATATAAAGTTGAAATAAAAAATACATTTGAACCAATAAATTTTTGTGATAAAAAGGAAATATCAAACTTTGTCGAGAAACTTTGAAAAAATATGGTGGCTCCTTAAGGAACGAGTGACTAGCGTGATGTTGCTGGTACTTAGCTGTAATTTTCAATATCATTTTTAAAGTTAGGGAATATCTTTCTGTAGTTTTGTGTTACACAATATAACTTTTTAGTGCTTGTGGGACGATTACCACTAGCATTAACTTGTGTCGACAGAAAAGCAAGAAGTTTGAATGTTAATTTTGATGATAGACTGAATCCCCAGATATTTGGCGTTGCACAGACTTTGTCTTCTCTTTCTGTCACAGATTTTATTTGGAATCTTTGCACTCACTCTGTACGATTTTATGAAGAGGGTTGGATCAAGTTTTTTCAGCACCCCACGTGCGTGTTTGTTTTTCTGTCGTCTTAAAATAACAGGCAGAGTTTCGGATGGAAACTTTTTCTTATTTCACATATTTTCGTACTATAAGCGGAATTGGTTGTTTTTGTCTTGAATAATTCTTCGTCTTTGAAATTTACAAAGGTTCGTTTTCCTAAAGGCATTCTGGAAAATGAATGACACTTGCACCGGTTGACTACGTCCCTTTGTTCCTGAGTCTTTGTAGCATATCTTTTTCTTTCCATTTCATAACTTGTCTTATCCTGGTGCAAACGCCGACATCAAGCTCGTCACGGTAGAAATTGTTTGGCCACGTTTGAAGTCGGATATTCGGCTTTGGACAAACACCTGCGTTCATTGTCAAAACTTTGGAAGATTTACTCGCACACCTCCTTTTCTGTCACCTGATCCACCATGTATCCCTGTGAAGAACGAACCTTTTAGCAAACATATATTGTTTTTTTTTTTCTGTCGGTGAGAAGCAATCCCTATGGTAGATATCTCCTCATATATTTCTCGGCAGGCCTCAGAACTGTGTTGCAAATCTATAGCAATTTACTTTATTTTTGGTTTCATGTTTCTAGTGTTCGAGGGTCCGAGCCAATTAACGGCTAAGAATAGAGAAAATCCAATTGCTGGCCAGGTTCAAATTTCAGTTGAGCGAGTTTTTCTTCCTTTCTCACTAAGACTCTTGAAGAATTTATTTCTTTTCTCAACCAGCAATGATCAAAAATAGAAGGGCAGATTGGCCCTCTAGCCTCGGATGGAAACTAGTCTAGGAGAAAAAACAGCCATGAACTCGTACGCATGAAGATGGATATGAGAAACTACTCCACTATCTTTCCTTAAAATAATCATATTAATTCTTAGCTCTAATATATTAAAGTAAAAGACACGAGATTAAGTGTTGACATGAGATTAAAACTTGAATATATTTATACTGACGTTTGTTCTGAAAGGCTGTAAGAGATGGCAAATTGACATCCATACGAAAAATCAAAATTATTTAATCTTATAATTCTAGAAGGCAAAATGTTTCATAATTAGTCTAAGTTGAATTGATAAAACATGACCATTTCAAAAAAAGTAACAATCGGAAAAGATATTCTTTATTCTCATTTCTTAATTATGCAACACTTATTGTTGTGGGGCAGACCCCTTTTACACAAGATGGACTCCTCCAAAGTATACTTATACTGACAGAAAGAATACCTGCAGGTTGAGATATGTTGAGTCAGGGTGAGAGATACGGAGACAGTACACAGGGTGTTCACAGATAGTTTAGAGAGAGAGAGAGAGAGAGAGAGAGATATATTATTTTGTTTTTCTTTTGAGGTTATATTTTCTTATATGTTAAATACTTCATAGGTCTGAAAGTAAAAATAAATACCAATAATTATATTATTATCTATATTTGTTTACAATATGATGAAGAATTTTCGGGATGGGCGGTAATATGATGAGATATACGAATAGGATAAGATGACGTTAGAATCAAATGAAGGAATTCAAGTGAAGGGATTTTTCGTAAATCTCCCTCTAATGCAAATAATTTTGAAAGAAAAAAATGTTTAAATGTATGTCCTACCCACATGGAACACGTGCCGAAGACGTTTAACTTATTTAAAAAAAAGATTTAAGATCAAATTATGCTTTCTTTTTCTCTGAAAACGTCTTGTACTATTAACATTAATGATTCTAGCATTTGGTTGATTTCATCTTACATAGAACTGCCAAGAGCATCTGGGAAGATAGGCGCCTCTTCAGTTCTTTATTGAACGGTTCAGCGTTTGCTATTTTCGAAAAATGGCTGTCCAAGGCATTAATCCAGAACAGTAAGCCACAAGTAATATGACGTGTGGATAGGAAATGAGATAGATTTTCCAAATGATTAGTTTGTTTATAATCACAATATCTAAAATGATTTAATTGACAAATCCAGCTAAAAATCCTTAAGAGGTTAATGCGATATTGGCTTATTAAGATGGATACTAGAATAACTGGAGGAGCATTCGAATTTCCCCTAACTCCGAGAGGTAGAGGTTTACAGAGTAAGAGGCAATTCTTAGGCGGATCTATTTGGAAGATAACAGTTAACCCTAGAGTTGAACAGATTAAGATTGTAGTGATTGAGGAAGAACCCTTAAAAGATTAGGTGCACCAGAGCGTTCACATTGAAGAAAACCTCATAGTCATCATGTGAAGAATTGCACCTCAAAGGATTTCAGTGTCTGCACCACCTTCTGATAATCTGAAGTCGTCACAATATTTGTTGACAATGGACGCGAAAGTTATGTAATCTTCGTTGTCCTTTTTTGTAAGGTTCATGCATTTCCATCTTTTGTGGAATAGTGAAGTATTATGTCTGAAAAGTTCTGTTAGCAGTTTAATGGCTTCTTTGAACGTTAGCTCACTTATTTTTTTTGGAAGGATATAATCTACGAATTTGGTATATTCGCATGTGCCTAATTTTCTGAGTAATAGACGTACTTTACGTGCGTCTGACCAATCTTTGCAGTCAAATTCATATAGATCTTCGTACCATCGGAAGTAGTTTGCAAAAGTTTTATCTTCGTCGGGTGCGTACTTGAAATCTTCGATAGTATTCCAAATAGCGTCTTGTGAGACAACCGTTTCGTTTTCGGATTTTTGCTCCTTATTTGACATTACACGTAGTAATAATTCTTGCAATTCCAGATGTTTCTGTTCGTACTTTGGCTGCTGTTCAAATTGGATTTTGATAAGATTTTGATGGTTGACTTGAAATCTTCCATGTTGACGTATTTTTGTGTAACCTGATATTCTGTAACCTGTGTACGTAAAAAAAAAATTCCTTTGTTGCCAGTGAAATTCTTTTCTTTTTTTTTCTTTTTATGTTCACATAAAACTATTTTTTTTTTAAAATCTCGCGTAGAACTTGTTTTTTTAGAGTTTACTCGTCGACACTGTTATGTGCGATGAATAGCAAAAAAGGTATGTCCTCCGCGTAGAGAATTTGTTTTTCTTTTGGGGTTTTCCAGGTCGCCACTTGTTATGTACGACGTATAGCAAAAAAGTATGTCCTCCGCGTATAGAGTTCGTATTTCCTTGGGGGTTCCCTCGTCGCCACTGTTATGGTCCAGGTTCCTTGTACCACGGTGATGGTTCAAGGTAGAACCAATAAAGAATAACTCGAACACAGGTATGGAATAACACAGATATATTACAAACAGAATATGTACAAAAGAAGTAGAAGTGTTAGTAATAACGATCAGGTTAGCTTAGAGAGAACTATGTTGTCTCGACCAGTATCACTATTCCAATGTCTTACAGTAATCGTCTGACGCGACTCTGTCTCTGACTGACTCACACTATTGCGTCTTCTTGAGGCGCAGTATTTATGGGGTACGGACTAGTCCATTACTATTATGGGTAAGTTCCCATACCAATTATGTATTTCTATCAATATATGATCCTTAAAATGCATATGTGTAATCGAATGAAATAACGGATTTGACCACTCATTGGAAGGTAAGAAATCTTGTACTCATAATAATAGTGAAAGGCCAAGAGAAAAAAACAAAGTGTAGAAAATGTTGTTTAAATCAGTTGCTTCACGTTAGATTTTCCAGACATTATCTTCCTCTTTAGAGATCAATAAACTATTCAATCAATCGGTCATTATCATGCATCACTTTAAAATTCTTAAGAGCAAATATTTCGATTTGAATGAAAGAATAAGAAGCAAAAAAATGAATTTTGTCTAACATATAAATGACAAAATATTTCAAGTGTCCGTTTATTACGCTATGAGTTTTAAAAGAATTGGGCTTCATATACTTTTGCGGGTAGACGTGTGAATGCTTCTCATTGGTAAGAAAGCATTTTTTCGTTTTTAAGCAGATTGACGTTAAAATTAAAGACCATTGTTCAAATTTGTCTCCATAAATTTTGTTATCATTTCTACTGTTATCGTGCAAGAAGGTTCAATTAACAATGTAATTATCAGTTGCATTTCACGCACTCATTTTGAGGTCATGATAAATAATGATAAAGGCAAATATTTGTAACACTTATGACTGATTATCATTTGATTTTTTTATTGCAGTTGATGTAATAAACTACTCTAATTTGTAATCAACATTAACAAACTAAGAAGGAAAACATAATACATAAAAGAGATAAATGCCAGTTATGATAGGTGGATGTTGTAAGTAGCTCACAAGCAAAATAAACATGGTGGAGAAGGAGCACTGCAATATTAAAAATGTTTTAAATGAATGGAATTTGACAGAACAGTGGAATGAATAAAACTCAGAAAATTTCTTGAGGATAAAACTTCAATTGCTTTGGGTCTTTGGAAGTTAAGCAGATCAACCATTTAGAGAAGAAATTAGAAATTGTCCTTGCAAACGTTTTGTGAAACAGTGAATATTACTGTCTAAATGTAGCAGAAAGTAAAATTGAAAATTTGGGAAGAGATGGGGGAATACCTTCCAGGAATCGGTGTTTTTGGAAAAGTTTTCGAAAGATTGGAACTATTGAAAATCAAATAATTGAAGTCATTTAAACGTCAGAAAGAATAATCAGGAGAGTGTCAGAGTTACGAGACTTGATTCATAAGATGGATTCCGACATACGAATAAAGTAAAAGCACAACCAGTATAAATCTGTAATTATTGACTCAATGGGAAAATGCAAAGCAGTAACTGCAATAAATAATAATGGAAGATCTCGAAATGATTCCCTCGGTTTGTCGTAGTGACAATTTTTGCCATCATTTATTTAATTTCTATCAGGATGACACCGAAAGTGATTTCTTGGTTTTACTTACTTTTATTTGCCTTTTCCTATTTACCCAATTTACAGTATATGCTAATATGATTTTATTTGGGGTTAAAGGATTGATTTCTTCATAAGTTATGCTCCTTTTATCAAAAGAAGAACAGAAACAACGAAAGTTCGATTGGTACAAATAAAGAGTCAGAAAGGTCACACCACTGAAACAGTCAGAATGTTTTGAACAATAAAAAAGTCAGAATGGTTTTATCAATAATAAAATAGAGGAAAATCAGATGGAACAGTGATTAGTATGAATTGTCGTTAGAAGCTTACAAATTGTGAGACAAAAATTTTAGCACTTGTTAGAAAATTAAGAGCAAAATAAATACATTAATGTGAAAAGAATTTTAGAAAATATACAATGAAGAATTGTCTTTTGATATAGAATGTTTATGATCGTTTACTGACTGAAAGGATGAATATCTACAAAGCCTTCTATTTTTCTGTCTTTATATATATTTATTTCTACTTAATAATAATAATCTATTTCTTCCTTGGCATATGAACCACTGACTTTAAGAGGTAATATTTCACTTGAACATCTTGCTAAAACCAATTTTACTGCAAATAAATAATGGCGATATTGGCCTTCATTAAGCTGATCACACTCTTTCTTACAAATATTTTGAAAATAATAAAAAAGCACTCCAGTTTCGTTAGAGAAAAAATGAAAAAAAAACACAACTTCAAATAATGGGTTAAGGACATTTATATTCAAGCTTTCAGTTCGTTTTTCTCTTTTAACAATCAACATAATATGTTATCTGATTGTTTTAGTTTTTTCTAAAAGAAAATGTTCAATGAAATAAAAGAAACTAAAAAATTAAACTAAAACTACGAGAAAACAAAAAGGACAATAAAGAAATGACTTCTATCAGCAAAGGTTTATTTGTCTTTTTTTTATCCCGGAGATGATCAACACAAATTATTTTGGGACTGTTTTTAGGCAAGACAAAAAAAGAAGGACAATAATGGGAAGAAGGAAAATGGAAGATAGAAGCAATAAAGGTGGAAAATGAATGGAAAAATAAAAGTAAAAAAAAAAAACAACGAACTTAAAATTCACACATAAACAAATGAACAAACACTTGGCAAGAAAAAATAATCTTCGCACTTATGAAAAGTCTTTTTCCTTTTTTCTTGCTTAATAGACATAACGCAATCGATTTCGCTTTTTATCCAGATATTGTTGGAGTTTATTAAGTTCGGTTGTCGTCTCAAAACATGAAACACCAAAGAAGGACAAAAATTGCAAACAACATATTATTGGTAAAGGATTGTGCTTGCATAAAGGCTACATTTATATTTGGCCGATCGTGTCCGTGGGAATAGAATTGTGGAAATAGAACTTTTCCGCCTTTGGGCTTTGAGGTACAACAATTACCGTGATGATGAATGTAAACATATTTAACCATAAATATAACTTATCTTAAAACTCTCTTTACTCTCTCTCTCTTTCTCTCTCTCTCTCTCTCTCTCTCTCTCTCTCTCTATATATATATATATATATATATATATATATATATATATATACATTAAGGTAGGTTTCGTTAAATAATTTAGACAAATTCTGTCTACTTATTCTCGATCATTTCATACTCACGAATGAGCTTTTGTGTAGTTACTGAAAGACGAGAGAAAAACGCAGTGTTGGTTCATACTGTATTTATTTCCGAGTACTTTCGACATAGCATAATGTCATCATCATGGTATTATTAATTATAGGATAAGTACTCTAGTGTTCATGGTTGAAGAAGACAAAATTTGATGTGTCATGTTGTGTTTAACGAGCATCGATTAAGGGGAGGTAACTAGGTATGTTATGGCAGGTTTTCTGACGTGACTAGTCGAAAAATAGATGAAAGAACTATTAGTAAGAACATTGACATTTTACGACTATCTATTGTACATAAGTTTAAATATTTGTGGAGTATTCATAACTAATTTTATTAATGTTTGGTTTCAATTTTTTGATATAAATAGCTTCAAGGATTTTTAGTTTGTGTTTATTCTTTTCGTGGAAAAGTATGGAGGTGTTTTCAAGTAGGATTTTCCTGAATTGCGAATGCAGACAGATATGCTGTTATAAATGTTTAGAAATGTTGGAGGTGTTATTTAAATGAGTTAGCCTACGTGAAAGTGTTGTTGTCGTGTGACCAACATAGATGTTATTTTCCTTGGTGGAGATACAATCTCCCAAAGGACATTTAAATTTATAAACAATGTTGGTTTTCTGCCACACGTTAGTGGACGGGGAAGAGTCATTATGAATGATTGTATTAGATGTAGTGGATTTAGTATAGTATATAATTTTTTTTTTACTAGGATCTGTGGTAGATGTATTGATTTTTATTAATTTTTTAGGATATTTTTGTCTTGTTTATAGTTGGCATGTGTTTGGTTGAGATAGAGGAGGTTGATATGTTTAGGGGTAGTTAGAGGAGTATTATGTTCTATTTGTTTAGTATTGAGATGCCTGATGTTCATCGACAATATAGTTATTATTGATGATTTTGATTACTTATATATATATATATATATATATATATATATATATATATATATATATATATATATATATATATAAGTAATTAAAATCTTGGTAATCCGTATGAATAATCCCAAGGAGGCTGAAATCCTGAGAGCTCAATGTTAAATCAGAGCGATTAATTCAATGAAAACAGAAACAGGTTTATTGGTTATAATTTATTTCTCCAGGGAATTTCTAAAGGCGAAAAAAATGAATTTAAATTTACATAAAGTTTTTATACACTTTTGAGGGGTAGTTTTAAGTTGATGTAAACTGATATAAATAGTGTGGAGAGAGAGTGTGACAGACATGGTCGAAATTAGAGAGGGACGGGAAAGATAGGAATGATTTTAAATTCATTTGTATTACTATACTTAATAGTGAGGACCGGGGTAAGGACCAGATATTGACCATTGGTCGTCTTACAGGAAACGATATAGAGAGAAAAAAAAGATGTAAAGATGTAAGAAATCAGAAGTGGATTTAGGGTTTAAGGAAAGAAAGGGGAATAGAGATTTAAAAAGGGGAAATTAAGAGAATTAATGTATCTGGGTATATTGTGGATAATTTGGAAAAAATATATTTTGCTGTTAACGTTTGATAGTAAGTTAAGCGTTTTAATCTTTCAACAAATGAAACTAAGAAAAAAATATAATTTGAATATAAGATCAATAAACAAAAATATTCCTATTATTAATATATTTAATATTGTGAATAGCAATTAAGGAGTAATATTTCCTCCATTAAAGTCCGTCTTCAAATCTAATTTGAAAAATATTTCGAAATGAAACAAGATTTAAAGGTAATAATAAAATATTATCTTTACACTTAATATATATATATATATATATATATATATATATATATATATATATATATATATATATATATATATATATATATATATATATACATATACATATATGCATACATACACGACACATACATATCTAGATAAATATACATACATATACGGGTACATATATACATATACATACACAACCACATACACATGTATCGATACACACGTATATACATATACACATACATATTCTTCACCTGTATACATATATATATATATATATATATATATATATATATATATATATATATATATCGCCACAGCATTATGAGTGTCAGTTTAACGCTTAAAATAATCACTAAATCCTGGTTTAATGTGTGAATTTTTGTTAAAATTGTTAAAAACAGAAAACGTCGCCATTTTATTTTTTATGACGGCGTAAACTGATAACCCGTAACTTTTTGAAATATCCTTCCTAATCCGAAAACGGGCAAAAAAAAAATGAAACAATGATTTGTTGGTACGCAAAAGAAAACTGCATGAAAAGATTGGAAAAAGCAAATTTATTTCAGTGTCTTGAGCCTCGATTTTTGACATGAAAGACATATTTTCTTTAAAGTTCAATCAGATGTTTACATCTTGAACTGAAGATCTTTTCTCTCCTGTCGACTGTACAAGCAATGAAAGTAGCACATTAAAAAGGCAGTTAACACGTCTCTGGGTTTATGTATGTAAAAATTTGTTTGGCGCTTCTTCCATTTTTATTTCTGCCAATTTGTTTGGCAAATGATTTATTTCTGAGAAGGCTGACAGACTTCATAAGGTACATTTAATTAATGGGGCTTAAGTGGGTTAACGTCCATCTTGTTTTCTGCCTACTTTTATTTTATGGGACAATTTACGCTCACAGCGTTTCTTAGCAATCGTTTTTTTTTTCGTTATAAAAGAAAACAGTCCTTTGAAAATTCATTTAAAATTTGTTACATGAGTCGCTACGATTATACAAATACTCCACTATCGTTTCTCATAATTATAGGAGATTTTACAAATATGAGGATTTTCCTGATTATTTGAAAGTTATATATATATATATATATATATATATATATATATATATATATATATATATATATTAGTAGTAGTAGTAGTAGTAATCGTATAAGTATAAGAAACTATACTCGTTCGGAAAACCTTCGGTGTCTTGATTTGCAAATAATCAAACAAATACCAAAGGGAAAAAAGGTATAAAATAAGAAAGAACCAAGAACATGTACGTTAGCCGAAAATAATCGTCCAGCATGAAAGTCCAAGGCCCAAAGAAAAACAACCGATACGAGTACGCAAAAAAATAAATAAAGTGCTCAATACAGTAAGTAGAGGAGACCTAGTTAGACCTATAGAGCCAGACAAACCTACCACGGTTTCACTTAAACGGATATATATATATATTTATATATATATATATATAAAGGTAATAATCAGATTTGAATCAGATCAGGGAGCAGTAGTATTAAAAAGTGCCAATACACGTGAGAAAAATTAAGTAAAAATAAAAATAACATGTAGAGCTTTTAAGTTTAAAAATCATAAGGTCAATTAAAATATGCGACCACGGTTTCGACCTGGTTGTCTCGTCGGATGATACTTTTAAAATGACCACTTTAACGCTTTATTTCAAAAAACCACAAAGAAAGCTACATAATTATCTTTAAAATAACAGGCGTATGATGATTGAAAGACAGGACATTAGATGTAATGGGAAGAGAAGTGGAAAAGGAGTTTAAAGAAAGAATGGAAAAGAACAGGAATCCAAGTGTAATGTAAATGTATACAGTAAAGAGGGTTATGGGGGATGGTGCGAGGCCGCGTGTCTAAAAGGTAACAGTGGGTGTTTTATTTTAGTTTTTTTTTAACCGGCTTTTTATTCACTCAACAAAAATTGTTTTATATGAGGGCAAGGGCTTAAATTTTTTGATTTTTGGTTTAAAAGATTTTTTGACTCCGAGAATGTCATAATTGCTAATTTCTCAATATGGCATAGTTTGCAAATGTGAGTGTAATTGTTATATGTTTTTATCTTTTTTTAAATTGTCCACCTTACGACCGGGTTCCTGTTATTTTTTTCTTTTAAATTCCACATGTGGCTGGCAAATTTGGTGGAGTATCTGAGGTATGATAGCTTAAAACCCGATGTGCGATTGTACCATCTGCACTTGAAACGGCCTTTCATGCAGCCTGTATATATTTTAATTTGACCA
The DNA here is from genome assembly GCA_964036315.1 of Acanthosepion esculentum. Lineage (NCBI taxonomy): Eukaryota > Metazoa > Mollusca > Cephalopoda > Sepiida > Sepiidae > Acanthosepion > Acanthosepion esculentum. The sequence goes on from OZ038478.1 coordinate 1,170,757, forward strand.
TTTATATTTGTTAATTCTGCTTTATAAATAATAGATCCCTTTTTGCAAGCTCCATTTAATGGGCATCTAATTTTATTTCTACAGTTGCATAAATTACTAGTATTATTTTGCTGCATGTTGGATTTGAGGATTCTCTTATTTTGTCTTTTTATTATTGTATTAAATTAATTGTGCAGCTGTAGCTTAATTTGACTATTTTTATTGAATATCTTATGTAGTTCTGAATTTTGGGGGAAATTTTTAGAAAGCAACTTAAAAAAATAATTTACCTATATTATATTTCACCTCTGTTAAAAGGAGTTAAACCAAATAATAATTTTTCTTTTCCTCGAAATGACATTCACATGGTGTTTAATGTGTTGACGTTTAAATTCTAGCTTTACTTTGGGGCCCTTTGCCTTTAAGTTTATCGCATATTCTTTCTTTTTTTTCTCAAACATGTTTTTGCAAAAAGAGTTTTTGGATAGTCTAGACTCTATTCCATTGGGGATATGTTTAATTATATTTGTGGGGATAGTTGTTTTCATATTTACGTATCTTAACTTTGCGTTATATATATATATATATGTATATATATATATATATATATATATATATATATATATATATATATATATATATATATATATATATATCACTTGATAAGACGCCAGAAGTTGAAATAAAGTGATCTTATAACATGCATATGTTATAAATTTGAATATATATATATGGGAAAACCATTTATTCTACATTCAACATCATTACTTGATAAGACACCAGAAGTGTTGAAACAAAATGGCTATTTTTGTAATGATTTTATAACATATTTATGTTATAATATTTAAATAAATAATGATATATATATATATATATATATATATATATATATATATATATATATATATATAGTAAAGGTAAAAAATCCAAGTGGGTCCTAAGTGTCCAAGGGTATATAATCCAAGTGGATCCTAGGTATCCAAGGGTATATAAACCAAGTGGATCCTAGTAACACAAAAATATTAAAACTAATCCACAAAAAAGAGTTCGATTTATTCGGTAATACAGAGCAATATAATTAATAAGCAAATAAATCCATACTACTTAAAAGACGCCTACTGAAGTAGGCTATTCGCCATATGAGGTATATATATAGGCAAGCTATTCGCCATATGAGGTATATATATAGGCAAGCTATTCGCCATATATGCAGGCAAGCTATTCGCCATATATGTAGGCAAGATGAGAACGAACAGAGTACAATTTCAACGCTCATACATTTAATTTAAAAGATTGGTCAATACAGAGTAGGCCAATATTATTTATTTCAGAATATTAAAACACGACTGCAATTGTGTAGCGATTTTTACATGTTGTTTTAATATCCTAATATTGCCCACTGACAACTGCATGGATAAAACATTGCTTAACCAAGGTCAGAAGGGTCGATACTTATCAAATAAGGTTACATATCAACTTTTCGTTATTGACAAAGAGCTTTCCTGTGTCTGCCAATAGCAAGTTATAGGGACTGAACAACGACGCATACCCAATATTACAATGCCAACCGCGTCCCGTTTACCTCGCATGTGCTATTGACATTGCCTTTGTATTACGGGCCAATTCCATGTAAGCTCTTGGAAAATCTGTCTTCCTTTCGCTTCATACTGTATCGATGCAATGGACTTCGATTTTCGACTCTGGTGGAACAACCATAGGATTCGCTTTGTTTGCTAAGGCTTCCTTTGAAAGTTGAGACTTGAAGGTAATGAGATTAAGGCAGTTTCTCAAATTTGTCAATGTTAATAAAACAGAACCACTTTAAGCATCCCTAATTTAGCTAAGAGATGGAAAGGAGATGATAGGCGGATGCAGTTGGTATCATTCAGGGTTTCAAAGGTATGGAAACGATCTGACCTAGAGTAAGTCATAAAATGAGGAAGACAATGAAAGCAAAAATAATGAAAAGACCGGTCAACAATTGGCTTCCATTAATCTAACCAAGAAGCACTGCTTTCAATAATTATCGATACTATTGTGCTATATGTTCAGGATCGTTACGTTTTTCTCCTTAGGATCAGAGTGTAGTATCAGTCTAAACCTTGACACTCCTGAGGTGGATTCCGTTACGCTTTCTTACCGAGAAACATACATAAAGACATTAAGCGGGAAGGAATTGTGTAAAGTGAGGGAAAGGACAAGGAGAAAGGAAGAAAGAGGAAAGGTAGTAAGTAAGAAAGTTATATATATATATATATATATATATATATATATATATATATATATATATATACATACATTAGAGTGTGCATCTTATATTTTAGATATTGAAGAAAAAATTTATACAAAGAATTAAATAGCAATGTTAATGTGGTTAATGACGAAATTACTTCGCTAATAGAACTTAATGAGACATTAACTTACTATCAATTCCTTGAATAATTTAGATTTTTATATTCGAGTTGTTGTCAGATGGAAGACACATGTCAAGTATTTCGACAATTTCAAATTGGCATCCTCAGGGCTCAATTTTTCTATACATAGGCAAACACCAAGACAAAATATGTAGACCGAAAGATGTTTTTTCTAAATTATGCTATTTATTGACAGTTGGATATATGTTTTGGAGCGTCCGATGCTGCGACTTTTCAAAATTCAAACAAAATTCTCACTTGATCGATTTGAACAAGAACTCTTGCGTCGCCAAAATATATATTCAACTGTCAACAAATAGCATCATTTAAAAAACATCTTTCGGTCTTCACATAGTTTTTCTTAGTGTTTGCCTATGTATGGAAAGAAAGTGCGCCCTAAGGATGCCAATTTGAAATTGTTGAAAGTACTTGGCATGTGTCTTCCGCCTGACAATAACTCGAAAATAAAATCTTATTATTTAAGGAATTGATAGTAAGTTAATGTCTCTTTAAGTTCTGCTACGAAGTCTTTTCACCCTTAATCACATTAACATTGCTATTTAATTCTTTGTATAAATTATTTCTTTATGACATATATATACATACATATATATATATATCTATATCAATATCTATATCTATATATCCTAATGAGAAGCCACGTATACTTTCTTAATATGTGTATAATATAGAAAAAACAACTGCAAAGTTTCAAATTAAAAAAAAAATTGAATGTTTTTTTTGTGAAAGTATTTATTTATATTTTATATATATATATATATTTGATATTTCAGATCGGCCCCGATCTTTCTTCAGAAATGGCTGTTTTCAGAAGTTTGTTTACATTAAGTAGCGTCTATCTCGAGACGCGGACGTCACGTGATATGGAATGCAACTGTGTTTGAATATTTCTAACGTAAATCTAACTGTAGTAATATTTTAGATGTTGTTTAAACAACATCTAAAATATTACTACAATATTGCGACGGATGCTACTTAATATAAACAAACTTCTGAAAACAGCCATTTCTGAAGAAAGATCGGGGCCGATCTGAAATATCAAATATATATATATATATAAAAATATAAATAAATACTTTCACAAAAAAACATTCAATTTTTTTTAAATTTGCAACTATTCAGTTGTTTTTCTATATTATATCTATATATCTATATCTATCTATCTATCTATCTATCTATCTATCTATCTATCTATCTATCTATATATATATATATATATATATATATATATATATAAGTGCAGCTCTGGATGGATACTGGTCTGAGGCTGACTGCCGGACGATTGCGTGAAAGCATGGAAACGACATCAGTGATAGTCTATTTCATGCTAGAACGCAATCTTCAGGTCATGTGTGTTGTGTTTTGTCTCGACTATTTATATATGCTGCTAAATGGTTCATTATAGGGAGTAAGATCTATGATATTAAATTAACGGTTATTGGGTAGACGGTTATGCTTATGTTTAAAATTATTCCAGAGGCTATTGATTAAGAATAATTATGAATCTGAATACAGTTATTTGTAACTGTTTTATATAGTGTCCTTTATTAACTTACTAAACATTATTAGTTATTGATTATCATTATTATTATTATTAGATTCACTTGTGTTTAACGTACTTAATTTGTTTATCATTTACTTATTTGTTTATTTGTTTAGATATTTTGTTTACACATTCATGCGTGGGTGGGTTCTGGTAGGATGTAGGATGAGCGAACAGTGAGTAAATGTTGTCGATTTGAATAAATGGACGTACTGAAAAAACATTTAGTTAGTTTTTGGAATTGAATCAAGGGTTTTTACGAATATACGGAGAGAGGAATGAGCTACAGAATGACAAGTATACCCCCCCACACTGAATGTATAGCGTTGAGGAGCGAAAGATTGAAAGGCAGGTGAAAATGGAAAAGCATAAAAATGAAAAAAGGTTAAAAAGGCGAGTGAGAGAGAAAGAGAGAGAAAAAAGGATTTAGTGTGAAATAGTTGTGCATGAAGCTAATCCGAGATGAAAGAAATAAAGCGGATCGATAAGAAAGATTGGAATGGATAAGGGAGGAAAAGGGAAGACACAGTCAAAGGATGGGAGATATCATTGTGATTGTCAATACCAGTTACACTCCAATAATGAAAAAAGATTGTTATAGAAGCAAGAAAAAATACTTATTGAGGATTATGTTCCAATGACCGAAATAGGATATTTATGCCCAACCTATCGAGAAAAGAATAGGGAAACTGCTCGGAATATTGCAACCAGGGATAAATAGATAAAAACAAATATGAAATAGTGAAGAATGCCCCAAAGAAGATGCTGAATATTTAATACAAGGATGAGAAATATCTCATACGAAAGGTCATATAGGGGCTTCCACAGAGGACACTTGAAAAGGGAAAGTAAAGTTCTTGTACCGTAACATATAAGAAATATATGAAAGCAATTGATATCAAAGCAAAACAAAAAATACGTTCTGGGAAGGAAAATGGTGATCCAGAAAAGATCATGAACTCATGTAAAGAACGGGTTCAAAAGGGATATTAAAGCAGGTATAGCAAAGTAAGATTGCAAATCGATAAAGATTGATGGATGTCGATATAGAGAGAAAGCTATTGATGATAAAATGGCGTTTGTCAACGAGTAGAGATCGAGATTCAAAAGAGTAAAGATTGAACACTTTCAAGATGAATATAGATTTTGGATCGATAGATCTGAGTGTAATCAAATGAGAAGTGTAGATTATACGACAGAGTTTATCGGACAGCTATTAGGAATGGATGTCGTAACTGATTTGAGCGTTCAGACGACAGCAGACCATTACGAAAGCTGAGAACTGTCTAGTTCCAGAGAGTTAGAGAAATATGATAACAGTCCCAATTTCGCTGTAAATCCCTTATTTCACTGAGACTTTTAGATCTGATATCTATTGATAACGATGGTTAATAAAGGAAGGAGATTACTCTTTATAAGGCGGGGCAAACTTAAGCAGTAAATTTCGGGAACGAGTGTTACGTTTCTTCAGTATTTAATGGAGACTTAAGGTCACATACAAAATGAGGTACTAGCGAGCACACACACACACACACACACACACACACACACACACACACACACATACACACATACATATATATACATATATATATATATATATGACAAGGTAGATCTGTTAAGTATGTTTATTGTGTTTTTCTTGTGTGTGAACAAGAATTTCCTCTAAACTTAGTGTGCGTAGCAATTGTTCCAATGGCTGTTTGCTCCAAGCGCTTTGGGCTAATCTGTTAGCCATTGTAATGGTTTTGTTATATTATGATAAATGGAGTTTAAGTTATTGAAAAGTAGACATATTTTCAATTCCTGAATATTCAGGAAATCTGTCAGCGATACTATCAAAAAATTTGTCATTAAGTCAAACGCAAATTTTGAGAGGCGCACGCATTTCGAGGCTGTTTGAAAGATATTCATTCAGCGTGACTAATCTTCAATAAAACATCAGAAAACGCGGAACCCATCTGTAAGGATGTTTGCCAAAGAATCCATTAGCTATCATGGTTGGAATCATGGAGTCTATTAGGAATTACTTGTTCAGGAACTTTCCGATACCATCGTCTGTGATAAATACACGACGTCGAAAACTACGTATGTATAGCAATGGTAATGGTAATAGTAGCTGTTTCCTTATAAGGAAACATTCGGAATTCATTGATTGAGAAATCGATGTTACTTTCGGTTGAAATTTATAAAATATTTATCTGAAAACAATTTTTCAGGAAAATAGGTTTTTCAAGTAGAGTAGCCATTACCCGTTGACCACTGTAAATTCTCGTTCGGTATCCCTCAGGGTATTTAAGAAACTTGCAATCGCAATTTACTACGTCCAATCTCACCAGAGATAATTCTGCCACGTAAGCTGTGTCAACTTTTAGCCTTTGCCCTGTTTTTACATTATGGAAAAACAGGGCAAAGGCTTCATGATATACTTCATAACGCACAAGATATCAGTGGCAGATGTTGACTGTGCTAATGTTTGAACACAAATGACTAAATTTCGTTTCGCGTTTACCAATTAAAGCTTCGTTTTGAGTGGCTAGTATTTAGCCTAATTTCCCAGTATTCATATTTTCCCTCTTAAATACTAAAAATATTTTTTTTATTTTTCCTTTACTTATTTTCATTTTTCGAAGCTGTAGTCAAATAAGTGGTTGGGTCTAACAACGCAAAAGGAATATTCTTTCTTTATTTTCATTGGTCGTACTACGTGTTTGTATGTGATGTATATTCAAGAAGAAGTCGTAAAATAGGTTTATATAATTCTAACAATTCGAACCTATTGGCTTTCCTAGAAATAATTTCGAGTTAAGAATATTCAATTCTCATTTTTTTTAAGCTTTTCACCCCAAGTAAGGCTGGAAGCCACTAGCACGCAAGGGGTTACAGAAGGTTTGGAGGAAGAGCAGATAGGAGTGGTAAAGGAGAGGATGTGGAGAAAGATAGTGGATCGATCAAGGCAAGGGGGGTACAGAAGATTTAGAGCGAGAGCAGATTGGAATGAAAGGGGAAAGGATGTGGAGAAGAGAAGTGGATAGATCAAGGCAACTGGAGATGTCGATTGACGTGACACTTAAATAGTTGGAGATTATATTTGTCAGGGAAACAGGAATAAGGAAGGGAGTTCCACAGGCGAGGTATGCGAGACATGAAGCTATTGGAGTAGAAGAGACGTCTACATCTAACAGTTTCAACGGTGAAGGGGTGGGAACGGGATGCCAGCCTCGTAGATCGCTTAAATTCATGAGTCCTGGGAACCAGTGAAAGCAGCTCATCGGAGCATCCGAAGTTGTTTTGTTGTTCAGAATATCCAAAATATTCTTTTAAATATTATGTCTATTTTTTCAATTGTTTCACAGAAAGGATTTACAATAATTGATAAGATTTTATTTTCATAAAAATCTAATACAATCACGAGATAAATATCATATAACTCCACACTGTTCTGATGATGCTTTTAATTAGCTGAAACGACTGTCATGGCTTCTTGCGATATATTCATTTACTAATTATATGTAAAATCTTTTTCATAAGCTATCCCTGGAAGATTGGCTGACTGGTTAACGTCACCGAAAATGGAATCGATTGGGGGGAGGGGGCTTTTTGTTTTAAATGAACAGAGTAGAATCTGTTAGAGAAAGGATGATTTCAGAAAGGCGTCTGTGTCTCTGGAGATAATTTCGCTTTCTATTACCATCCTTTCAAACATGGCCACACAGTATTATAGGCCCCATCCACATGTCACATAACAAGCTCAATTCTAACAGGCCGATGTAATGTAAACAAAAAAATGTCAATGGCCGCTTAGAAAATTGCTAATCTAAAAGGGAGGTAACTTTAAAAATTGAATTCTTAGAACGTAAGTTAACAACACACAATTACATAGAATTTATCAGACGTTATTTCAATTCCCTTGACATGTTTTCAATACTGAAATGCATATTTACACCCGCCAGCCAATCCATGAATTATAAATGGCTGCAAGTAACCTCGCTCTTATGATTTTCAATTGTGTATACAGCCCGTTTTGCAAATGAATGCTATTCGGTAAATTTTCTACCTCATAGTCTCATGCATTTAAAGATTAAACTATAAAATGGTTAACAAATGTGTTTCATTCGGCCGTTCTAGTGGATATGTTACTAACAGTGAAAAAGTATCGACATTTTCTTTTCCACTTGGAAAATCCAACCTCGTAGAAAAATGGATAAAATTCATTAATCATATTGATCGCTTTCCTATGAAAAAATCAGTTCTCTGTATAAAACATTTTGAAGAGAAATTTATTTTGTTAGGAAAACGAAATAAAATGTATTGGGATTTACATCCAATGCCTACAATACATTCAGAAAAAAAAAAGAAAAGAAAACCGTTTCTTTTACTGAATACAGGGGGATTCCGAAAGCCTCCAGAACAACGACTGGTCCAAAATGATGAATTACACGATTTTATTTCCGCTGATATGACTTCTTTTGGAAGAAGCAAATTGTTGTCCTAACGGTTTTGAACGTTAAAAAAGACGATTCTATTCTAATTTATAGAACAATCTTTGAACCTGAAAGACTTTTTCCATCTATAAAAGCATGTATTTGCATTGGCAAAAACATTCACTTCCAGCTCCCGTGCGATGAAACCCTATACCGTTATCACAGTGGTTTATACATGGACATAATGCAAAACTCACAAGATTTAGTATGTTAGAAAATTTTCCAAACTACGTACGTGGTGGAAGGACTCAATTCTAAAAGAATTACAAAAAAGACAACATTATCAACCAAGAGATCGTCCTTCATTTTCTGTAAAACTAATACGCCATGCCTTACTATTACACTACACGTCTCAACAAGCCTACAAATTACTTCTGGAGAAACTTCCATTACCATCTTTTTCTTTACTTGAGAAAATTAAAAAAATTAATTAAACGTTTTCAATGTGAGATGTGTTCCCTGATCATGGTAGGCAATGATAGTGATGATGCTACAGAGAAGCAGTATTTTGAATTACTTCTTGAGACAGCTTTATGGTTCTATCTAGCCAAATGGCAGTGTTTGTTTGTGCTTGTTTTGCTATACTTGGCTATGCAGATAAATTTATTGTAAAACATAATGAATCCACTATAAGAAAGTCTGCTGAAAGAATTTTGGAAACTTATTCCCCAAAATATATTTTTACTTGTGAACAACACACTGAAAAAGGAATTCACTTTGCAGCCTAAATTGTTGAGAATATATTTTACAACAACAAACAAAATTTTTCATCGGATGAAGTTTAAAGAAATATTGCAGAATGTTTTAAAAATAAGCAAAAGTCAAAAGGAAATTGATTTATAGAGAAAAACTGTTGCTAAGGTTTTACTTGTATTTGCTTTATATTACTGCTTAATTCTTTAAATAAATTCTTGTTTGTTTACAATCTTTTATTATTATTTTTCTGGTTGTGTATTTAGGGCGGTATGACATGTTTTAAATAAAACCGTCATAAATTGTCTATAAACCAAATAGACCTGTCAGAAATTAGCCTGAAATCAGGCTTGTGGGGCCGTATATATAAGTGGTCCGTGTTTCAACACCTCCTAACCACCCATAATTACATACATACACGCACATATAATATTTAAGGTGATAAAATCTGCCGAATTCATAAATTAAAAAAAAATCTATACTACTTTAGAAAATTGCTTAAGAATTTCGCTTAAAGGCATATATTAAGCATTGTCTGATTGGTCAATTTCTTCTTAATTCAGTCGGGCTAGAGCGGGGGGAAAATGGACTGAAGCCGAGATGCCAGGTCAATAACATTGCAGATTCTTCTCTGGATTTATCAAGAATCTCTAAATGTATAGCAGGAGTACCAGAGCTGATGTTGTAGTAATATTGAAAGCAAGGATGAATGCTAAATGTTAAATAATTAAGATAGATAATAAAACAACTGTAAAGGTCGAAAGGCTTCTTTTTTAAAATCGTTTCATCAGTTCCAGGCATTAGTCATCACCTGTCTTTTTGATCACCTGATTGACAGACGAGCAGAGAAAAGGCACAACGCTATTTACCAGACAATGAATCAGAAAAGAGACACGGGAAACTATTCATATGTACACGACCTGTAAAACGATGCTGCTTGTAAGATTTGAGGACAAGTCAATGAGAGGAAGAGTTATGCATGACTTAAAAGGTATTTCAGAACTTCTTTTAGAAGTTTACATTCAAAGATACAGAGATATTTGCAGTCACAAAATACAAACCGTTCAACCCAAAGAGAATATGAAAATGACATGGTTTTGTCAGACATTGTGGAACTTACTGTGATTAACCAGGTTCGCTTGGTTAAATTCCAGGTTTCCCCTGTTTCTCTTACAAATTTGCCTCTTTACCAACGTCTATTTCCAGCAAAGGCGGACAAGTTAAAGGATGTTCAAAATCTGGTGAATTATCTATCCCTTGAGAACATTTATTAACGATCTAAAGGTTACTGATGTCAAAGGAGGAGATGAATCAGATTTTGGAAATCTGTACTCAGCTTTACTCTTTACAGCCTGCAATTTAATATCGCAGGCTGTAATTTTCTGCTATTCACACTCTCTACCCATTGAGCATACGTTTGATTTACTTCTTTCCATTTGTTCAATAAAAGTTCACTTTTTCTAAAAATATACAGTTTCCCCATAATTCATTTAGATGAAAAGGGTTCAATGATTTTTGAATTATGTTTATCCTGTGACAAAAAACGTAATTAGTTGTCTGCTCCATTCAACAATGTTTTTTTTAATGCCGTTTTTGTTCTACTTAATGCCGTATCGGTGAATTGCCATGACTTCATGGGAAAGTTAGTGGAGTTCTTTCCTTTCTCACCGTTTTGAATTCAGAGACAGGTTTCTCATAAAGGCTAGAGAGTCCAGTTGACTGATACTTGACTCTGAAGATTTATTTAAACTCGAACGCAACAAACTAAGCGGGTATTTGAACTCGGCTCCCTGATTTCATTTTCCACGCAGATAATCATTATGTTACGCGCACGTCCGTATCGCCACAAAAGTCATTATTTAAAAAACAAAAAATAAATTCAAATTGTTTACTCTGAAAAACAAATGTTTTTGATTCCCCTGGAACAGATTGCTTACTGTTGGGTCGTCATTGACGGGCTTAAATCATTAAATTCTTTAGCTCAACCAGTTCAGACCTCTATAGCTAAGACCCACTTGAGCAAACATAAAGGGTTCAAATCATACTCATCCCCTTCGTGTTTCAGTATAAGAAGAAAGTTCACAGGAACCGGTATTTTATAGGACAAACTCCCGAGAGGATGCTTCTTCGATCACTATAATCTTAACCTCTTCAAGTCTAGAGATAACAGTTATTATACTTTGAATATACACAAATGTGTATATTCAAAGTATAATAACTGTTACTAAATAATAACCTTCTACATAGAGTGACTCTCGGGCCTTGTATTTGTTGAACAACAGTAAAGAAATATGTGCAAATGAGAGAATGTAGATGTTAGCAACAGTCACCATAAGATTCCCGACGTTGCGGCAATTCTGATTTTTTTTTCTTTTTGTAAAATTGTATTTATATCATTCAACCATGGTACCAGTAAAAGACTTTAGCGAATATCAGAAACCGCCGCCTGTTTCCATTTTAGCGCCATTTCGTTAGGCATTAGTCGGCCATGTCTTTGTTGGCGCTAATTTAAAAAAATGACGAATGGATTATTAAGCTATGTTTCTCATTTCACTTTACGAAATCTGTTTTACGAAGTTCTCAATAGAATCAAAAGGCAAAGCAATAATAATAATAATAATAATAATAATAATAATAATAATACATGTCTCTATTTCTGAGATGAGGTATTGTAACTATTTACACTATTTACATTGTTCGGGCTGTTGTCCTCATCATTTTGTCATATTCACGACGTTTCAGCCCTTGTAAGCTCCAGCCTTCTTCAGGTGATTGGAATTTCGAACCGAGCCCTTTATTTAGTCCACTGTGGTAGATTGTTCTAGTTCCGCGTGCCATGACATTTTCTTGATATCGCAGTTTCAGTTATTTCCCTTTAGTAGCCCAGTGGATAAATTAGAGTTACTAAAGGGGAATAACTAAAACCGAAACATCGTGAATATGACAAGAAAGATGAGGAGAATTCAACTGTGACTCCATCACCCTGAACAACCAAACATAGCACAACACAATAACAAGTAAAACACATGAAGAAAAATCGTTAAATGAGTAAATGGTCTGCTTATTCTGCACATAATCATATTGCAAGTAGCTGCTATAATCATTGTTAGTGATGACTGGGAGAAACCAAAGTAAAGTAAAATTGTGTTTGCAGATTATTGACATTCATTTGTATCAATCAGTGTTAGTTTATATTGATAGCTAAATGGTGATTAGGATGGAATTTGGCTGCTTTAAGCACACTGTCTCTGCTATCGACTTCACCCGACCAAGATGACCCCAATGGTTACACATCTATCTTATCCGGTTTTATTAAAACCATCTCGTGATTATAATCAGCGTTTGAGCTTCCAATCACTCGACGCCATAGAGAGCCTCATTCTCGTTTGACGCCATGTGTGACTTCAGCTGAAGTCCATCATTTAATATATTCATTTATATCGTCTTACAGAGAATAATTGATCATTTTATTGGAAATGATTTAAGTGAACTAGGGCTCCTTCTGTATGTTTATCAAGCGATATTTGCTTCTTTATTCACTAGTATTGAGTCATTGAGGGTGATTCTTTCTCACTCTCACACCATATATATATATATATATATATATATATATATATATATATATATATGAATAAAGTCAAAAGGAAAACTTATCTCAGCTGATGCATTTCGTCCTCTGAGGGAATTTATCAAGGCAAATGGAACTGATTTTTATCATAGGGCGAAACCCGTCGGCTAAGTTAAGTTTACCTTTTGTCTTTCAGAAAGTTTTACATAGACATTTCTATATTTTAAGACATTTTTATGTTTATACATTCTTTTTATAGATACAAATATTTAAGTAAATGATCTGTTTATAATAAACAGTATTAACAACATTTACCGACCTGAATGTCCGAGAAATTGTTATAGAAAATATGCGTCCTCCGACAAGAATCGAACCTGTATCCTATACGGAACCATCATATAGCTTGGCGTTCTTTTATCGATTTCGCCGCAGAGGAGCGTTTCGGCTAGGAAGGTCGATTTTACTCTTTTTCAACTATAATTTTCCATGATTTTCTCACGTACATTCATATCTGCTCGATGCGTATCCAAATGTAAACAAATGACGTCACACATTATTAAAAGGACAAAGTCCGACAATTATTTTAAGACATCATCTATTGACTTCAGTTTGAATATATATATATATATATATATATATATATATATATATATATAATTTCTTTATTTTTCTCTTTGACAGTAAAAACTAAAAAATAACGATTCTATATAGTTCTAGTGATCAGGAGAAAAATAGAGTGCGCCTCATCCAACTAATAAGATTATCATTTACCTGATCTTCATCCACAGAGCACGACATAACAACGCTACGCTTTCATAAAATTCTGATAGCCTAACACTTTCTGATGATCTGAAGTTTGGTCAAGAATGCTTCAGAACTGTCATGATGGAACTAAAAATTCTTTGTTATTTCCGCCTTACACAAAATGTGTCACATTTTTAGTGATGGGCTTTGGATAAAAAATAAAACCTGCAAAGACACGAAAAAATCACGCAGACAAGAGAAAAAGAAAATGCTAAAAATAAGTTTAAGTTATTAACTTATTAATCCATCCATTGCTATCTATCTTTATCTCTATTTATAATTCAATAAGTAACATGCAACAAAATCTTTGAAGATTTTAGATAGCAATCATTAAGATTGGTAATGCGTAACGAAATACGGCATCCAGTAAATGATGCACTTTAATACGTTTACAGGTAAACAAAATTTTGTAAACAGGGCGCTGAATATTAAAGCAAAATCCTGCAAAAAGGATTAACAGATAAATTAAATTTCTAATATAAATTGTCTTTTTTTCTTTCTTTCTATCTCTCTCAGTCTTTTCATATTTAACAATATATATAATTCAGTTCTTACCTATCATCATGTCTCTGTTTCACTTCATCAATTAGAGTCTGTTCGTATATATTGATGTGAATCTTCCTTGTTACATTTAATACATTATGTACGCACACACACCTATACACACACACACACACGCACACACACACACACATATATATATATATACATACATATATACACAAGCAATAATAAGATAGATATTTGAAAGTGAAGCTACGACAGTGAACGATAAATGTATTGCTATTCATTCTATATCTGTATATGTATTGAAATTCTCGCACATAAACATTGCTCAATTCAATCAAAACTTCCATTTATTTCAAGCATGAATTTCTTTGTATTGATATCGTTCTATACAGATATATATATATATATATATGTGTGTGTGTGTGTGTGTGTGTGTGTGTGTGTGTGTCAGCTCATCAAATCTAATTTAATCAAATCTTTAAGTATATATATCCACATATATATAAGAACATAGGTACGAACACGCACACAAAAAATATATGCATATGAATATATGTTTTCTCTCTCTCTTTCTCTCTCTCTCTCTCTCTCTCTCTATATATATATATATATATATATACATATATATATATATATATATATATATATATATATATATATAGAGAGAGAGAGAGAGAGAGAGAGATAGCTTCCCAGTACCTTTCTTTCTCTTTCTTTCTTTCTCTCTCCTTCTCCCTCTCTAAAAAATTAATCTAATTTACTCTCGCAGGAATCGAACTATTTCAATTGATTTGCTCTTATCTAATCAATTTTGTATATATATATATATGTGTGTGTATATATATATATATATATATCAAGTAAGTGACAAATTTTATGTTTGTATGAATACTATATATATATATATATATATATATATATATATATATATATAGGATCAAATTTAATCAATCTAATTAATCATGTATATTTATATCTATGTTTTTTCGTGCAGTTTTCAATCAGCTACAGTTCTTCATATAAATTCACATCATCTTCATCAATAAACATATGTACCGAACATTCGATATGAATTTGAATTTTATACGAAGCAAGTTTTAAATTATTATAATTATCCTTTTCAAACAAAATCATTTTCAATAAAAGGACGACATTTTAAAAATCAATGCAAAATTATGTTCCCAATTTCCAGTTTGTTATCCCTCTGAAACCATTATGTTGAATTAAACCCATGTCTAGTTTTAATATTTTTTCTTACCATAATATTAATTTCGAATGTAAATTATGTTTTAATGAAAGGATCAATTGGAAAAATTCAAAATCCAAAAGGAAGGATTAACAAAATATGACAATTGATCTACAAACGGAAATCTTCGTACAATGAAAGTTCATGTCGAGGATCTTTTAAACCTTTTATTTTAAAGACAATTATTTAAAAGAAAGTGTGAATTGTAAAATGCGAATAGGTTGGAAATTGAAATACTTTTTTTAGTTCCTCTTGTGTATATCGTAAGTTAGGCATTAAAATCACAGACAAAAAGAAAATAGACTGTAAATCTTGAAAATCCTAATTTTCGGAAAGTCAACAAGCCAATAACTTTACCAACCAAAATAGGTAATGAGTGAACAACTTCTTATCTTTAAAGTTCATCAAGTTGTTTTTAATTTAAAATTGTACGATATTTTATTACCTTTCCTATAACGCCCATTGCTGTACACGGCAGCCACAACAAATTGGGCTGGTTCCAACCAGTGGTACCCTTGTGTGTCATGGAAAAGTTTCTAAGATAAAAAATATGATATAATGCAAGGTAGGAAATTCCAAATTGGAAAGAAACGATTGAACAAACATGTCTTGGATACATGTTCAAATACTCGATGGCCATCAACTCATTTCTGTGGATGAGAGCACAATTAAAATAAAATCCTAAATCTGTACGAGACATTTACTATTTTTTTGCGATTATAGAGCATCGATATATGAATACGCTTGTACAAATGTATGGTGCATGTCACACTTGGTATCACATATACTGAGGAGGAAACAGAAAGAGAAAGTGATATAGAGTGTAAAATAGAAAGAGAGAGAGGGGAGATGTAAAGAAACAAAAAGAATGCGCAACCTTAGTTTTGACTGAATCTTGACTTAGTTAATTCTGGGTTCGATTCTCGTTGGAACCGCTCTTAAATTCATTTTGTTTAAAACATAATTGTTAACCCGGTTCTTTTTTCATTCGTTCCCAACCGTTCAATATTCTCTGAGAATTTCAATAATTATTATCCAATTAGGTGACTCGCTAAAACATCATTCTGCAATCTCATGCAATTAAACGTTTGAACATGGTCGGTGACCTGTTACATAAGCAACAAGCCACAGATGATTTTCATTAAACCCTATTGAACCAGCCTAAATGATTGAAGATGACCTCCTCTCTTTTACAAGCACTCCGATATATATTTTAAGATAAACACGATTGTTAACGGTAATATTTTTTTAAAGGTTGATACATATTTAATCTGCCATTATCAGTAAAATTTAGGTTATTTCATTTAACAAACATAATTGCACTTTTCAAATGTCATGATTTTTTTGGTTTAGTTAAATGACAACAAATTTCACGTTTTTACGTTTGCCGTAAATCTTATCAAAAACAATAACAGTTTTACGTGCATAAAAATAAAATATCAAAATAATACAATATTAAAATAATATTAAATATTCAAATTCTTACATTTAAATTTCTGAATTCTTTTGAAATTAAGAAAAACTTCTACGCAGTGTGATGAGCAACTTTTATTAATTGCCCCAATTTTTTTATTTTTAACGAATAACTTTATTTTATTGCAATTAAAACAAAATTGAAAACTTCAAAGAAATTCAACTTTTTCAATTGGTTTCAAAGTTTTCATAAAAAAATGTCCAATCGCTAAATTTACGTGTCACTCCTCCATAATCATAAACATGAAAATTTTTTTTTTTATTATTTGTAACCGTCTTATTCCGACATATTTGGATTGTGTGTATAAAATCCGAGTTATAGTTGTATACGGTAAATACAGAAGATAAGACGGAAAGCTTCTGCTTTGACATGTTTCGCTGATAAACAGACGTCATTAAAAAAAAGAATGTTATTTCAAAAGAACAAAATCTACAAAATAATTTAGCTTTTCTATTTCTATCATTAAATTCTGAGTCGTTTTGTCTTTTACGGTTAGCATTTCCTCGTGTTCACATCCAACTTTATTTATTTTCTAATACAGAAACAAAATTCCATCTGTGTGGTTGATGCTAACCTTTTTGTGCCTTCTCGGACTATCGCTTCCTACCTTTCTAAAGTGGAAAGTCTATATTGAATCAATTGTTAAGTTTGCTGCCAGGAAAGTTGGTTCACTATGTCGAGCCAGACAATTTTTCGAGCTAGAATCTATCGTACATATTTACAAGTTTACGATTCGTTCTTGCTTTGAATATTGCTGCCACATCTAGTCTGGGGCTCCTGCTATTCATCTAGAGCTCCTTGATAAAACATAAGTAAAAATCTGCAATGTTATTGATCCTGATCTGGCATCTCGGCTTCAGTCACTTTCCCACTGTCGTAACATAGCCTCCCTTTTCTCTAAAAACTTTCATGGCAATTGTTCTGTGTAACTTTCCTCTATGCTTCCTGGGCTTTATGGATTTAAGCGCAGTATTAGAGTGGCATCAAGATCTCATCATTGAATTTGCGAGATGCAACCGAAAGTTCTATGCTAACAGTTTCTTCTATCACACTTCTTGCTTGTGGAAATCTCTTCCAGCTTCTTGTTTCCCTGTCAAATTTGACCTTCAAAAATTTAAATGTTATGTCAATCGTTATCTTCTGTCTTTTTAATTCTTGTTTTTTTTATTGTCTTCTCTCCTTAATAGTATATTTTTCTCCTATTCTCTAACACTCAATAGCCTCTTGCATCTTAGAGGTATTATTCCCTTGCGTGAGGTGAAATAATTAAAGAAAACTTATCACCTTGTATTTTATACTTTATGAAATAACGATCGTTGGCATTTACAGAGTGAGATATTTGGATAATAACTAAAAAACAAACGAGGACTTCCCACCGTAGCGCAACGGTTACCAATTCACTATATCCTTAAGTTTTATTCTAACAGGTTATTTTATTATTATGGCTTTGTGCCATCTGAATTTCAGCTTTTATTTGTCCTTTTTGTAAGGAAGTGGTTGGTTAGGTTGTCACTCTGCTCTGAAGTAAATTAATAACTTTATGAAGTGCTTAATTCTAATGACCTTATACCAGAATAACCTTAGGAATTAGAAACAGGCACCTACGGAAGAGCTAATAAATTTCAAGTCTCATTGGATGCCTTAATACTGTGGCCTTGTACCAAGTAAATCTATAGTTAGCCAATCAACTCTAAGTATCTTACCTTAGAGAAATAGTTAACAAGTAATTCTCGCAGGCCATTAAACACCTGAGAACGGAATAATATACTTGTACGACGTCATATCGCTGAAATATCTAATCAGCAATTCCTGGACAATAATTGCTTTCACTTACCTTCATCAACATCTACGAATTTTATTGAACACACACACACACACACACACACACACACACATATATATATATATATATATATATATATATATATATATATATATAATTATCTAGTACACAACTAGAACAATAAAAGCTAATGGAAATCAGCTGCTCCTAAGTAGTAACTTTGAAACAGAAAAAAATGAAATAGCAAGCTAACTTATCCATTTATTTTATGACGCAATTCTTCGAGGAATTAACAAGAGATCATACCAGAATGAAATAATGATTAAGTATTAAGGATTTCAATTGTTATTTCTGATCATTAAACTTTCTTTATGATTTCTTTTCTTCTTTAGTCCTGGGTATGACGATAAACTACATCCGGTAACAAGACCTGTGATCGGGAGATTGGCGGTTTTGAGGAATGTCAAAATCACCTTTTACTTGCTCTTCTTAGTTCCACCCTAATACATGGTAGAGTAGCGCCTGTCCCATCTATGGGCAAATAATGAACCCGAAAGCAAAAACAAAACAGTATGAAAGTTTAAATATTCAATTTTATACTAAAAATATCAGCAATATTTTTTATATAAAAAAATTACCAACAATATATTTTGCAGTAATATTACCAACAAAACATTAATCAACATGAAAGAACCTTTCATGACATTAATTTATATAATACTAGCAGTAGAGACCGGTGTTGCCCGGGGATGTAACAGTAAGAGTTGGGGACGGCTGTTGCTTTGAAAGATGTGCTTTGTAAGTCGACATGAACTAAGTTTCTACAAAACGTTGAAACGCAACCCACACAAAGTTTAAGCAGACATCATGCATGCCCAAGTATTCAAAGGTATCGAAGGAAGTAACAGAAAGCCGTTGTAGCATCAGCCATTTGCCATAACTAAGGCATCTGTGAGTAAAAGCTGGCAGCAGTTACTGCTTTAACCAATTGGACCGTTAAGCATTACTGGAAGCACTTGTGGTAAGTAGTCAAGAAACCACGATTCAGTTGCAACATACATAGGGATTGAAGGGAAAACGTGCCGTGAGGAAGCCATAGACATAAAGTATGTGCCGTGAGAAATCACAAACAAACTGCTTATCTAACTAAAAGACGCGTCTTATGCCCAAAAGACGGCGCTACCACGACCACAAAGCAGAACCGTAAAACCGAGAGAAGAGCGAACAGTGACGGGGTGTCATGGTAAAAAAATTTATATGATATAACTTCCTTTATTCTGATCTGTCACTATCTACATCGCGGCTGAGAGCCCATGAAACCGCAACGGGGGTAGCCGTAAGGCCGAGCATCGTAATTGCAATGGAGAAGTGCCTTCTCTTCAGTCGCAGTCAAGATCACGCTGAGAGCTCATGGAACCGGACCGGGGTCGCCGTATGGCCGAGCGCCTCAATTGCAATGAAAAAGTGCCTTCTCTTCAGTCGCAGTCAACATCACGGCTAAGAGTTCATGAAACCGGACCGGGGTCGCTGTACGGCCGAGCGCCCCAATTGCAATGGAGAGGTGCCTTCTCTTCAGTCGCAGTCAGCATCACGGCTGAGAGCTTATGAAAACCGACCGGGATCGCCGTACTTGGCGTGTGTTTTTAGTTTTTTTTTACACGACTACAAACAAAACAATAGAGCCGTATGGCTGTCATGTTTCACCCATGGCAGCCGTAAAGTGTATATGGAAGCAGAAGCCTGAATTTCGTAGACGCACTGGATGTTTGTGACAATTAAACGAACTCCGAAGCTTCTCAAGTGTGAATGTGCTTGTATGCACTGGTACGAACTGCAGGTGCTCCGATCAACTGTTAATGAAACCGGAACTTTAGTGGAGCAATCATCCTAATGCCGGTGTTCATGTATCTAGCAGCTTGTGTTGCGACTGAATATCATAATGTACAAACAAACGCGATGATGGCGGGTGAAGGTATGAAAGTCAGAAGGCAGCAAAAGAGCGGGATAACCTTTACAAAGATGTCTTAGTAATGGCAAGTGGAGACTACGGCGACCTAACGTTAAAACCAATATGACAAACAAAAAAATTGCCATGCAATCGAACTGCATATGTGTGCATGGCGCTTAAACGCTACCGGGTGGGTTGTCTACAGGACCTACGTGTAGGTTATGTTGGCCATGAGAGAAGCACTGCTCACGTAAATGCAGACCTGCGATGCTAAGCGTCTGTCCTTGTGATTTGATAATGGACATAGCAAAGCAAAGCTTCACAGGAAATTGTGAGCGACGAAAGTTGATTGGTATGCTTGCGTCTGACAGAAGAAGATGCATCCTGGGAATCAGAACGACTTCCCCCTTGCCGCAGCCAGTTGCAATGGTCGCCTCAATCAGGTTCGGAAAAAGGGATTTAATAATGAGGCGAGTCCCGTTGCACTGTTTAGGTGGGAGCAAATTCCTGATTAGCATAATCGGGGCACCAACTTTGAGCCGAAGAATATGAGGCGGGAGTCCGGACAGCTGAAGGGAGTTCTAAACTTCTATGGGATACTCAGCTAATTCAGATGGATCGGGAGTTCTGTCGATGGACTTATAAACATGACATTGCCCGGGAATGCAATCCAACAGGTTAAGGTTGATGGAATCAACTGTACAGTTCTTCGGTGCCAATATGGCCCTCCCAGCAAGTCAATCAGCATCGGCAAAATTAGCGGATAGGTTGTAGAAGACTGCAGTCATCAATTCATCCGGTGATTCAACAATGGTGGCAAGCTGATCCATCTGCACAAAACCCTGTGTGTCAGATGGCATTTTCCCCTTCCCAAGAGCAAGAAGGTCCCGTGCGAAGTCAGCGGATCTGGAGTCCCCATTCAAGTAGGGATGCATGTTCGTGCTCAGTTTAAGAGTCTCCACGTGGCGCCAAAGGGCAGACAACTTCAGGCAGGCGCAGACAGCGTCAGCGCGTGTACCTTTAGGAATAACAGGTAGAGTCTGCCTAAAGTCGCCTGCGAGGAGAAGAGTTACGCCACCCATCGCTTCCTTTATTAACGTACTTGCAGATGTACTTTAACCGATTGGCAGTATTCAACGTTTATGTGGACTCCAAAAGTCTTGGGCAGCAGGGGGCAATAAGGCACCGCCCAACGATTTCCAGAGTGTACCCCTTAACTCTCACAGTTCTGCCGCCCTCAGCGGGGCTTCTACGTCTGTACAGTGGGTAACCATCCATCGCAGTCTGCGCTTGACCAGCATGACCTTTTTTTCGTAATTCGCGCCACAGATGCCGTGTATCATATTGTTTTTAATGATTTCGTGGAGCAAAGGATCCAGCGCAGGATCCGGAATTTCAGCAGAAATAAAATCGTCTATTTTGTTTGCGTCAAGCTTATCGTTGAGCCACAGCAGAATGTGGGCATGAGGCAAACCGCGTTTCTGTCATTCCACTGTATACATATGAAACTTAACGCGCCCGAAGACTTGCCCTTTAAGGATTAAATCCATAAGATTACACAGCTGTAACCGGAAAACGCGGGTAATTAGATCAGGGCGGTGTGAGTACTGCTGACCTGGAAAAAGTTCGCGTGTGATTTCAACCCATTTCGGATTGCACGTGAACGTGACGAACAAATCAGGCCTCCCGTAATGACGGACATAGGTCATTGCGTCTTGTGTCCTTTCATGTATGTATAGAGGGCCACCAGTGTAAGAGGAAGGCAAAATGCACGGTTTGCCGAGATTGCGTGGGTCACCATCAGCACGCAGACCATCACGATGGTGAATGTAGGGTTCGGTTCTAAGTTTGGATTGCTTTAACTTGATGAATCCATCCTCTCCGACTCCATTTTTGCAGCCATGTCAACAGCGAATTGAATAAATAGCTGACGGCACCTGTGCAAGTGGTTAAATTCACCCTCCTTAACCATAAAAATGTAGGCGTTGTAAGCCCTACAGGAGACCGTCTTTGAGGTCGACATGGAATCGCTGCTTGCCTGGTATATTGGGATTTTGAAGTGGTACCCATCGCTTCTGTATGGAAAAAGAAGGGGGTACTGGAGACAGTCGTATGAACGGTGGGTTTCACTGATGCGGCGCAGACCACCGCCCCGGTACCTTATGACGTCACGGCAGTTATGCTCCTCACCGTGGATGACTGCGGCGACTTCATTACATGCAGGAGCATTGAAGCGATGCTCATGCTCATCGTGAGGCCGTCTGTCTGCATCGATGACAACGCTTAAAGAGGGCGAAGAGTTGTTTTGCAACGCAAACTTTAAGCTTCGGATGTAACTGTTAGTTTCGTGAAGCATGTCTTGTAGACGAAACAGAATGTCTCTACGGGGACCGACGGAAATATCGCTAGGCAGAATGCCGAGACGCGCATGAACCTGCTCGTTGTAGTCAGCGAGAAAGTAAATTTGTAGGAACTGAGGTGGCTCTCCCTGATCAGCCAAAATGATCCCTTTAAGTGGTAAACCTGGCCTTGCACTTTGAAAGTAGGCATCCATCCCCCCGCACTAATAGCCTTCGCACCAAAAGACGTCATCTGGAAGCAACAGTTGTACTTCCAAATTGCTTCAAGAAAATGCGTTAACTCCGAAGTTGTACCCAGAAGGAGGTCCCTAAGCGACTGGGGAGGTTTGTCTAAAGAAGGGAGTTTGATTTTTGATTTTGCTCACAGAGCAACAAAGCCCAGGTTGCTCACCGTCTCACTTTTTTGCGTTGCATAAAGTGCAAACTTTATCCATGGCCCCTATTTGTACGTCTCTCCTAGCGGAATAGTTGACAGTGCAGTCATAATTGTATGCGGCATTTGACCAAAATGACGCAGACGGCGAAGTTACGCCATTCAAAGAAGGTCGAAGTTGGCTAATGTTTTCGAGCCGTTGACGGCGTACTTCAGTTTTCTGCAGCCCTGGCAGACGCAGTAGAGCGGGCATTTCTAACGCGACAAACAGTGGTTTGTGCAGGGCTTTCTAGGGCTCTGGCAGACGCAGTAGAGCCGGCATTTCTAACGCGACGAACATTTCTCTGTGCAGGGCTTTCTAAGGCTCTGGCAGACACGGTGGATAGGGCATTTCTAAAGCGACGATGAGTGGTTTCTTGGGGTTGTTCCGAAGCTCTAGAGGCGGCTGTAACCCTAGTATTCCTAAGACGACGTGAAGTTGTTTGTTCGGGGCTTTCTAAACCCCTGGAGCGAGCTTTGGCGGTGGCATCCCGCAAACGACGAAGAGATTTTTGTTCTGGGGACTGTGAAGCCCTCAACCTAGCCACGCGGACTGCGTCCTGTAAATTTTGAAGTGAACGTTCTTCAACTAAAAGCCTGGCGCAGCATGCGGACATGGTTGAAGCCGTTGAAGCCAACCTTTCAGTCCGCGCAGCGGCGCATTTCCGTAGATAAGCGAGCAGCTGAGCTCGAGGCCATCCGTGAAAGACGCAAACATGTCTGTTCAGGGGTTTCACTCGCCCTCGCTGCTCTAGCAGCGGAGGCAGCTGCCGTGTGCCGTCCCAAAAGTGTCCTCCTTTTAGGTGGCATCCAAACAGTAAAAACGTCAAAGAGGGTAAAGCTTAAAAAGAGATTTCGACAAATCCAAAAAGAAAAAACGTGCACTGCTAATGTAGACACAAAAAGGGGAACACCCACTAAAAGAGTTCAGATATTACTAAAGGTGAACTCGAAACTAAAAAACTGAAAATTTAAAAAAGGTAAACCAAGGGTAAATCCAAAAGGAAATGGGTTTTTAGTACAATTGGCTAACGTGTGTGGGGTTAGGTTGGAACTATAAAACAAAAAAGCAGCTAGAACACGTAATCAACAACTTGGGGTGTCCGAAGTAGACGAATAAAGTAAGCCAAGTGAAAGCACGCCCGAGTCATGCAATAGAGGTGGTTGACCTTGAGCGCTCTTACACATAAGCTGACGCGCGATCACGCGGGCGCTATAACGTGTGAGGAATCCTGCGCGATGTTTGGACAGGGCCCAAGGTCAAGCTCTGTGAAAGCGACCAATGGGCTGGCAGCAGTTTCGGTATCGACACGAGGACTCGGTTGTACGCAGCTGTGTGTGTGTAAGGAAGTTACAAAAAATTGATCCGAGTGCAGCTATGGTTATTTTTGCCGAAACATTCTGAAATTTGACACACATAAAGGCGATAGTAAGCCGCAAGTGCGTCGTAAATTTCATTTGAATCAAGCCAAAACTGTACATACTGTGCTAATGAATGTGTGTTTAGAGGGCTAAATCCTGTCCCTTGGTACCCCACGTTTATGGTTCCCTGGTCAAGCGGCTTTGACAGTCTTGCAAACAATTTGCTACTTGTTAGATAGCCAAGCGTTAGTGCTATCAGAAACTGGACCATTTGCTTTGTTTTGGTGGCTCGGTAACAAAACATCATCCAAAGAGAGCGAAAAATCTGCATAAATGGCCCTTACCCTTTCAAATTGATTTCGTGCAAAAACAATTGTGTTTTTCCAATTTTAGGCGCTATCAGAACCACTGCCGGGTAATTTTACGTCGTCCTGTGAAGTTTTGTTGAAATCGGTTGAAAAATGTAGGAAATCCGATCCCATATATAAACGAACAGACACACACACACACACACAACCTGGGTTTTATAATAAGTATGATCTTACTATTAAAGAAATCAAACGTTATCCCAAAATATAACTGAAACAAAACTACAGCATAAGACAAATACCACCGTCTATATTAATTACGTCTGTAAAAACACGTATATTTACAAATGCTGAGTATCATCTACCATGTGTACAATTGTAGAATAACATATATCATATTTTTATTACTTTAAATCTCCCAAGAAAATTAAATTTCGACATTAAATGACCCATGATGAGTCGATGTGCCTTTAAACAAACAAATCGAAATCAAATCGAATCTTTTCTCCTTCAACTATCTTTGCTTCTCACATACCCTTTCCATGGTTTTCGCGGCCATTCTTCAGTAGCAGCATATCTCTGTCACTTCAAGCCATTTCTTTATCTCGGTAAAGATGTCACTGCCATATAGAAATTATAGATTACATAGCTGTACAGCCCGCCTTTCTATGTTTCTGAGGACTATTTAGATGTGTTTTCAGATTTCAGAGTCACATGTTGAGTAGTTTGTTACTATATTGCCCAATTAAATTTCAACACCTGTTTGATTTTTACGTATCTCTTATGTAACTTACATCTTATAAATTCTTACAGTTAATAGTCCTTTCGTCTTCCCTTCGCTCGACTAAATTTTTAATAGCCATTTTAGTTTTCTTACCGCATCTGACATCAAGACAGTGTCACTTGTGTAGTGTTTGTTGTTAAGGTTAAGTCTGTCGAAAGTAAACCCTTTTTCTAGTTATTCTAGTTATCTTTGAATCATTTCGCTGTGCACATTAAATAAATTCATTGTGAAAACACATCCTTGTCATAAGCTGCTTTCTATATATATTTTAGTGAATTACACTCAACGCATTTTGTATCCGCATGCATGTTCTTTGTTCCCAATATAGTGATTTTCCAAGCGTAGCTTAGATGAGGCACAAGGCCGAAAGTAAGGATCGAACTCACCACTCGGTCGTAATTGTTCTAGCGAGACAAGCTTGCTAACCATTACACCACCCCTAGGTGCCCTCTTTGTTCCCAATATATGTTAAGGATTATTTAAAAATGCCTTTGTGTAATCTATGAAACATAAACATGGATCTTTCTGGAATTATAATACTCACTCTGATAGCATTCTGATCATTAAAAAAAATCATTTCTTGTTACACTGTCTTGAACAACGACCCACTGTTCTTACCGTATTTCTGGTTTGATTTTCCTACTAGTCCTGTTAATGAGAATGTTATAAGATTATTTCATTAGAGTAATAAATAAAATAGGAAAGAATAAACCACGTGGGTTATCAATCTAATTGCACGATTTTTTTTCAGATTCATCTACACCTGTTGCCTTTGGTAACGCGCTAAGAAGTTTGATTAACTGAGATTGTCCAGTAATTCGCCAATATCGTAAATTTCGTTTATCATTTCCATAACTTTATCGATCCCCAACTCGTCATAGGTTGCCAGCATCGCAATTATTATTTTATTTCATCACACTGCTTCGGTTCTCGACCTTTTGGTCAGTGTTGAAAAAAACAGATTTTAGTAGTAAAGGCGATTCTATGTTTTCTGTTATTATAAATTTTGTCTTCAGTAGTCATGGGAGTACTTTTGTATATACGCATGTTAATACTGTATTTCTGTTTCATATTACATTAAGCCTGTTCTCCTTTATGCTTTATACATCTTTTCAAAGATCACGTATGACTGATTCTCCTTTAAACTATATACCTCCTGCCAAACATCACGTAAGTCTGTTACTCTTTTATACTTTATACCTCCTGCCAAAGACCTCGTATGACTGTTCGTCTTTTATATTTTATACCTACTGCCAAAGATTTCTGCTATACTGTTTATTTTTTTGCCATTTGCCTGCTACACCAGTGTAATACATTTTTCAATCTCTCCACATTTCTCTTTCATTAGTTCGATAATTTCATATGTCATCTTCGTTTTTTTTCCTTTTCTTTTTTTGCTTGTAGGATTCTCTTTGCAGTGATTCCCCTTAAGGTGTTCCACTTTGAATTTCATATTCGTAATCGCGATTATATATTTTCAAACGGGCGCGGTGTTTGATTTGTATTCTCGTTTTGGCTTTGCTTTGAGCTTTTAAAAAAAAATTGCAGTTTTACTATTAGTTTGTGAGCTGGAAAATGATCGGCCTCGCATTCAGTTTGCTTCAGAATGAAAACCTAGATCAGGAAGTATAGCAATATATATTAAATGTTGCGACAAATTCGGTATAGATGTTCTTTCAGCTTGTCTTATTAAATAGACAAGTTCCCGTTTTTATCTTCAAGGACATATAACTTCCTATAGGCATAGCCAAATTCTCTGCATCACTACTCTTGCTCTCTGGGGTCATTATTAAATGAAATAGACAAGTTCCCGTTTTTATCTTCAAGGACATATAACTTCCTATAGGCATAGCCAAATTCTCTGCATCACTACTCTTGCTCTCTGGGGTCATTATTAAATGAAACATATGAATTATTGATTGACGCTGATTGCAGGCAGCTAAGTATGCTAAAAACATAAAGAATATCAATAATATTATAAAAAATAAAAGCGGAACTATTAATTAGTTTATAATGAAAACTCAACAGCATCACGTAACATACATATAGATCGAACTTCAAAATCGTAAAAAGAGTCAGTTATCTAAATGGTAAATATTTGTGCCAGTGATCGGTGTTCGGACACAGGAAGATGCCAGAAGTTCGAATGAAAGTACCAAGGTCAATGTCGAAAATCATCGTCGCAACGCGAACTGGATTCGAACCTCGATTTATCGCATGCTTACTCGTATAATCCAATAAGATAAATCAATATCCATAAGTTGAATCTCCGTTTACCTGGGAACACGTATTCCGTTTTTGTGACAAAACAAAAGTGACCTTTGATCTGGTTAAAGACTACATAGAAGGTGAAAAAATATTATTTGTTTCCGGGGACAAATTATTGTTATCTTCAGAATGAAAATATTTGAGAATGTTCAGACCGGTAGAGTAAAAAAAAAACAACATAGCGTCTACTCAAATATGGACACACACACACACACACACACACACACACACACACACACACACACACACACACACACACACACACACACACACACACAAAAACCACACACACACAAAAACCACACACACACAAAAAACATCGGATTAATAAATAAGAATCCAGCTGTTCTATAGAAATATATCTATATATCTATCTATCTATATCTATCTATCTATCTACCTCTCTCTCTCTATCTCTCTCTCTCTCTCTCTCTCTATATATATATATATATATATATATATATGGAGTTTGCGAGAAGAATTATGACGTGAAAAGGTTTGGCGTGACAAAAAGAATCAATTCAATGCGTCTCTATTTTAAACAAGGAGAAGCAAGCAGACAAAATTGCAACTTACTAATGTTTCGCTTTTATTGCCTGTTTTTTGATTCGTCTAAGGTGATCGATTCGCTGTAGAAGAACAGAAATCAGCATTCACCTTTATCGACGATGACCGCACTGTTTACGTCTAAAGAAAAAAAAAGACAAATTCACAGCATGCTGTTAGGCGGACCTCAACCTCTTTCTTCCCTTCCCTCTTTATCCCACCTCTCTTTCTGTATCCCTTTCTCGCCTTCCTACTTTCATTCTCTCTCTCCTACTTAAATATTTCAGCAGAAAATAAAATCTATTTCTTAACGTAACAGTAGAATGTTTTATTCGACTTTAACTTTTCCCTTTTAATTATTCTGATTGAACTCAACAAATTCCAACTTGTTTTCGATTTCTTAAACTTTTGTAATCAAACAAGCAAAACCTATCTGATTAATATGGCGTTTCGTGAAAATCTGCTTTTTATTTTTATGGATTTATTATAGCATTTGAATTTAAATTTACATTTGACCATTTAATTAGGTCGATATTTTCATGCTCGTTGTAAGCACCAAGTAGAAAGTAATAAATAATTCACTATTCTTCTACAGTCTGCCGGTTTCGAATGAAAGATTCAAACAATCAAAACATTTTCTCACTGCTGGCCATCGATAAAGAATTTCAAGGAGTAAACATGAATGTAGATAGGCATTTATTAATCACTGTTTAAAAGGAAACTCTTGACTGAAGCGACTATCGATAGTTGAGTCCTTGTTGTATAGTGAAATGAACTTTTCTATTCAAGGCTGTAGGAAAAACCGACTCAATTATTTCTGGTGATTGCTGGTGGGTTTAAAGTTCAATTCTTTTATTGCTTCCTGAAATTGAAACAAGGCTTGTAACAAATATCATGCTGCGTGTCTTTCTCTTAGAGAAAACACTCATAGAATAACGGAATTATATCAGTCCCCTTTATGGCATCTCGAGAGCAGTTGGTGGATCCATTTTTCCATCACATGAGACAGTCGGTAGTGTCTTATCGGCTATCACGAACATAGAAGACTACCCGACATTATTTCATATGTCTTCATTAAACTTATTAGCATGCTAGTAGCAAGAAACTTTCTCAAGATTTTTTAATACATGTTAGTCTACAGGAAGAGTGTGTTTCATGCCTTTATGCAAGTTAAACACAGCCTCAATCGGAATTCGTTTACCGATTATTGATTCTGTGTTGATAATCATGACACAACTCTTAAAAAATACGTGAAATAATAAGCAACTCCAATTTTTCAAAAGATTACCCGTAAAAAACTCCCAACTCATAATGGAAATATTATATCTGTTTCAAGCAGTTTTAAAATCGATTACATCCGTGATGGAAATGCATTTTCTGGCATGAATCAACCTTATTATATAAACAAAATGTAATGGGAGTGTATTTGATCACGAATTTAAATGTAACTCGAAATAAGTAGTTAATGCAGATTTAAGATCGCATGTTGGACGCAATAATTTTTCACGTTTCAAATATTCCTGGCATACAGGATATTGATGAAAATGCGTTTAAAAAGTCAATTTTAAATAACACGTATTGTTACAGCTGCTCATCTATTAATGTCTTCTTAGGTAAAACCCGGAACTGAATCTCTTCATATTAAAAAGCCACCACAAAAAATAAAAAAAATAAAAACTAAATAAAAATTAAAAAGTGGGAACTTAAAAATGATTATTCAAATATTTTCATAAAAACGGGACAAAATGACTAATAATTTAATTTAAATGCTAACATTTAAAAAAAAATAATATAGATTTTCAACGACATCTATGTTTGAAAGACTGGTAAAACGAAATCTTCCAATTTCTATCTTACTCGATTTAGATTTATCTCAAGCTAAGCTATCATTGCTAAATATCAGAAAAAGATACCATTAACGTACAAACATGACCAACTTTTAATAGAGATTATCATATCAAATATAAAATGTCTATATTTCTGGAGTTTGGTACGTTTCGGCGTAGCCCATTTGGCCTCAGAGATTCGGCGTCAGAAAAATAAGTGGACTATTTGGCACAGCCAAAAAAAAATAATTGGACTATTTGGCACATGTGTCAAACTGTTTCGACGTCACTGTCTTTCACCGGAGGCAATCCCCACCAACACCAAAAAATAAAAGAATAAAACCATTGAAAACACCCAACTTTCAATATGACTTTTTTTTTGTCTGTCAGCTTTTTGGGGATGGATATCCAGCGATCAACTTTTTGAGAAAATTAATGATTTAAAAATGCCTCCAACTACTACTTTTCTTAAATATAAAAATTCCTCCAACTACTCTTTTTCTTAAATTGACTAATAAGAGAGAGAGAGAGAAAGAGAGAGAGAGAGAGAAAGAGAGAGAGATTATAACGATGAAGTAGTAATCCAATGCCTAATCGTTCCTCTGCCTGATTCCTATGTCGAATCGGCCACACTGAATCATCAGACGACAAATGAGCTACTCCGGGTTGTCCCATTCCGATATTTCTAAGATGAGGTATTGTAATTATTTACACTATTTACATTTTTCGGACTGTTGTCCTCATCTTTATTTCCATATTCACGACGTATCGGC
This sequence comes from Acanthosepion esculentum, assembly GCA_964036315.1. Taxonomy (NCBI): domain Eukaryota; kingdom Metazoa; phylum Mollusca; class Cephalopoda; order Sepiida; family Sepiidae; genus Acanthosepion; species Acanthosepion esculentum. The sequence continues at coordinate 1,201,863 of OZ038478.1, forward strand.
CGTTGTACGCTTCAGCCTTCTTCAGCTGATTGGAATTTCAAACTGAACCCTTTATTTCGTCCACCGGGGTGTTCTAGTTCCACGTGCCATAACTCTTCCGGGTGTCTCAGTATCAGTTAACAGTCATTTTTAACTCAACTCTCCAAGTTTTTGTTCACCTCATCTGTAGCCAGGTATTGAAGTCACAACTCTTTTTATCAAAGTCACGGCATTCAACCAACGCTTTTACCCACTGGGTCATCTGTTTTTGAGGCGTGGCCCAGTGAATGAAAACGCTGGATTCCAATCACCTAAAGAAGGCCAGAGCGTACAACGGCCGAAACGTAGACGAAGACAACAGCCCGAATAATGTAAGTAATGCAATGTAATATAGGGGTGTAATATTAGAGACATAATAAATGATTTCTCTGCAATTTGGTATATTTTTCCAATCAGGATTGAACTATAAGATTTAATAGTGAACAAAGTAGTTTCCACCAACAAAAGGCCAATGGAGAGGAAAAGCTAACGTCATAAAACGACAGTGAAACTTTAAGGAAAAATTAAAGGACGGATAAATGTGTTTGTATGTGGATAGATCAGAAAGTGAAACTATCAAAGTGCTAAGAACTTGAATGGGCTTTTTATCCGAGCCGAACAGAATCCAACTTAATTTATATGTTCATTAAGAGCGAGAAAACGGATTGTTTGGAAGACTTAATTTAAACTTCATTCTAAAGTTGAGTTCACAAAACAAAGGTGCCTATTGATCGCTGCAAGGACAGATTCGGGGACTAAAACAAGTCCGAACGACTGTTACAAGGTGACAAGGATCAACAAGAAACAGTCAATCACGTCATAGGCATTTTAGGTCGCATTCACAACCAAGTGATTTTAATTAAGAATGACAATCTGTATGAAGTAGATGCTATATAAGTAACCACTTGTTGAAGGTTACTGTAGATACAAACTAGTCTTATCGAGAACAAAAGGCTTTTTCTTGGCGCCTGACTCTTCTACGGGCAAAGACTTCTAGAAACTTATCCTTTTGGGATCAACTCTGTTTCGATTACGACAAGTGGCCACATTCTCTCACCTAACCTAATGTATTGTTATTTGAAATTGAAAGGTGCGTCCAAACAAATCATGGGTTTTTATTCAACTTGTCTCAATGTCTTTTGAAACAATTTACAAGAAACAAATACGTTTGACCATCAAAGAATGTTTTTTTCAACATATATCAGTATAAACTTAGAGATAGTTAATATATTTGTAAATGTTCACGGCCTGTCTAAGTAGTCTTATATCTTCTATGTGCCGAATCCCTTCAGGACGTGGGGATCATGGTTCAAATTTCCTGTCCTTTCTAACTTTTTGTAGGTTACTTCCTTTTTCCTCTAACACTCTTGCCTTCAATATATCCGTGAGTGTCAAATTCTTCAAGCACTGACACTTCACTGCGGAATTTAAAGATCCAGCACCAATGTCTTTCTAGGTAAGGCGTAGAACTGAAGTTTCTCATATTCAGAAAACCAAACAAATAAACAAAAACAATGAAAATAAAAATAAAATATTAAAAAAAATAAAAACAAGAGGAAAATTCAAGATGACTTATTCAAATATATTTAATAAAAACAGAAAGATTATTATGTTAATTTTTAAGGTTATCCTCACTTGAATGGTTGGCGCAACATCATCTTCTTCCTGGCATTTTATCCCATTTAATCTTATGGTGCTAAATATCAGCAGAGATGTCATTAATTTACAAACTGAGTACTTTGTCCGAGCGCAACGGTTAGCAAACTCGTCTTAATTACGACTGATTGGTGAGTTCGATTCTCAATGAGTGCTCAATGCGTTCTGCCTTGTGCCAAAATTAAGCTACATTTACTAAATCACTGCGCGCAAGTCTTGTGCCGTTGTGAATTACTCTTTTTCATTTTATCAATACACACACATGTAAGAATATTTTAACTGCAACTAAATACTTATATGTATACGTACATTGCACAATTTATATTCAACATATTCGAAATATATATATATATATGTATGTATGTATGTATGAATGTATGTATGTATGCGTGTGTGTGATAGCCAAATTAAAACATGTAGACACGCGCGCACACAGCCATACATCGGAATGGGCAATTTTTTTATTCAATGTTGATAGATACTTTTATGGAACCCCATGAAACACGTCTGCATATAATGCCAACTTCCATTCATATTTCTAAACCAATTCTCTCTGGTTCTTTTATGGCTCATATCAGCCCCCTCATCCCATCCCGCTTCGAAGTCTTCGGGGACAAAAGATGGCGTTCGAAAAAATTCTGGTCTCGTTCACTAAGTCTGTGGCACCAGGGCTGCAAAATGGTTGTAAATGTTGTCAGATGAGGGCGTAATTGTCTTGTGACAACATCTGACTCTTTCCGTGCGCCAAGCTCAGACAAGGCGTGGCTTTTTCTGCATGACCATTGGCGTTCTTTTTATATCAATGGCCATGTAAGGAATAATCACGTGCGTGTGTGTGCGCGCGCGCGTGTGCGCGCGCGTGTGTATGTGTGTTTCTGTTGTTTTCATCAACGTTCAAATAAAAATGTGTTACTTTTTCTAGAACAGTTTTCCTCTTTTGGAACTAAATACGCCAACTTTTGATTTAATCCTCGTACGCCAAAATGTCCTGACAGGAAACAGGCAACCATTTCATCCACCAGTGAAATTTACTTTCAAATCCTTCAACGTCAAAAACATATTAACGGCACTTTTAAAAATAATATTTACAAACTGAAAATCTACAATTTTAGTCCGTGGGATTTCTTTCAGCTTTAGTCTTTTAAATTTGTTTTGACAAGGTAAATATGAATGTATTATCTACTCAAAACATACGTTAACATCTATCTATCTATCTATCTATGTGAGTCTGTTTACAGCTATATTTAAATAAGAAATCTCTATCTATAAAAGGCAGGATGTGTGTGTGTGTGTGTGTGCGCGCGCACGCGCGTGTGTATGTGTGTGTGTGTGTGTGTGTGTGTGTGTGTGTGTGTGTAACGAATGCACGACCGCAATTTCCGACGGATTTGCACCACAATTTAGATGCATATGCTCCAAGTTAGTGTAAAGGCCAAGGCCGACGTTGCATTTCCTAGCTCCCATAGATAGTGGAAATAATCGATTTTTTCATGCTTCTACGGCAGTTTTCATGTAGTTTGCGGCCATTTTCTACTAGCCAGAGTGAGAGCCTATAGCTGGCTGCCACGAATAGGCACGAAGATTCTATTGGCCAGCGTGAGAGCCAACAGCTGACTGACACGAATGTTAATTAGCATGCTAGCATGCCAAAAAAAATCGATAGCTGCGTCACAAGTGGGAAAAATTTAAATCTGCATGGCACTTTACTCCATTTGGCTCATTCGCTTGCTTAAACTCAACGTTGATTCTGATTCCGCAGAACTGGGTTGGGTGTGAAAAAGGATTTGTTGTACGATTTTTAATCAAGCACGGGCAACGCCGGGCCATGCTGCTAGTTATTTATATATGAGTTAAAAATGAGTCAAAACTTTCACCCGATTTGTCTATTTGAAGGCTGTCGCTTGAGTGTTTGGCATTTGCAAGACAAAGAATTAGGTGTGACTTTTGACTACCATATAGTTTAAAAGGGGGCGGTGAACATTTTTTGACCCGACTTGTTTCTCGAAATCTAAACAACTAACCAAATATTGGATTTTTTTGCTAATCTCTTCTGGGACGATTCGAAGACGTTTCAGCACCCTCGGTGATAGATAGATAGATAGATAGATAAATAGATGTGTACATGTTGAGATTAGATAGATAGATAGATAGATAGATAGATAGATAGATAGATACGAACAGAATGAGATAGATAGATAGATAGATAGATAGATAGATAGATAGATGTGTACAGGTTGAGATTAGATAGATAGATAGATAGATAGATAGATAGATAGATAAAGAAAGAGAGAGTGAGAAAGAGAGATACTATAAAATAGGAATAAAATGGCATTTTAGAACTATTTAGCGTTTAACGAAAACAAATGATTTTCCTAAATCAATACAAATCTATTTTAATGATTTTCTCGATTAAAAACTCGAGCCAACTAAGCAAACTTCCCAGTTGCTTACATGATATTGAGGCATTACCAGAGTAAATACAACATTTAATAAATGAGAGAAACAATTATAGATGTTGTCAGTCATAATAGTTTGAGGATGATGCAAGTAAACATCGAAATATTAACAAAAAGTAGTTGTTTTCCTATGCATGTATACAGAAGATATGAAGCCAATTCAGAAGGACTTGTTTGTAGTCAGTTCAAAATTAAAAGACACAGCAGAATTCCTTCATATTTCTATGTTGATCTTTCTTCAACTTTGTGAAACCATGTAGGAAACAAAATGTAATATTTCGGTAATATTCTATCAACCACCGAAGATGAGAACAATTGGTAATCAAAACAATCGCAATTATCAATTTCATATGATAAGTAAAATAGTCACAAGAAATAACGACATCTATGAGAATTCGTTACCTGTTTGTCCGTCTGAGACAAATTCAGTTGACAGCTGACCCTGAGGTATATTTGAAGTGACGACGATTACCGCCGTCTTCAGAAAGAAATGTGAAACTCGAATCCCAACAATATATATATAAATCTCAACAAGATATAAAAAATCCACCTTACACTTCGAAAATATTCTTTTTTAATGAATCATTTTCAGGCGTCATGAACTTCCTTCATTAACCGCTGATGACCTTTAACCTTTCTCATCGTTGTTATGATTTTTGGGCTTCACCCTTTTTTCTTTATAGCCACGTATGGACAGGAAATCAATTTTAATATTGATTTTACCTTCTTAGTGAAGATCGAAAATACGTGTTGTGTCTGATAAGATGACTGACCCAATATACGATCAAAAAGCATTGAATCCCATTAAGCTTGGACATTTGATGGTCATCACTGACGACGGATGAAGAGTAAAAGCTTCTAAATAAGTGCCTGGCCGTTGTGGACAGTCACTTGTTTTTGGCAATCAGTACGAATGAGAAATACAAAGGAAGCAATGAGACATTTCCGACAAACTTCAAATAGAAACCTCCTCTATCTCCTGTGGACAGGGGTTCAATTTGAAAACAATAATATCGATTTTGGGTTCTCTTTGATGATAAAATTATGCACACACATAAACACACATAAACACACACACACAAACACACACACACACACACACACACACGCACACACAAGTATATATCCAATATTAACATGTTGCATGCTCGATGTATAACACTGAGTTTTATAAATATAATTATAAATATTTGTTAAAATCTTCTAACTTATTCTTCAATGACTTTATGTTATATCCGGACTTTGTTACATACGGAAGCAATTAACACGCATACATATTCTATTCCTTGTAATTAGTAAATGTATTTTTCTGCACTATCTGATAATTACTAACGCATGAAGTCGTGAAATGGTCAGAAAACAGGATTTAACAATATATATATATATATATATATATATATATATATATATATATATATATATATATATATAATACAATAACAGAACGCTGCTTGGTAATAATAACCGGCCCCATGCTATATAAGACCATCTACTTAGACTAAGAACAAATAAAAATAAACAAAAACGAAGTAAAAATCATTAAGTAATCCCGGAAATTACTATTATTTGATAACAAGTGGTTAAAGAAAGAATGAACGTTCGATGGTACAATGGGAAGTTTTGGTGGCGTTTTTAAAGGTTAGCGTCATACATTTAAGCCAAATAATCGATAAAAATTATATAGACCTCTACTCGAACGACGGTCTCATAATCCTAAGAAACTGTAGCAAACAGAAAACACGAAACCAATAAAATGACCACAAAAAATTTAAAAGTATAGGATTTGACATAGACATAAAAACAAACCCAAAAGAGGTAGATATCCTATTTGTCACATTCAACCTAAGAAAAGGCATATAACAATCCTATAGAAAACCAAAAGACACTGGGAAAATGCTTGACTATTAATGCGAGGAATTTTTGTCCTAATTTGTTCTTTACCATTTGGATGTATGGGGGCGTATACCAAATTATTTTTCTACTTCTGTTCTTTCTATGTTTACTATTTTCATTTTTAATATAAGTTAGTTTTGGGTTTTTGTAGCCACTATCTTTTAGAGCTTTATTATAGAAATTAATATGTTCATCGAGAATCTTGTCATTTGCTGAATTTGTAGTTATTCTTTTTCAGATAGATAAAGGTATTTTTCTTTAAATATAATGTTATATCAAGGAAGTTAACTTTTTTTAATTTAGTGCTGACGGTAATTTTTAAACCCATGCTTTTAAATTATTTATATAATACCTTTCTAATTTTATCTATTGTGAAGTTAGTAGAGTTTCTAATAACCATAAGACCATCGTCCCTGTACAAACCAATGTCAGTTAAATCAATATCACGGTGCGCTGTAAGGTTGTATAATATAAAAAGACCTATGAGAACTCAGCTGAGTCCAGTGATCCCATTGTAATGTCAAAGTGGTTATATGAATTCTTTATCCATTGCTCACCTTTATGAATCAGTACCGAATTTTTCGCATTTACAATAATGTTCTTTTCTTCTTCTGTAATATCTGTCCAACGCATCCAGGAACAGTTCTTTAGATATTGATTGGTAATAATTTTCAATATCAATCTGCATTAGTGTACAGTTGTTTTTTTCGTAAACCAGTTTATCGCGTCTTTGGTATTTATCCAAAGTTTCAGGCCTATTTTTCTTTAATTTGTTTATTGACCCTTTCAAGGATCATTTTACTAATTTTTCCGACATCAGGTCTTGTAGGATTAATTATCTTTGTAGTCGGATTTGCCTCGAAATCTGGTTTGTGGTCCTTTAAGGTTATGTAGCATTCTTTTTCATATAGTTGACCTAATCTATCACTGATATTCAGTTTATCAGTGATTTTTTTACTGCTAGTATTGATATTCTGAACTATATTGGGGTCACTGTTATTAGGTCTGATTACGTGATTACGATTCCAATGAAATAAATTATAACCATGGAATATTAGTGTTTCAACCTTTTATTTTATATATATATATATATATATATATATATATATATATATATATATATATATATATTGCACACTTTTGCATTCACAAATACCTATATTGTTTGACTGCAGTATACATATCTTAGCAAAAAATGAAGAACATATCATTTAAATTTTTACATGTGCACAAAATCTATTTGCACTGGCAACCATGTAAAACAAAAATACAGATCGTGAATGTCAGTGTGACTTACTTTTGTGACCTAGGGAAGGTTACTAAATAGAATATTTAGATTGGTAATGAACGCTAATACTTAGGACAAGAACAACACTTATAAGATTCGCCAGCGGCGCGTAGAAGAAGTAGTCAACTGTTAGAAGTGAGTCAAGTGAATTCCACAATGAATCTCCAAGTGCAGGATATCTACCAATCGCTCCACACGGTCAGATGTGGCACAAGGCCGAATTTAATGTGGAGTATCCGACCCAAAAATTTCCCGTAGACCCCGTATAAAATGGGGTCGGGTAGCTCGTCTCGGATGCAGAAAGTTTGACCAGCACTGCTGGAGAAGAATCTCCAACTATAGACCAACATACAGTATTTACTACTGTATTTATGTGAATGGGGAGATACCCATTATCGTCTGTAGGTATGCTACAACTATTACTTTTCTACATCGTAATTTGTAATTAATATTTTATTTCAGCTTGATAAAAATCTTTAAAAGAATTTGTCATTGATTTAATAAAGGTTTTTCTTAACGAATATATAGTTTAATTTGTTGATTATCTGGAAAGAGTGACATTTATTTAAATATTATCTTAGGGGTTCACTTACTTTTGCCAGCACTGTTATAGTACACAGATCAAAAGCAGCAACGTCCTTCATGGCTTTGGTCCCCTATTTTTTATCAGCATATATATATATATATATATATATATATATATATATACACTCGAGGAAAAAAGTTTTGGCCCACCTTGCATTTCTTTAAAAAATACGCGTTAAAATGAGACACTTCTGTATTTAAAAAATGATAAAATGTCAGTATCTACTGTGTATTTGCGTTTAATTTGACAAAAACTAAGCACTTAATTATAAAAAATTATTGTATAAAAAATTATCATAAAACAGCATTATATTTTGCCTCTGTCAATAAAACCAGCACTTGTTTTAATTACTGCTTTACAAATTTTTGGCATTCTTTCCAATTTTAAAAAACATATTACATGACAGACTTTCACAAGCATTCTTCAAGTAGTGAAAAGGCTCACTCTTATTCTATGGGCATTCTCTTTGAATTCTCCTATCCAATTCATCCCATAATAATTCAATGGGTGGTCAGGAGATTAAGGCCATTTTGACATAATTTACAAGAATGTTTTTGATCGTTGTCCTTTTGAAACGTGGATTTTTTTTCCAATTGTGAGTAAACCAAATGGTATCACATGTCTTTGCAAAATCGAATATCTTTCTTTTTTCATGATTCCCTTGATCCTAAATCAAAAATCTCCAATGCTCAGTATCAAACACTGATGAAAACTTCAAAAATAATAAAATATGTTGTAATTTCCTAAGAACATTATTGTGCTTCGCACATATCAAGTAAGAAACACAAGAATACGAAAATAAAGTACATTTTAGAATTTATTATTATTATCATTTATGATTTTTGTCATTTATTCTACAGTGAAAGAGAGAAGACCTATTGCTGTCTGACAAGCCATTCACTCAGATGGATTATTTTGGCTTGCATTTTTAGAAAGAATTCAGATGCTAACGCTGGTTAATTTCCAAAGTCTAGTGATAGCGAATCGAACCCCACCCTTTATAAATCAAGAACTTTTGTGTAGAACGGAGAACAAAGATAAATGACAAAATTCAGATGATTAATAAAGAAAGAAAATCCTTTCATCATTCGGGAATGAAAAGGGGAAAGTAAACAAAGTTTAACAATAAGAATAGAATATAGGCCTGAGCTTTTGCGTCTTGGACATTCAGGAGACTTGATCAAACTTCAAATACACGAAGCAATGGAAGAAGAAATTACTCGGTCTTTTAGTAATGTTTAGTGATAAGGTGGAGAAACGATTTGACTGAGATCAAGATCAAAATCAATAATTACAACATGAATCGGTATGGCTCTAGTCGAATCCGGAACACACTATGAAGTGAAAACGGCAGAAACGTCTTTGAATTTCTATAAGGTTTAATTATTGATAATTTCGATAGAAATGCGGATTTTAAGCGACAGAGGTTTAGTTCTACGGACGAAAATCTAGAATTACCAGGAATAGAGCACAAGACAAACAAAGTAATTTCCAGAGAATTAGAACCAACAAAGAAGGGGTTGACAATAATCAGTAAAATACAGTTGAAATTTGGGGGACATATAATAAGGAAAGAACACGTGGAGAAATTAACACGTTCAAGGCGAATCAAAGCCAAAAGAGAGAGAGGAAAGAGACAAGTGAGATTGGTTTCACAAAATATAACTAATACCCTTTGTCAAGGAAAAAAAACAACAAAAGAAGATGTGGAGAATCATGAACACCCAAGTTACATGTCGGAGATAGAAACAGAGACAGACAACGAAAAGTTAAAGTAAGTAGAGGTTTTCCTACATGGCAATGTTATATTTTTATATCAGGTTTTTCGATCTGGCTATGTTTCTACTGGTATCTCGGTTGACATTTAAAGAGAAAAGTAAGCGGTCTCGAATAAGCAATAAATTATTAATATTCAGTTTCCATTTTGCTTGATATGCGCCACGTATCTGAAAAGAATTCATTCTCGTGAGAGTTTTATGTCGTTCTTAAATTGCTGGGATCTTTGCCTGAATATAGTCTGGCTGTGACCCACGTTAAATTTCATTCCAGTTTGTATCGGAATTCGTTTTTGGTGTTGAATTCCGTATTTGCCTTATACTGTTCTGGTCTTGTCGGAGAGTTCATATTCCAGCAGATGTTTTGTGGTAAGTCCTTTCCCTCACGAGGGCGGACACTGTTCTTTCCATTACCTTTTGTGCTTTCCTAAAACTGACTGATGTTATGACTGATAAGCCTTGTAGAATTAACATCTATGTGGTGATGTCAGGTGGTTTGACATCGATGTCATTTTTCAGTGGAAACAGGGCGAGCAATAACTGAGAAGTACTAAAAATGTGAACAAGGCGAGATATCACTGGATATGGCAAGTAGAAAGATAACATACTACCCCTGTGGAATAAATAAAAGGCTCAGTAAGAAATTTTATGTAACATACTTGGATCAACAACCGCCTGAAGAAGACCAGTGAGCATGACTGCTGAAACGTCAGGATAACCACAATGAGGACAATAGTACACATGTAAATGATGATAACTACTCATGCCAGGCATTTAGGCACACATACATATATATACACACACACACAAACATATATATATATATATATATATATATATATATATATATATATATATATATATATATATATATATATATATGTATAAAATCAAATGAATAAATATAAATAAATGTACGTATAATTATTCACATAAGAATACATACATATGTCCTTTGGTGCAAGAAAAAGTGTTCAATGATAAATAACTGAGCTATTAAGAATATATTAGTAAAAATACATAGATCACTACGATTCAACGCAATCTTTAAGGCAGAAATATAACAAAAATTAAACTATATTATTATCATATATATATATATATATATATATATATATATATATATATATATATATATATATGAAGAAATATAATCTTAAAATGTGCTATATTTATGGGATAAAGTGCTCAATATCAGAGATAGAGCGTGTGTAAATATAAAAGTGGACATGGAAGTCAGCACTTAGAGGCGACAGTCTGTTTCATGCTAGTGCGATTAGAAAAAACAAATAAAGATAATAAACCCAAATAGATAAATTAAAAACTGTTCCGACCAAAATAATAGTAAGAACAAACCACAACATCCCACCACAAAATTCAACAAATAGATTTAATCAATGACAAATAAACAAATATATAAGATAAAAAATAAAAACGAAAATAAATAAAAACAAGCAAATCAATTTGACCCAAATAAATAAGCAAACAACCTACCTCCGGTAAATGGCCGCCATAATAGACTACCAACAATAAGCTATATTAACAAATTTTTACTACGTTAATAAAAAACACCGATCAAAATAAAAAATAAATAATTAAATATATGAGATAAAAATAAAAATAAAATTAAAAAAACAAACAAACAAAAAAATCAAGCAAAATAATTTGACATAAATAAATAAACAAATAAGCGACTTCCGGTAAAAGTAACCGCCAAAATAGACTACCCATAATGCACCATTGACCCTTATATATAAATAACCGAGAAAAGTAACAGCACTAGTTGCCTGACGATTGCACTAGCATGAAACAGACTGTCGCCTCTAAGTGCTGACTTCCATGTCCACTTTTACATTTACACACTCTCTATCTCTGATATTGAGCACTTTATCCCATAAATATAGCACACTTTAAGACTGTATTTCTTCATATTCAGCTCCTGATTATCAGTAGAGCACTTTCGCTACATTTATAACATAGTATGGACATAGAAAGATTTAGCCTCGACTACTCACTAAAAAACATACCCATCCCTTCCCCTTCCATATATAAACTAAAATTATTTGAAAAAACAGAAAGTTTCATAAAAAGAATGAGATGAAAAGCCGACTTTTTAAACCAAGATCTTCACAATAATAATAATACACTCAAGGAAAAATACGGGTTCAAAACAAAAAAATGTCTCCCGCAACAAAAAGAATTAGATGACTTCGAGAAGGACTTAACTGGCCTAGTTAGAAACATAAAATTCCATAAAAAACAAGATGCATTTAAAAAAAAGCTAAAAGAAGATATAACTAAAATAAACAGTTCAACAAATGTATTTATTGCAGCCGACAAAACAAGAAATTTATACAAACTAAGCCCTCCTACGCACAATAAATTACTAAAGAACAACATAACCAAAACATACAAAAAGGCACCCAAAACAATAGAACACGATATAAATAAAGAAGCTAAAGCAATCGCTCAAAAATTAGACCTAGATGACCGAATAAGTTGCATGAGCAAGACGCAAGCTTTTATCACACTAAACGACCACAAAGAAAATTTCAAAACCAACCCTGCATGCAGACTCATAAACCCAGCCAAAAGTGAACTAGGTAAAATAAGTAAAACAATACTAGAAAGAATTAATTCTGAACTTAGGAAGAAGTTAGGAGTAAACCAGTGGAAAAACACAAAAGCAACCATTGACTGGTTCAACAGCATAAATAACAAACAAAATTGCCACTTCCTACAATTAGACATAAAAGAATTTTACCCATCCATAACAGAACGTACGTTAGATAAGGCCATCAACTTAGCTCAGGAACAAATAATAATAAAACCAAACGAAATCGACATCATTAAGCACTCCCGTAAATCATAATTATTTCACCATGAAGAAGCATGGATAAAGAAAGATGGGATATTTGACACTACAATGGGAAGCTTTGACGGTGCAGACTCATGCGAAATCGTAGGTATTTACTTACTACACGAACTAAGCAAAATAATAGATAAAAATGACACAGGGCTCTACAGGGATGACGGTCTCATAATCTTAAGAAACTGCAACAAACAAAACACAGATAAAACTAGAAAAGCAATAATTAAAATCTTCAAAAATAACGGATTCGAGATAGATATAAAAACTAACCTAAACGAAATAGATTTTCTAGATGTTACCTTCAACCTAAGAAAAGGCACACACAAACCATACAGAAAACCGAATGATAAACCACAGTACATACACATATACTCCAACCACCGGCCTTCTATAATCAAACAGATACCTAAATCGATTAACCGCAGGCTTTCCGACAATTCTTCCGATGAATCTATATTTAATAAAGTTAAGAAAGACTACGAAACAGCCCTAAAAGATAGCGGATTCCCAGCAACACTCACATACTCACCACAGAACACAAAAAAGAACAACAGGAAAAGAAATATCATATGGTTCAACCCACCGTACAGCAAAAACGTAAAAAGAAACATAGGAAAAATATTCTTCAAACTTTTACACAAACACATCCCGGAATCAAGCATCCTACACAAAATATTCAGCAAAAACACAAGAAAATCAGCTACAGTTGCACCTAGAACATGGCACAAATAATAAAAAAGCACAACAGGAAAATTATTTACAAACCACACGAACAAATTAAACCCACGTACAACTGCAGAATAAAAAACGAATGTCCCTTAAACGGTAATTGTTTACAAAACAACGTAATCTACCAAGCCACGATAAAATCAGCAGATAATGAAGAAAAGTATACATAGGAGTAACCGAAGGACCATGGAAACAAAGAATTTATGTACACAAAATGTCTTTCACAAATAGTAAATATGGGAACAGCACAATGCTTTCTAAGTATATCTGGGAAATAAAAAACAAAACACACGCCACACCAAAATTATCTTGGAAAATAAGGAAAAAATCATCAGCCTACAACAACCTATCAACAACTTGCAAACATTGCTTGGAGGAAAAAATAGCTATCATTACCTTCCCAGATCAAAATAAATTATTAAATAAAAGATCCGAGCTAATCTCAAAATGTAGACATGAAAACAATTTTTTACTACGTAACTTAAAATAGAAAAATAAATAAATATATAAACAAACAAAATAACAATAAAATAAGCAAAATAAATTACTCCAAACAAATTACAAAACTACACTTGTTAGAATATGCGAAAAAAATCAATAAAGTAAATAATGAACAAATTATCAAACTATTATGAACAAAAAATTAAACTATAAAAATCAAAACTATAAAAATCAAAACAAAAGAACGGACGAAAGTTATAACTGTTATATAACGATAAAAAATAAAAAATTAATAAAAGATAATATACTACGTTACTTAAAAATCGAAAGCCAAAAAGAGAAAATATACAGTGTAACAAATAAATAACAACAAGTATAATAAATTGATCTAAATACATCCAAATATATAAATAAACTAACAACCGATAACGATAAACTAGCCGTTTGGAAAAAACAAATAAAGATAATCAACCCAAATAGATAAATTAAAAACTGTTCCGACCAAAATAATAGTAAGAACAAACCACAACATCCCACCACAAAATTCAACAAATAGATTTAATCAATGACAAATAAACAAATATATAAGATAAAAAATAAAAACGAAAATAAATAAAAACAAGCAAATCAATTTGACCCAAATAAATAAGCAAACAACCTACTTCCGGTAAATGGCCGCCATAATAGACTACCAACAATAAGCTATATAAACAAATTTTTACTACGTTAATAAAAAACACCGATCAAAATAAATAAATAAATATATAAGATAAAAATAAAAATAAAATTAAAAAAAAACCCCAAAAAACAAGCAAAATAATTTGACATAAATAAATAAACAAATAAGCGACTTCCGGTAAAAGTAACCGCCAAAATAGACTACCCATAATGCACCACTGACCCTTATATATAAATAGCCGAGAAAAATAACAGCACTAGTTGCCTGACGATTGCACTAGCATGAAACAGACTGTCGCCTCTAAGTGCTGACTTCCATGTCCACTTTTATATTTACACACGCGCTCTCTCTCTCTCTCTCTCTCTCTCTCTCTCTATATATATATATATATATATATATATATATATATATATATATATATATATATATATATATATATATATTAAATAAAAACAGACCACTTTAAGGTTCCATATAATAAATTATTTCACCACAGCCTTTTTAAAGGACAGCGGATCATCAGATTTTATTTCCAAATGTTGAAACGAAAAATGAAAAGAAATTTACACATTTATGACGGGCAGTAATAAGTATATGTAAATTAACGAAGTGAGGAAGTGATGGGAGGAGAGAGACATGATTGAGTTAGATGTAACATTTCTATTCTTTCAAATTTAAATTTTTAGAGGAAATCCAGACATTGACACATTAAATCTGTTAACGGAAGTTATATATTGATATGGGAGGGGGATAGGACAAAAGGCATAAAGAGAAAGAGAGAAAGAAGTTGTGATAAAGTGTCATTAACTTTCTTTAGAATGGACGCTGTTTTTTGCTTTACCTTGAGAGTTCATAAATATTATAATGTTTGATATAAGTTTGAATGTTTAAACAGTCTAAGGAATTTAATTATATGTTAGTTAAAGTTTTTTTAAATATTTTTTTAAAATATTCATAAAATTTACATTAAAACACTAAAAATGTTTTTTCAAATATAAGTTTACTTCTAGTTGTAGTTGATTATTAAGGTGATATCTCTATCAGTTTGAATTTTATTCATGAGTTCAATTAGCGACTATTTTTAGATTGGTAATTTCTCTTACTTAAAATTTTGTTTTAAGTTAATATGGAGTGATATTTGAAGGTAATATTAGAGATCTTGCTCTATCATATATTGTAAACACATCCATGTAAATTTCATATACATAGGTTCTTTTACATCTGCAGTCACTCATGTACCGAAATACATGGGTAATTTCATGTATTAATACCTACATATATCTTTTTAAATGTTTCCGCATACTTACACATATATATATAGGTGTGTCCTTAGAATTCCCTAAAAAAAACTCTCTAAAAAATATTAGGCAATGACTTTAGTATTCAATTATCAAAAATCTAAATATTTTATCATTAATAATGATTATTAAAGGGTAATTCATTTAAAAAAAATTTCAACGTATTGTAAATAATTTTAAACTCACAATTCCAAATGGAGAATATTAAGGGAGAAAGTGGAGTAAAATATCAATAACATACTTGTAAGTCCTTTTAAAAAAAGAAAAAAAAAATTTTTGCACACACCCATACATATACACACACATACACACATCAGCAGACATGCACACACATATATATATATCTACATATACACACATACACATACATATATATACATATATACACATATATCCTTATATCTACACACCCATATACATATACACACACACGCACATATATATGTATATGCTCATACCTACATACATACACATGTAGATATACACACGCACATACATACACATGTAGATACACACACATACACATATACACACGTACATACATACACACATATACATATATACACACACATATATATTCACATACATACATATACACCTATACATATACACATATACACACATTTACATACACATGTATACACATATACATACACACACCTTTCCACATATACACATATACATATAAACACATTCATACATACATATACATACATACACATATAAATACATATACATATATACACACATAAACATATATACATACATACACATACACACACATACACATATATACCTACACCCACATGTCCGTATATGCAGAAAATATGTCAATATTCAAACGTATCTACATTATTATATTTCACCAATATTCACCCATATTATATATACGAACTTACAAATTCATATATTTATACATATATACATACACAAATTACCCGTAATCACATATCCGTGGTATGACATACATATACCCATATATAAATACACCTACACACACACACACACACACACGCACACACACACATATTATACATATATATATACATATACATATATATACACACATACATGTACATATACACAGACATATACATATATATACACGCATCCACACATATACAAGTACTCACATATCCATATACATACATATATACACCCATATATACATGCAACTACATGTATTTAAAAAAAAACCCCAAAAAACACAAAAGCCTACCTATATACCTACACGTATATATACATATATATCAATATTCATACCCGCCCACTACAAATATGTGTTCACAATACACAATTACACCAAAGCATGCCTATTTTTCTATATAAAAACATATACATATACATGTCAAAAGACGTATCAATGTTTCAGTTCAATTACATAGTTATATACATACAGTTATGTGTTCACATTCATATGTGCATAACATTTCAAAAGAAAAAAATAAAGATCAAGTAATATTAGTCTTCCTATATAGTTACTTTTAAATATATTTCGTTAGGTTGAGTTTGTTCTTATGTCGGCATTTAAAAATTAGTTCATTATGTCTGTTTAGTAATACACCCGGATCTTTATGCTTTATAATGAGGATCTTTTCTTTTAGACATAAGTCGCATCTGTCTCTGAAATTTATTGAAGTTCTGGCTCTCAAGATGATCTTCCACTTTATTTGTGGGGTTAAGCCACCCTCCAACAAATCCCAATAATGCTTTGACAGTGCCGTTTGGTTCTTTTTACATTTATCTTTGAAGGACTGGCGATGGTTATAAAATCGATATTTCCAACTTCCCGCCGATATTCCTATGTATATTTTCTTCTGTTCCATATTCTCTTATATTTTAAAAAAACTTTTTAGTGTTTTAATGTAAATTCTATGA
The DNA here is from genome assembly GCA_964036315.1 of Acanthosepion esculentum. Lineage (NCBI taxonomy): Eukaryota > Metazoa > Mollusca > Cephalopoda > Sepiida > Sepiidae > Acanthosepion > Acanthosepion esculentum. The sequence continues at coordinate 1,219,432 of OZ038478.1, forward strand.
ATATTTTTCTAATCGACTATTTCATATTAAATCCCCAAAATCTTTGTAATAAAGTTTTTAAAAAAAATTTAACTAACATATAATTAAATTCCTTAGACTGTTTAAACATTCAAACTTATATCAAACATTGTAATATTTATGAACTCTCAAAGTAAAGCAAAAAAAAACGTCCATTCTAAAGAAAGTTAATAACACTTTATCACAACTTCTTTCTCTCTCTTTCTCTTTTTGCCTTTTTGTCCTATCCCCCTCCCATATCAATATATAACTTCCGTGTCAATGTCTGGATTTCCTCTAAAAATTTAAATTTGAAAGAATAGAAATGTTACATCTAACTCAATCATGTCTCTCTACCCCCTTCACTTCCTCACTTCGTTAATTTACATATACTTATTACTGCCCGTCATAAATGTGTAAATTTCTTTTCATTTTTCGTTTCAACATTTGGAAATAAAATCTGATGATCCGCTGTGGTGAAATAATTTATTATATGGAACCTTAAAGTGGTCTGTTTTTATTAAAATTATTAGCTCTGATTTACATTGAGCTCTCTGGATTTTATCCTCCTTGGGTCTACCCATACGGATTACCTAGTTTTTCGTAAACTAAATATATATATATATATATATATATATATATATATATATATATATATATATAATGGATAAAATGTAACAGAATCATATTTTCTGACAAAAAAGATTCACATCAATATATACGAACAGATTGATGAAATGATCAGGATATAAAATACGTCTTACCAGTTTCTGACTGGAAGGGCTAATTCTGAGGAGGATATAAACCCAGGGAGAGCTCAATGTAGATTACAGAGCATTATAACGATAATAAGAAGACGGAGACTTTAATTATCCATTTTGATTATAAACGAATTATAAAGTTGACTACTACCCTGACTTTTCCTTCTCACCCTCTTCTTCTCTTCCCCCGTCCACCCCACACTTTATGGAGCTTGTCCCTCTTTCTATATCACCCTCTTGCGTTCCCTTCAAATTAATGTCTCCACCGACTATTAGAAATCGGTCTAAAAAAATAAATGCTAAGGTATTACTATATTAATAATGACATTTATTTGAATTAAGATCTCTTTTATTAAATTAATTTGAATCGAGTTAGTTTGTCCTGGCTAAAAACAGCAAACAGCATCGGTTAATATAAAATACAACACAATATAAAAATCTCAAAATTATAGAATAAATCCCTAAGCCCTTTCTTTTCTTAACCCATCTCTACTCTTTCACCTACCTTCTCCACTACCAATCTAATGTGTACGTCCGGTGTATTTTTTCCATTTACGGAGAAGATTATGATCTGAAGGGTCGAACATCTCGGTATTCACGACATAAATTATAATCAAAATGGCTATTTAAGTCTCCCTCTTCTTATTATGTTAAGAATTTGGGTAAATGATCCGACAGGGTTATACATTTAATGACAATTGGAAAATGTTTTTCAAAACATTTTACTTTCATGTTCTCATTATATAAGTACATATATATATATTTCTCATTATATATATATATATATATATATATATATATATAGATAGATAGATAGATAGATAGATAGTCTAAGTGGTAAATATACACATTTAAATTTTACCCATCCATAACAGAACGTATGTTAGATAAGTCCATCAACTTAGCTCAGCAACAAATAATAATAAAACCAAACGAAATCGACATCATTAAGCACTTCCGTAAATCATAACTATTTCACCATGAAGAAGCATGGATAAAGAAAGATGGGATATTTGACACTACAATGGAAGCTGTGACGGTGCAGAGACATGCGAAATCGTAGGTATTTACTTACTACACGAACTAAGCAAAATAATAGATAGAAATGGCACAGGACTCTACAGGGACGATGGTCTCATATTCTTAAGAAACTGCAACAAACAAAACACAGATAAAACTAAAAAAGCAATAATAAAGATTTTCAAAAATAACGGATTCGACATAGATATAAAAACTAACCTAAACGAAGTAGATTTTCTAGATGTTACCTTCAACCTAAGAAAAGACACATACAAACCATACAGAAAACCCAATGATAAACCACTCTATATACACACATCTTCCAACCACCCGCCTTCTATAATCAAACAGATACCAAAATCGATTAACCACAGGCTTTCCGACAATTCCGTCAATGAATCTATATTTAACAAAGTTAAGAAAGACTACGAAACAGCCCTAAAAAATAGCGGATTCCCAGCAACACTCACATACTCACCACAGAACACAAAAAGGCCATCAGGAAAAGAAATGTCATATGGTTCAACGCACCGTACAGCAAAAACGTAAAAACAAACGTAGGAAAAATATTCTTCAAAGTTTTACACAAACACTTCCTGGAATCAAGCATCCTACACAAAATATTCAACAAAAACACAGTAAACATCAGCTACAGTTGCACCGAGAACATGGCACAAATAATAAAAAAGCACAACAGGAAAATTATTTACAAACCACACGAACAAATTAAACCCACGTGCAACTGCATGATAAAAAACGAATGTCCCTTAAGGGGAAAAATAGGAGCTACAGGCAAAAGACAGCGAGCCCCAACAGACACTCACGCTGTTTACACAGGGAGGGCCTGCGGGACCCGATGTAGTATTTCAAACCCGGCCTATGTTTCATTCAATGTGTAAAGATGTTCTCCCTCCTCACCTAATTAATTCTGTTATTTATCAATATAATTGTAGTTTCGGTGCTAACTACATAGGGAGGACAACACAACGACTGGACATGCGAATTAAGCAACACTTTCCCACAAAAATCAGGAACCATACCCTGCCGTTTGATGGACTCGTCCCGAACACCTACAGTTCAGCCATTTGTGAGCATTTATTAAAGAACAGGTGTGCGGCTAAATTTAGAGTGGATTGGTTCACCGTGTTGTCCCGTTCACACTCTTCATTTCATCTAAAGGTGCTGGAGTCAATTTACATCGGGTCCCGCAGGCCCTCCCTGTGTAAACAGCGTGAGTGTCTGTTGGGGCTCGCTGTCGTTTGCCTCTAGCTCCAATTTTTTTTCTCCCCCTCACACTCATTTCCTTTTTCATTGCATATTCTGTTTTTTAATTACATTAAAATCTCCCGTAGAAGCCTGAAGAGCGGGAGCGAAACCGGTTGCTTCCCTTTTTATTCTTTGCTTTAGTATTTTAATATGTCTAGTAATATTAAGCTTAACACCTTCATTTCAGTTATAAAATTTTGTACCTACAAAAATATCTTTATATATATATATATATATATATATATATATATATATATATATATATATATATATATAGTAGCTGAATTACCCGGGACTTACTGCTTGTCACATATTTTGTAAGAAAATTATGATTGATTTTAAATCATTGTTAAAATTTGTGGAGAAAAATGATGCATTTCAATATTATTCAATAATATTTCCGATGTGACCTCCATCTTTTGGCTTTCCCCTTCTATATTTTTGATAGGAGTCATCTCCTTGTTCAAGTTTAAATTTAATTTAAATCAAAAGGAAACAATTTTCAGTGGGGGGGGGGGTGAACCCTCCAAGGTTTAAATGAAAGGGAAAAAATGTTTTTAATAGGGGGGCTCCCCGGCACCCCTTTGATCAAAATGAAATATACTCATCCAAGTACCCTAAGAACAATTACCTTCTTCTAATTTAAATTTAATTTATATCAAAGGGAAAAAAATTCAGTGGAGTGTTCATCCCCTCCCACACCGGGGACTCCCTTTGATCAAAATGAAATATACTTATCCAAGTACTCTGAGTAATGTAGTTTCAGAATATATATGGTTATGGGCTCTGTCTCCAAAACCCCAGGAGGAGTTCGATAACAAACAAGCAGACAGGCAGAGGCTACAACTATATATATATATATATATATATATATATATATATATATATATATATATATATATATATACGTTTTAAAAAACACGGTGGTACAAAGCCTGAAAATTTTTTCCATTTGATTTAATTTAAATTTAAACAATGGAATGACTCCTATCCAAAATATAGAAGAAAAAAGCCAGAAGATGGAGGTCATTATTACGGTCAAAATGAAAAAATATTGACGTCAAGCTGAGCAAGAAGTCACCAATCAGTGGGTAGTAGACCGAAAGGGGCCCTAAAGGGAAACTTTAAGGCTCGAGTCGGCCAACACTTGGCGTAAAGATTTCGAGTGCTTGTCCCATTGCAGAATTAAACGCGCTAACAAATTATTTTTAGTTTCATTAGACCATACTTCTTTATTAAACAAACTTATATGCATCCTTTTTTCGTCTGCTTTCCTAAAGCGCGAACTAAAAGTGGCTATCCAACTTTTGTCTTTCTCTTTCTATGCATGTCAGATCTTTAACCATACGGATTTGGCGTGGGATGTTGACAAATGTCCACAGCGTAAGCTGGGGTATTTTCCATCGAAATTCAGAAATCAGGAGAGGCTATCTTATCATGAATTTATCCTAGTCTATCGATTCTGCCTATGGCTTTGAAATGGAAATAGGTGCGCAGCCCATGAACGTGAGTTGGGTTTATATAGTTGTGATGGTGATTAAGCGCTCAGTTCACCTGCTGACTCTTTTCTCTTTTTAAATTTCCAGGACAAAATTCCCTTCACTTCATCTTCGATTTGAACATATAATATCCAGGACATACGAAATATATATTCAGGTTATGTTTATCAGTAGATGTCATAATAGTGAAGAACATAAGTATAGTAACGCACTCACAAAAAATAATCTACGTTATTGGATCTTTTCTGTTAATTCACCCCAAATAATAAATAAGTTACTTTTCGCAAATATTAATTCACCGCAAGAAATTATAAATTTTAATCAAAGTTTGTTTTTTATTAAATTTTTGTCAGTCTTTGCAAATTATAAATTCAAAAATCCAACACTCAGGATGAAAAAATACCAAAAATCAGGAAGTTATTCAAATTTCCAAAGTGCGGATGTTATTCAAGGAAATTTTTACAGTTAAAAAAAAAATTAAAAAATCTGGTTTTGGTTTGTTTATCGAGGTGAGCGCAAATACAGACCCCACACTTAGAAATAGGCTAGACTTAGAAATCAGATCCAATCAGAGTGCAATGAGAGAATTTGGTGTGAATTTTAGTAAATATAAAGTCTTTGTATTTTAGGGTGAATTAATTAAGTCAACTTGCAAATAGCATTGTATGGCAGCTGCATGATTCTAAATTAACCAAGAAGCATTAACGAATTCTTTTAAATACTAATGAATTATATACAACTCACGGTTGTAATATTAATTGTAAAGAATTCTTAGTTGAAAGCAATTTCAATAAAACGATGTAGATGTTCAGAATGAGAATTCGGAGAAGCGGGTTCGAATCCGTTACTTTCATTTATACCCAAAGACCCTTGATAAAGGTATAAATTCATCTCCCCACCAGCTATGGGTTAAATATAAAATGGAAAAAAATAATTGTTACTGTCAATCATTGTTAATGTAATATTCACTCACAAAATAGAAATATTTTTACAATCCAAAATATGTTTAATGGCTTTAAGAAACGAAAAAATGGTTGATAAGCCGTAAGAATAATATTAAAACGGCGTTTACCAGGTCAAATTATGATCACGTAATTTTCGGTGGCACCCAGGTGCATTGAGAGTGTTTTTAATCTTAAGTCCTTTGTATGTTCACATAAACTTTTCTTTAAATCTCAAAATATTTAAGCAATGAGGGAGATTTTTTTACAGGAAGGTTCATCCTTTACGAGGCCCTGGGACCACTCCAGGTAAGTTAGGCTTAGGAGGCAATTTATGCGGATTGAAGTGGAAGATATTATTAATCTGTTCAAGGTTAGGATTAATCGTAGCCTTGAACAGGTTAAAATTGTAATGATCGCGGAAACATCTTCTTGGGAATCAGTTTCACAAGTTTCTGGCTTCTTGGAAAAATTTAAACATAAATTTTCCAATGTCTTCTTAGCGCTTTCAGATTTCATGAGCCATTATTAGAATTCTATTCTAGCATTTTGTCTATTTGCGGTTTCATTGCAGTTTCTTTGGTAGTTTTTATGCCACGAGTTTTCATGATTTTTTTTTGGGGGGGGGGATATATTTAGCACGTTTATTCCTAAATTGAATGAAATTTTATTAATGACATGTTGTTTTTAATGGTTAAGGCTTCTAGTATTCATTGCTTTTATATTTCATTTTGCTGTTTGTCCTATTTTTTGTTTTTTATTGCTTATCGATATGCGATTTAATTTAACTATTATTTATCCGGCGCGATAATGTAGTTGTTATGTAACCAATGAATCATAGACAGAAGTTTTTAGTTTTTGTTGTATCGTTGGTGGTGATCATGTTCGAGGTTTTTAGTTTTTTTTCCAATAAGGGATGGGTTTAATTTGTTTTGTTAGTAGGAAGTATGTATGTCAATAAGTTTCTAATAATCTTTCCATCTAGTTGTTATTGTGTGATTGGTGTTTCTAGAATAGTTTAATGGTGTTTTTGTAGTTATTATTATTTGTATAATTTTTCATTTTATTTTTTGAGATTAGTTTAATTAGTTTTTTGCATGGACATTCACAGTTGACGTTGTGTATTTATGGAGTTTAGTTAATGTTTTGTTCATAAACAAGTATTTTAGATTCATTGTTCGAATCAATTGCTTTTCACCAACTGAGTTATTTTCGAAGTTTCATCTCAGATTTTGACATTGAATTCTTAAATATCAACGGCGATGTTGTAAATTGTCGGTTTAGTTTTTTTAACTTCCTTTTTCTAAAGTTTCCCTGTAGGATTCTGGTAGAGTATTGGGGTGATAGTTGAAATCATGACGACACCATCGACTTGTGTGGTCGGAAAGGGCAAATTGTGTGGTGCAGGTTAATTGTAATTTCTTAAGAACTGTTGGTTTTATTTTTGGAAGTGAACATCATGGATGTTTATATTATTTTTATCATGATTGTTTCACTAACAGATGAACTGCTAAATAGATTTTATCTTTTTCCGATGATGCTGATAAGACATTGAATGAAATCGAGGCTGGAAGTTTATGTTGTATTCAGATGGTATGGAGGATTTAGTGTGCGTGCGTGTGTGTGTGTGTATGTAAATATTCTCAGATGGAGTTTATCTGTAGAAGCTACAAAATAAATGAAAAAAAAGGAATATTATACTTTAGGTGACGCGATTCGTTATCTGACGAATTTTATCAGAGCAAATGTGAAGGTTTTATTTTGCAACTAGTACATATTTGACAGTTATTCAATTTGTTAAGATTTAAGAACGCTCATAAATATTCATTAGGTTAACTGAAAATTTTTATCCTAAACTTTTCAATTAACCTGAAGAATATTTACGATCGTTCTTAAATTTGTGTAACTGTCAAATAGATACTTGTTGCAAAATAAAATTCTCACATTTGCCTTGTTAAAAGCTTCGGATTTAATTTTGTTATTAAATTAAAGACATTAGTTCCATTACGAGGAAATGGAACTAATGTCTTTAATTTAATAACAAAATTAAATTCGAAGCTTTTAGCTTCCATTTTTGAAACATGGTTATTACTGTGTAGCGAATAAACCATATTTTAAATCAGTTAATTTATAATATTAATGCTCTGTAAATTTACATTGAGCACTATTGTGTAAAAATAAAAATATCTATAAGAACACTGGATTATATATCTTACTGTTCTTTCTTTATATATATATATATATATATATATATATATATATATATATATATATATATATATATATGAAAACTATATTTAGCCAACGCTAAGGGAGAGTGTGAGAGACAATTTAATGTATATATATATATATATTTATGTATATATATATATATATATATTTACATGTATATTTAAGTATAAATATATATACCCGACGCTACATATATATATATATATATATATATATATATATATATATATATGTACAGGGAGAGGTTGAGAGACAATGTACATTTTTATTTTTAAACCGACATATTTTATCATTTCAAACTTTCAATTGGATACACGTATTTGAGTAGAACGCCCCGCTTTTCAGACAGCGTTTATTTTGTCTACTGGCTTGTGTATTCGAGAAGACTGTATAAAGAAACTGTGCCAAATAGAAGTCAAATAGAACATTCCTTGGCTGTGAGACTTTCCGTAGCCGAACAGGCTAAATCATATCGGATCAGAGAGTTGTTTCTTCTAGAAAGTGGGACGCCACTTCGTTCCCTGCCGGAGGTCAAATTTTCTTTAAGTGTTTTGCGCATGTACACGCCAGCAGGCGAAATAAAGACTGTTTCAAAGATGGAATGTTCTGCTTAATGACGGGTATCCAGTGGAAATAACGTTTGAAGTGTATATATATATATATATATATATATATATATATATATATATATATATATATATATATATATACTTACAGAGAGCGTCTTACTGCAGCAGTGTTAAATATTCCCATTTAAGGACAGCACATTTTTTGAATTCATTTTGCACAGTTTCGCATCTCAAAAGTAAATAAAATAATTTCTAAAAAATGAATGGATATATTTTTAATCTGATGATTATATTATTTAAAAATTATAGTGGATATCCGTAATTTAAATGGACGTCCTATTTTGATTTTGAACAGAGTGTATGATGTATATCGTACTGCGCAGAGCGGCGATCGAAAAGAGTTTCTTTTTGTAGGCGAAAACACCGTTTGATCCGGTGAGTTTTACGTTTCGGCTACAGAGAGCGTCACAGTTCAGCACACACACACACACACACACACACACACACACACACACACACACACACACACACACACTCTCTCTCTCTCTCTTTCTCTATCTTTATATATATGTATTTATTTATATATATATGTATATGTGTGTGTGTGTGTATAAAGTATATTTAGGCAGCAAGAATAAAAATATAAACCAGTTTTGTTAAATTCAGTCGACAAGATATTATTGACAACATCCAAGTGCATTTGGAAAGCTGTATTTCAAAGAGAAATACTTACAATATACATGTATATTTGAATTTGCAAAGTAGTTTTAGAAATGCGAGGTTTAACCAACAAAATCTGATCAACATCTTCTGAAGATTTTGTTCGTGAAAATGAATGCGACCGCCAGAAAGAACGAGAACAAAAACATATACTTTCAACAGTTTATTCACAAGTTTGATTTAGATATAGAACTTATTCTAGAAGTAGAAAATTACCAAAAAAACAAACTTTTATTTATTTAACAGTAAGTCTCCCCCGCATATATATATATATATATATATATATATATATGTATAAATGTGTGTGTGCTAATTATCTATCTATCAATCAATCTACCTATCTATCTCAATCTGTTATCTATCTATCTATCTATCTATCTATATATATATATATATATATATATATATATATATATATATATATATATATATTAGGATATATCATATTTAGCTCTACTCTGTATTGAGCCATCTTTTAAATTAAATGTTACGTACAGTGGAATTATACGCCATTCGTTATCATTATTACCTATATATATATATATATATATATATATATATATATATATATATACATATATATTATATTTTTATAGTAAGAGTTTATAATAAAAACATTTTTTTAAATCGATACACAAAAGCTTTCATTGTACTTTAAGTAACTGGTGATTAAATGATTTTTTGAGGAAATTTAAAAACAAAGTGTTACTACTTTTCCGAAAGTTAAAAGGCGGACATAAGGTCAGACTGAAATTTAAATTTCCTTACAAAGGTGTTTCATTATAATCTTTTATAATAGAAATAATAATGATCTATTGCTCTACATTGCATTGAGCACTTTTTAAAAAGGAAATGCTACAAACAGTGTAATTTTACTCCATCACTTCTTTCTCTCATTTGTATATATATATATATATATATATATATATATATATATATATATATATATATATATATATAATAATAATAATAATAATAATAATAATAATAATAATAATAAAGCCAATATGAGAGCAATATGATAATATATGTATTAATACAAAAAGCCTTGGCTAAAAATCATGATTATTTCTAACAAAAGCAATCAAATTTGATTAAATAAAAACGACAGAGTTGAGATAAAAAAAAGTACAAAAGAAATTGCGTTTTTTCTCATTTCGAGAAATGAAGTAAAGTTGTGGCCACGTGGTCGATACCAAATTCGCTAATCATTTTTTTCTTAAATCAATTGATTTAAATTCAGAAAAAATACAGAAGAGGAAATTCTTTTGCGACTTCGAGGGTTAGCGACGAAAGAATGAAATAATTTCAGGGGGACGAAATTTGAAAAGATATCACCGGTGGAAATGACAGATTCAAACAAATTAAACCAGAAAATGCATATGAAGAAGAAATCTATCTATCTATCTATCTAGATATATAGATAGATAGATAAATAAATGCCTAGAAAGATTGAAACAAGTAGCTATCAATCAAGAAAGATACATAGGTAGATAAATACGAAAAGATAGTCGCATAGATAGATATAGATTGATTGATTAAAAAAAATAGATAGACTGATATATAGGTATGTACAGATATCTAAATATAAATACATAGATGGATTGAACTGACAGATAGGTAGCATTCTCTGTCTCTCTTTCTCTTTCTTTCTCTCTCTCTCTCTCTCTCCCTATATATATATATATATATATATATATATATATATATATCAAGTATGTGGTGCAGTTCAATTCATATTACATGGATTTGTTTGCGAAGATGTATTCTCGCCATTTATATCAACTTCACTATCTGATTTTTGTATGAATGATTCATGTAATATATATATATATATATATATATATATATATATATATATATATTTCATTCCAATACTGTTTAATGCAAGATTTTAAAGTTTCTCTATCTTCAAATTGACATTTATTTTTGTATACTCGATAAAATATACTTGATAAAATTCCCCACCAATTTTCTGTTGGATTTAAATCTGGAGACTTAGTGGGCCAGTCCAAAACTTCAATATTATTTGTTTTAAACCAGTCTTTAATGAGCTTAGAAGTATGTATGGAATTATTGGTGTCTAGACGATTCATAAATGGGACAAGACCTTTTTTCCAACACCTTGTTATATCAAGCAAAGTTTTGTTTCCCTTCCATCACTACTAAATCAGCTTTTCCAGACAGAAAAAGCTCCCCAAACCATAACAGATCCTCCTTCAAAAGGTCTTTTTGAAATCAGCTGCTTTTCCTTTCTTGAATGATGCTATTGGTAGCCGTCGGGCCCATCCAGATTAAACATTTTGTCATCAGAAAACACCACAGTTCCCCATTTCTCCTTTGTCCATGTTACTTTTTCTTTACCCGATCTACGCGCATCTTCTTGTGTTTAGCTGTTAAAGTAGGGGCTGTCTTCCTGTTTCGATACACGAGATTTAGCGATTCATGGAGAAGTTGACAAACTCTTCTTGGAGTGATGGGTAAATTCTGAGATTTTTGCAGATCTCTTGAGCTTGATTGTCCTTCAGAAGCTTTTCGAAAAAGTCGACGTCTGGCTGCATTTTTAATTTTAGGTGGACGAACTGGACGTTTTCTGGTGCCATAAAATTCACGGTCCTTTAGATAATTTCTCACAACTGTTCGGGACCGCGACAGTTCTCTTGCAATGAAACTTATAGATTTTCCTTCCAGTTGATAGGCAGAAATTTTCCTTCTCATTTTCATTAAGGGAGGATTTACTAGGCATTTTGAAGTAACTGTATTCAATTATGAAATGTTTAAATAGGACTCACGTGGCTTAATATCATGATAAGAGTCTTTTTATAATCTGTGCATGCACTTATTCTTCCTTTGGTATTCTAAAGTAAACCAGATATGCAAATTTTCAAAACTGTCTTATAATTATTTCCACCCTTGAAAACGAAGTTTTGTTAACATTTTTTGGTGGAAAGTTGTTATAAAATCGAATATGTATACTAAAACCCATCGGATCAAGGTAACGCACACAAATTGTCAGAGGAATTTCTGCGGTAATAAGAAAATTATTAATAATTTCATGGAGTGTCTTATACTTATTTCTACCACTGTATATATCTATAACTTCCTGTTCCACTCTCTCCATCAATCTCACTATGTATCTATATATGTATTATCAAACAATTTCTATATCTAAATATCTGTTCAAATCTATCTATATATCTGTTTCTTTCTATCTATCTATCTATCTATCTATCTATCTATCTATCTATCTATCTATCTATCTATATATATATATATATATATATATATATATATATATATATGTATCTGTATATCTATCGAAATAGATAAATATCTATAACATATACATAGATAGATATCTGTTACAATCTATGTATCTAGGTAGCTATATTTCACTCTCCCTTCAATATTTGTCTATCTATCTATCTATCTATCTATCTATCTATCTATCTATCTATCTATCTATCTATCTATCTATCTGTCTGTTCAAATGTATCTCTCTATATATATATACCTGTTCAAATCTGTATAATTATCCATTTAATTATCTATCTATATGGTAGTCTGTTTATCCACGTAACTTTCCAGCTGATAGAGAGATAGATAGCTATATTTTAACCTATATATCTATCAATCAGTTCCAAACTATCTATCTCACTCCCCTCTCTCTCTCTCTCACTCCCCTCTCTCTCTCTCTAAATATATATATATATATATATATATATATATATATATATATATATATATAGTGCTGTTCGATATAAGTGACTCACCTGATTTTTTTAGTTAAAATCTTTTTTCGCCTATTGTTTTTGGGGTCAAACTAATTTTTAATCTTACTAATCTAAAGACCACTTCCCGACCACCTAGTATAACAGTTTACTCACCCTAAAGTATTCTATTGATAATTATAATTTGGGATATAAATGAGATTTAGGGAAAAACTCTGTGCAAAAAAAGTGACTCACTTATTTCCTAGTAATCAATAGAAACATAACCGAACAGCTTTAAATAAAGAATAATAGAGATAGAATTTATTCATAATAGGTAATATATTTCTAAATATTTAATAATCTATGGTTCCTCCTTTATTTTGAATAACCTTTTCAACCCTTTTTGGCATTGACTTGACTTGATTAGGTTCTGGCAAATCTCATCTCTAAGCATTGAATTCCATTCGGATATGAAATTCAAAATCAAATCCTCTTTGTTGCTCAACTGCTCCATAAGTTTTCTATGGGATTGAGGTCAGGAGATTGGGTCGGCCATGTCATAACACTCACTTGCTTCTCATCAAAGTATTCCTTCATCAATTTTGATTTGTGACAGGGAGCATTATCCTGCATAAAAATTAGCTTGGTGGGGTCGATATGCACCCTTTCAGCAGAAGGGAGCAGACAAGACTCTAAAATTCTCTTGTACTGCTCGCTCCTGAGGGTCTTTTTAATAGGTTTTAAGAAACCAGTTCCATGAAAAGAAAATCATCCCCAGAACATTATACTGAACGGATGCTTGACAGTACTTACTGCTAAATTCAAAGAGCTTTCAAAGCTTCTTCGGATTTTAGATCGCTTATCCGTTGAATTTAGTTCAACTTTCGTTTCATCGGAGAAAAGAACATTTAGTAAAAAGAATCAGGTGAGTCACTTTTATCGAACAGCACTGTATATATTGAGAGAGAGAGAGAGAGAGAGGGGGGGGAGAGGGAGAGGGAGAGAGAGAGAGAGATTGGAACGGATGTATGTACAGATAGATAGACAGACAGATTGAGGGTGAGTGAAGGGAGAGTGAAATATAGCTAGTTAGATTGTTACAGATATTTATCTATCTCGATAGATAGATTTGAACAGATATATTGCTGTACAGATAGATTTGATCAGATAAATATACAGTTACATAGGAATTCATATCTATGTACACGTATTGAAATATTTATGCAGACACCATATAGATTATTAGATAGATAAATAGGTAGATAGATAGATAATGAAAGAGGGAAAATTGCGATTGCTAGCTAGCTACACAGAGATAGATTGGAACTGATATCTATCTATCTATCTATCTATCTATCTATCTATCTATCTATCTATCTATCAACGAATTTCTATCTATCTACCTATACAGATAGATAGATTGTTAGATATGTTCCAATCCGGTCTCTCTATATGGATAGCTATCGCCCTTGCTGTCTCTCACTCTCTATCTATATAAAGATCTGAACAGATAGATAGAAAATAGATAGTTAGATAGATAGATAGATAGATAGATAGCTGGCTTTTCGGCCCCAAGCTTAGTCCACATCACACAATGTGATATTCTATTGTGCAAAGAATATAAATAGTATCTGCATGTAACTGTAAAAACCATGTTGTTGTTTCTGTGTCTACTAACAATTTTGACATTTTGATCTTTTTTTAGAATTTGACAAACATTTTAAGTGTGTCCAAAATTTGTTACATGCCAAAGATTCACATCACTCTTTTTTGTTGGTTTGTTTGTTGTTTTTGCGTTAACTTCTGTGTTTTTCGTTTTCTATTGAAATGCAAATCCTTTCATCATCCGCAATAATTCGATTAAAAAATGAAACCCTGCCTTCAGTTCTTAAGAGACAATTCTTGAGGATTTGCCTAAATTGCCTTATTACACGTTTTCCCAATTACATTCAGAAATGCACTATTAACGACACCCTTTTTGATAGGAGAAATGATAAACGAATTCTAGATAATGTTTCCCTCAATTTAACATTGTTTGACTAAGCCATCATCCATTGTGGAACAAAGGCTCTCCCTAGACACTTTTGTCTTAGTGAATTGTTTTCTCCTTTGATTAGAGTAGCATTTTTTTTATGCCAAAATTGTGGTTAGTCTCGTTAAGGTGGGCAACCATTGCATTTGACGCATTGTTTTGTAAAATGTCCCTTTTGATGTTCATATAATCCTTTGCTTAAATTCCTTGAGGTTTCTCTTATTTTTCTGACAGTCATTACTAGCGACCGATTACTCTCCCCCTTCATGTTTTTGCACATTGTTTTGTTTAGTATTGATTAAGTTTTTTATTGTTTTAAATGTAGTAATTGTAACAAATTTTAGGTTGAGTTTAGATAGATTCTTTCCAATTGAAGATGTGATTGAGTCAGTTAGGAAAAATGTTTTTTTAGTCATTGGGTTTGTTAGGAGGGTCCGTTTTTCTACTTTGGAATATTTTATGAGTCTTTTGTCCTTGAATATGAAATGTTTAGAGAGTACCTTGATCGCTAGTTCATCTACAGTAAGTTTGCGCCCAGGCCCTTAGAACACTGCATTATTCCTGGAAGAATTTCTATTTTCATAGTGCAGGATATCTACTAACAAGTGCGATGGAAAGAAATGAAAAAAAATCTAAATGAAATCGGCTAGATAAAAAAGTAAAATTTAAAATTCCCAGCATCCCTCGTTCGGGCGCACGTGTAGTCACACCAACATAAAAAATTTAGTCCGATGAAGTCCCACGGATCACACCCGTCACAAGAAAACTTTTTCCACTATTTCATACATTTTCCTATTTCATGCATTTAAATGCAATATATATATATATATACACACACACATATATATATATATATTTATATATATATATATATATATATATATATATATATATATATATATGTATTGATATATATTCCATTTACTTCAATTTAAATAAACGCAATATATATATATATATATATATATATATATACATATATATATATATACATACATATATATATATATATATATATATACATACATACATACATACATACATATATATATATATATGTATAGATAGATAAAAGTGAACATAGAGGTCAACACTTAAGGGCGAAAGAGACTGTCGCCTCTAAGTGTTGACTTCTATGTTCACTTTTATATTTACACACGCTGTATCTCTGATATTGAGCACTTTATCCCATAAATATAGCACATCTTAAGACTATATCTCTTTATATATATATATATATATATATATATATATATATATATATATATATATATATATATAAAATTGAACATTGAAGTCAACACTCTGAGGCGACAGGCTGTTTCATGCTGGACGCAATCGTATATAGCACATCTTAAGACTATATCTCTTGATACATATATATATATATACATATATATAAATATAAAAGTGGACATGGAAGTCAGCACTTAGAGGCGACAGTCTGTTTCATGCTAGTGCAATCGTCAGGCGACTAGTGCTGTTATTTTTCTCGGCTGTTTATATAAGGGTCAGTGGTGCATTATGGGTAGTATATTTTGGCGGTTACTATTACCGGAAGTCGCTTATTTGTTTATTTATTTATGTCAAATTATTTTGCTTGTTTTTTTTGTTTGTTTTTTATTTTTATTTTTATTTTTTTATCTTATATATTTATTTATTTATTCTTTTATTTTGATCGGTGTTTTTGGTTAACGTAGTAAAAATTTGTTTATATAGCTTATTGTTGGTAGTCTATAATGGCCGCCATTTACCGAAAATCGCTTGTTCGCTTATTTATTTGGGTCAAATTGTTTTGCTTATTATTTTTATTTTTATTTGTATAACAGTTATAACTTTCGTCCGTTCTTTTGTTTTGATTTTATTTCGCATATTCTAACAGGTGTGGTTTTGTGATTTGTTTGGAGTAGTTTATTTTGCTTATTTTATTGTTGTTTGTTTATATATTTATTTATTTTTCTATTTTAAGTTACGTAGTAAAAATTTGTTTTCATGTCTACATTTTGAGATTAGCTCGGATCTTTTATTTAATAATTTATTTTGATCTGGGAAGGTAATGATAGCTATTTTTTCCTCCAAGCAAAGTTTGCAAGTTTTTGATAGGTTGTTGTAGGCTGATGATTTTTTCCTTATTTTCCAAGATATTTTTGGTGTGGTGTGTGTTTTGTTTTTTATTTCCCAGATATACTTAGAAAGCATTGTGCTGTTCGCATATTTACTATTTGTGAAAGACATTTTGTGTACATAATTTCTTTGTTTCCATGGTCCTTCGGTTACTCCTATGTATACTTTTTCTTCATTATCTGCTGATTTTGTCGTGGCTTGGTAGATTACGTTGTTTTGTAAACAATTACCGTTTAAGGGACATTCGTTTTTTATTCTGCAGTTGCACGTGGGTTTAATTTGTTCGTGTGGTTTGTTAATAATTTTTCTGTTGTGCTTTTTTATTATTTGTGCCATGTTCTCGGTGCAACTGTAGCTGATTTTTACTGTGTTTTTGTTGAATATTTTGTGTAGTGTGCTTGATTCCGGGAAGTGTTTGTGTAAAAGCTTGAAGAATATTTTTCCTATGTTTGTTTTTACGTTTTTGCTGTACGGTGGGTTGAACCATATGATGTTTCTTTTTCTGTTGGTCTTTTTTGTGTTCTGTGGTGAGTATGTGAGTGTTGCTGGGAATCCGCTATATTTTAGGGCTGTTTCGTAGTCTTTCTTGGCTTTGTTAAATATAGATTCATCGGAAGAATTGTCTGAAAGCCTGCCGTTAATTGATTTAGGTATCTGTTTGATTATAGAAGGCGGGTGGTTGGAGTATATATGCATGTACTGTGGTTTATCATTCGGTTTTCTGTATGGTTTGTGTGTGCCTTTTCTTAGGTTGAATGTGACATCTAGAAAATCTACTTCGTTTAGGTTAGTTTTTATATCTATCTCGAATCTGTTATTTTTGAAAATTTTAATTATTGCTTTTCTAGTTTTATCTGTCTTTTGTTTGTTGCAGTTTCTTAAGATTATGAGACCGAAGTAACCTAAACGAAGTAGATTTTCTAGATGTCACCTTCAACCTAAGATAAAGAATAAAAATAAAAATAAAAAAACAAACAAAAAAAACAAGCAAAATAATTTGACATAAATAAATAAACAAATAAGCGACTTCCGGTAATAGTAACCGCCAAAATATACTACCCATAATGCACCACTGACCCTTATATAAACAGCCGAGAAAAATAACAGCACTAGTCGCCTGACGATTGCACTAGCATGAAACAGACTGTCGCCTCTAAGTGCTGACTTCCATGTCCACTTTTATATTTACACACGCTCTATCTCTGATATTGAGCACTTTACCCCATAAATATAGCACACTTTAAGACTATATTTCTGCATATATATATACATATATATATATATATATATATATATATATATATATATATATATATATATATATATATATGTATATGTATATATATATCAAATTGAGCATTGAAGTCAACACTCAGAGGCGACAGGCTGTTTCATGCTGGACGCAATCGTCAGGCCGCCTGATGATTGCGTCCAGCATGAAACAGAAGGAATCAGCACATATGCTAGGCCACAAAATCTCCTGAGCCGGCTAAACATAGACATGAATACAATATGGGACCAGTAATAAGCAGTGCTAGAGAAAAACAATAATAACAACAAGAAATTGCAATATAAGCTCTGGTAAAAACTATATCAGATCATCCCATAAGTTCTGTCCGAATTTTGAATAAAGAAAACAAGTGACCAAATGTTACATTTAATTACAGATTCAATCAACAATGTATTTTCCCTGATTATCTATGACTTCTTTCCATCTATTAACAAGCTTACTAATTCCGTTACTGTAAAATTATTTTGGCTTTGATTCGAAGAACTCACAAATGTCAGTTTTAACTTCTTCCTGTGTTACAAAAGCTGTTTCTTCCAAATAATTATGTAAGCTACGAAACAAATGGTAGTCTGAAGGAGCAAGATCGGGAGAATGAGGTGGATGAGGAATTTTCTCCCAACCAAGTTCTTTTGTGACGTGATTCTTGCTGTGTGTGGTTGCGCATTGTCCTGATGAAACATCACCCGTTTTCGATTCACTAGAGCAGATCTTTTTTTCCTCAAAGCTTGGTTCAAATGCGCTAATTGCTGACAGTATCTTTGAGCATTAATTGTTGCATTAGGTGGTAAGAATTCAAAGTGGATTATTCCTTGGCAATCCCACCAGATTGAAAGAAGAACCTTTTGCCCATGAAGTTCCCTTCTCGACTGTGGCTGGGGTCCTTCCCCTTTACCAAGCCACTGTCTACGACGCTTAACATTTCGATAAAAGATCCATTTGTCGTTGCCAGTCACAAGTCTATCCAAAAAAGGTGAGAGAAGAGCAGATGTCAACTCGGGATTTGAGGTTGTTTTCAGACAATTCATGAGGCACCCATTTTCCAAGTTTAGGAACTTTTCCAAGTTGTTGAAGATGACGATGAACAGTTGTATGGTTTGAACTGAGAACCACTGCCAATTCCTCAACTGATAAAGCAGGATTTTCTTCAAGGGCTGCTTCAAAAATCTTTTCATCAAACTCAACTGGACGTCCGGTTCGATCTTCATCTTCAAGGGTGAAATCTCCACCTCTGAATTTTGCAAACCATCTTCTGCAAGTTCTTTCATTCACACATTCCTCTCCATAAACTGAGTGAATGTTTCTAGCCGATTCGGCTGCTGAGTTTCCTTTCTTGAACTCATAAAGCATTATGTGCCTCAAATGATTCTTGGGTACTTCCATGTTAGCAGGGTTTTAATCAAACGAAATTTAATTTTATTGTTCTCTGAAATAAAATTTGATCAGTTTAAATACATCTAAACATAAAAATAATGTTCAGCTCCATTAGACATTATAAAATACATTTTAAATTTCGTTCATTTTAACAAAAAGTTAAAATTCGGACAGAACTTATGGGATGACCTAATAAATAATACTAAAATTAATAACAGAAAAATTGCAATATGAGCACTGGTTAAAAATGATGCAGAGACATTAGGTATATAAGTCCCAGAAATTCATACACAGATGTCCTCAAGGACACATGGCTCAGTGGACAAAGACGTTGGTTAGATCAAATGACTAGATCCAAAGAGTTGTGAGGCTACAGCATTGGTGAACCAAAACTTGGAGAGGTGAGTAAAAAAGGGAAATAACTGAGAGATCCGGAAGAGGCACGGCACGTGGAACTAGAACAATCTACACCAGGGGGACGAAATAAAGGGTTCGGTTCGAAATTACAATCACCTGAAGAAGTCCGGGGCGTGCAATGAATATGGCAATGAAGATGAAGATAACAGTCCGAATAATGTAAATAATGTAAGTAATCATAATACCTCATCTCAGAGCTATAGACAAAATTATTAAGTACTTTAAGAATAAATCAATTTCATTCCAAGTTTGTGTTTCCTCCCTGGCAATAATGAAACAGTTTTCTTTGTTATAAGAGCTGAAGAAATTCTATCAACTTTGAAAGAGAAATAAAATAAATTATTCCTAATTGCTGTATAAAATAAGTAAATGATTATGTTACCAGCTATATTAACCCACATTAAACAAAAATATCTACTAAAGAGTAAATTTATTCAATAAAATCGCCATTGGCTTCAAATACAACCTCCAGACGACTGCGGAATCTCCTGAAGCTCTTCTGGACGGTCTCCTTGTTCAAGTTGGTGAATGCTGCCATAATCTTTGCCTTCAGTTCATCTTTAGTGTTACAAGGAGTTTTGTTGGTCTCGACTGCTCCCTCACACATAATAATCAAGGGGATTACAGTCTGGTGAGTTAGTTGGCCAGATGTAAGGTGTGATGTAGTCGCAGAAATTGTCTTATAGCCACGACTGGGTTTCCTGCTTGTGTGGCATGGTGCAGAGTCGTGTTACCGGACACAGGCTCTTCCAGCATCCAACCACTTGAACCAGAGCAGCACTATCTCTTCAAGGCACTTGATGTAGACCATCATATTGAGTCTGAGTTCCTCATCAACAAATTCTGGAGTTCTTTTCTTATCAGAACGATCAGTGTGTTTTCCGGGCTGCTGTACCTTCGTAATCACCATCAGACTCATCTAACTCTTTCTGAATCCTCTGCACTGTCTTCAGATTGACACACAAACACTGAAATATCCGTATTGGAGCATCCGACGTGAATGCCAAGCAGTACAGCATGCCGCAAGTGAATTGCGTCGTGATGCTCCTTTTCTCACAGACGGTGCCCAACACCCTACTATACTACGCAGTAGACAAAATCAAAAATAAACAAAGCGCATGCGCAAAATTAAAAATATAAAATGGCGCCAGTTTACCCATTGCACCATATATATATATATATATATATATATATATATGTGTGTGTGTGTGTGTGTGTGTGTGTGTGTGTGTGTGTGTGTGTGTGTGTGTGTGTGTATTTGAACTTTTCACCCCAAACAAGGCAGGAGTGCAAGTAGCATGCAAGGGGTTACAGAGAGTGGGTGCAAGAGTAAAGCGGCGTGAAAGAGGAAAAAATGAAGTGAAGGACAGGGAATTAGATCAAGGCATCTGGAAATGTCGATTGGCATTGTATTTGAATAGTTAGAGATTATAGCTATCAGAGAAGCAAGTAAGAGGAAGGGAGTTCCACAGACGGGAAGTGCGAGACATGAAGCTATTGGAATAGAAGAGACGGCTACATTTAACCGTTTCGACAGTGAGAGGGTGGGACTAAAATGCCGACCTAGTGGCACTTTTAATTTCATGCAGTTTGGGAACTAGCGAAAATAGCTCATCGGAGCAGTTATCGTGAAAGTACTTGTAGAAAAGACAGAGGGAGGCGACGGCACGTCTGTGAGAGAGAGACTGTAAACGAGATGCCAGATCAGGGCCAACCACATTTCATATCCGTCTCTGGATTTTGTCGAGGACCCTTAGACGAACAGCGGGGGAACCAGCCCATATATAACAGCAATATTCCATGCAAGGGCGAATGGCTGATTTATAGATTTGAAGGATTGACTCGGACGAGAAAAACTTTCTGGCGCAACAAAGAGAACCAACTTTCCTTGCGGTAGATCAAGCTATTGATTCAATGTAATTGTTCCATCTCAGGTCAGCGGACAGTGTGAGACCGAGCAGTCACAAAGAGGTGTTCTCGTGGAGTTGAGCATCAGGCATTCTAATGGGAGGCGGGGAGGGTTCGCTGTGGTGGGTAATAAAGAGCAGTTTTGTTTTTGAGGCATTAAAGTTAACCTGCTATTTCCTGCCCCAGTCAACCACCGATCGAAGGTCCTTTTCGAAACCAACGGCCAGGTTAGTTTTGTCAGCGAAACCAGATTTGATATTTAGACAGGAGTAAATAGTGATGTCGACTGCATAAATGCCTACTTGTGAACTGATGACATCGGGAAGATCATTAATGAAAATAAGGAACAGTGTAGGACTCGGGATAGAGCCTTAGGGAACACCTGCGTTCGTGAGAAAGGAACTGGAGGAGAATCCGCTAAGGGCGACCTTCATTACACGGTTTAACAGGAATGATTGTATTAAGTGAAATAATCATCCTGAAATACTGTATCCCTGAATCTTACGAAGGAGGCTGGCATGCCAAACCCTATCAAACGCTTTAGAGATATCAAGAGCCAAGGCACGAGCTTCTCCGTTATTGTGAGTGCTTGGTAAACAAATTCAATTATGGCCGTGAGCACATCAGCTGTATATCGGTCAAAGCGGAAACTATATTTATTGTCGGAGAGCAGATCATCGGATGTAAGATGCTTAACCACTTCGGCGTTGATTAAAGCATCAAAGACTTTGCCGAAGCGTATATATTCAGGAAAAATTTATGACAAAGTGGAAAAAGTTTTTTGTGATACGTTTCATCCTGTAGGACTTCATTGGACTAAATTTATGTTTAAGTTGATGCGATTACGCATGCGTACGAATGAGTGATTCTGGGAATTTTAATATATTCTTTTTTTTTCAATCTAGCCGATTTCATTTCAATTCCTTTTCTTTTTCTTTCCATCATTTT
This sequence comes from Acanthosepion esculentum, assembly GCA_964036315.1. Lineage (NCBI taxonomy): Eukaryota > Metazoa > Mollusca > Cephalopoda > Sepiida > Sepiidae > Acanthosepion > Acanthosepion esculentum. The sequence goes on from OZ038478.1 coordinate 1,242,241, forward strand.
TGTTAGTAGATATCAAGAGTACCTTTATCGCAAAGTTATCCACAGCGCCTTCATCATTTCTAGCAGAATCTCTATTATCACAGTGTGGGTGATCTACTAACAAAGTCATGGAAAAAAAAAGAAAAAAAAGAATCTAAATGAAATCGAGTAGATTAAATAAAAAAAATTCCCAGCATCCCTCGTTCGTGCTCATGCGTAGTCGCACTAGCATAAAAGATCCGAGATAATCTCAAAATGTAGACATGAAAACAAATTTTTACTACGTAACTTAAAATAGAAAAATAAATAAATATATAAACAAACAACAATAAAATAAGCAAAATAAATTACTCCAAACAAATCACAAAACCACACCTGTTAGAATATGCGAAACAAAATCAAAACAAAAGAACGGACGAAAGTTATAACTGTTATACAAATAAAAATAATAATAATAAAAAAAACATTAATAAAAGATAATATACTACGTTACTTAAAAACCGAAAGCCAAAAATATATAGTGTAACAAATAAATAACAACAAGTATAATAAGTCGATCTAAATACATCCAAATATATAAATAAACTAACAACCGATTACGATAAAGTAGCCGTTTAATAAAAAAACAAAACAAAAAAACAAATAAAAATAACCAACCTAAATAGATAAATTAAAAACTGTTCCCACCTAAATAATAGTCAGAAAAAAACCACAACATCACACCTCAAAATTCAACAAACAGATTTAATCAATGACAAATAAACAAATATATAAGATAAAAAATAAAAATGAAAACAACCAAAAACAAGCAAAACAATTTGACCCAAATAAATAAGCGAACAATCAACTTCCGGTAAATGACGGCCATTATAGACTACCAACAATAAGCTATAGAAACAAATTTTTACTACGTTAACCAAAAACACCGATCAAAATAAAAGAATAAATAAATAAATATATAAGATAAAAAATAAAAAAAACAAACAAAAATCAAGCAAAATAATTTGACATAAATAAAGAAAAAAATAAGCGACTTCCGGTAAAAGTAACCGCCAAAATAGACTACCCATAATGCACCACTGACCCTTATATAAATAGCCGAGAAAAATAGCAGCACTAGTCGCCTGACGATTGCACTAGCATGAAACAGACTATCGCCTCTAAGTGCTGACTTCCATGTCCACTTTTATATTTACACACGCTCTATCTCTGATATTGAGCACTTTACCCCATAAATATAGCACACTTTAAGACTATATTTCTGCATATATATATATATATATATATATATATATATATATATATATATATATATATATATATACCTATGTGCGTGTGATTGCTTATGTGTATGCTTTAATTGGACGTACTTGCCTCTGATATCATTTTCTTTGGCTTGTGGTTTTGGGTTTTTCGTTTTTTATTTGTCTCCCTATTCTTCTTTTCCATCTTCATTTTATTCTTTATTTTATTCTATATTTTTGGCATTCTCATTTCTTTTCCTTCCCCCACTTCCTGTTTCATTCGTATATTTGAGTTTCATATATATTCTACCATATTTACGTGTTTATGTATTAAGATGTGATTTTGTCTGTAATGTCATTTATAAACCCTTGTTCACTTTGTAGCCAAAACCCTCTCATCGTAGCTAAATTGTAGGAATAAAGTGTAACTCATAGATCAGCGTCGATTCGAATGGATAACTTAACATCTAGCTAAGAACAACACCTGAAAATATAAGTATATTTTCCCCGTTTAATGAATTTATGTAATTTTAATCCATGGTAATATCTAAAATTTAATATTCTTAATTTTCCTTCTTTAAATGGATATTAAATTAATAATTAATTAGTTATACCGCTTTCCAATCTAATCTAATACTGATATTAAAGTATTAATAAATTGTATCTAGGGTCCGTTGTCAAAATATTTGAATTATCATATACGCGTGTTTTGATTGGTCATCATAACTTACGTAATAATGTTCCCCCAATTGTGTGGCGGGGGGGGGGGGTGTTGAACTCTTTAAAACTTTTTATTTTGCAATCAACACCATCACACTTGACAAGACACCAGTAATATTGAAACAAAATGGCTATATTTGTAGTGATGCTATAACATGCTTATGTTATAATTTATATATATATATATATATATGCAAATATATAAAAAAATAGTAAAGAACCGTTAGGTTAATAATCCAAAGGTCTTTAGTATTTTTGTTTTTATTTTTAAAAAACAGTGCTCAATACATAAGTAGAGCCTAAATTATAATTACTTTTTAAAAATATGATTCCATCGCTACATAAGAGTTCTCAAGTTTCAAAAATAGAAGCTAAATAACCAGCTCTATTTCATCCTCAAGCGAATTTTGGAATAACTAATTTTGAAGTTTACGGAGCTTTATAAGCATATACATTTGTAATATAAATTACATGAAAACAGTGAAACCAATTATTGTAATAAGGGGTGAAAGGGTGAACATATTGTATCAACATATTAGTTACTTTCGGAAAGAGGTTAAGTTAAGGTAGAGTCGGGGTGTCTATTTCAAGCGGATGATGACATTAGTTTGAAGCATGTCGTCTGGTCTGTTTCAACGACAGAGAGTTGTTGGCATTATTGTTACGCCGTTAAATTCGTATTTGTATACCTTAAATTTTTTTCTGAAAGGGTTGTTTGTATATAAATACGTCGTATTGAACTACATTTTGTTTTTGAAATATGAGAAGTCTGATGTAGCGATGGAATCATATTTATTAAAATAATAATAATAATAAT
>OZ038478.1:1252500-1267143 GCA_964036315.1 Acanthosepion esculentum
CAACGTTTATGTTTGATAAGAGTTGATGAGCCTTTAAATCTCTGGACAGACATTAGGATTAAGGTTTATTAATTTGGGGAAAGAATGACTGCGCTTTCTAACCATATCATTTTCAAGAGAAGTCAAGGATAAAATCTCGTACACAGCTTTATACACGTATACAATCACACATGCACAACCATATATATATATATATATATATATCTCACTGCCTCTCTGTCTCTGTCTATATATATATATATATAGAGAGAGAGAGAGAGACATAGACAGCTACAGAGACAGAGAGGCAGTGAGAGAGATTTATATATATATATATATATATATATATATATATATATATATATATATATATATATATATATATATATATATATATATATATATATTACAAATACTGGGTAAATACTAAGATTTATTATTTAGGCATACACACAAATATACAATAAAATCTATTTTAATGAAAGACATTTTTATGTTTAACATTCTTTTTATAGATATAAGTATTTAAGTAAATGCTCTGTTTATAATAAACTGTATTAAATAACATTTACCAGCCTGAATGTCCGAGAAATGTTCATAGAAAATATTCGTCCACGACAGGATTCGAACCTGTATCCTATACGGAACCGTCATATAGCCTGACGTGCCCTAACCGTTTCGGGCACTAAGGATCGTTCGGTTGGCAAAGTCGAATTTACTGCTTATAAACTTCAATCTTCCATGAATCTCTCACGTACATTCATAACTGCTCATGGCGTATCAAATGTAAACAAATGACGTCACACATTATGAAATAGACTTTTATAGATACAAGTATTTAAGTAAATGCTCTGTTTATAATAAATAGTATTAAATAACATTTACCGGCCTGAATATCCGAAAAATTTTCATAGAAAATATTCGTCCTTCGAATATGTATATGAGTGGACATCGAAATAAACTCCAAGCAGCGACAGTTTGTATTATGCTTATACGCAAACGTCAGGCCGAATCCTTATACTGTACTATTTATATATACAGGTCAGCGATGCATTGTGGGTAGTTTATTGTATTCTTCTAACGGTTATTTTGGTGGACGGTAACGGTTATGTTTCAAATTATTCTCGGGGTTATTGGGTGGAAAAGCAACACTATAAATAGCTAAAAATGTGCATCCAGATCCACAATTATTTTCACCCAATTGCTCTTAAAATAAGTAGAAATACAACCGTTAATTCTCACCAAAATAACCGTTAGAATAATACAATAGACTACCCATAATGCATCACTGACATGTTTATATAAATATTCAAGGCAAAACACGATTGCTTATAAGCATGAAACAGGCTGTCGTCGCTGGGTGTTGACTTCAATGTCCACTTTATTTACATAAGCTGATACTGAGCACTTTAATCCATAAATATAACATACCTTAAAACTATATAGATATACAAATCTGAATATATGTACGGCTGTGTGTATATCTACGTATGTTATCTCTCTCTACAGACACGTTGAGAGCTAAACATACGACAAAATTAAAAGTGCACTTATGTTATCTTTACACAGTTTCGCGGAACTACATAACGCTTTAGGAGCTTTGATTGTATTCCGAATCAAATCTTCACAAGTACAGATGTAATTTCACGAAGAAAGTCAGAATCGAAACAATAACATTTCATTTTATTTATTACTATTGATGCTCTATCGCTGTCGAGAACTATAATTACAAAGACTACCTGTCTTACCATTCTTTTTAAATAAAATCTATCTATCTATCTATCTATCTATCTATCTATCTATCTATCTATCTCTCTCTCTCTCTCTCTATATATATATATATATATATATATATATATATATATACATATATATATATATATATATTGGTAGTACTACGAATTCTTTTGAGTTTAGGTAGTACCAAAATATCTTATCCTTCACCAATAGTACATCTCTTTCTAAATATTTTTGAAATTTAAAAGAAATTAATAAAACTCGTACGGTAAAATGGAAAATTTTAAAAAAGCTAGAACTTGTAGATCTTTAAATGAACCATGTTTTTATGCTTACATGAGAAACTATAATTCATCAGATATTCTGATAAAAATCCTTATTAAACGAAAGAAGTAAATTAACTGTAAATTGTAGACATAGTCTACTTTTACCTTACAGTATCATGAAACTTTGAATTTGATAATACTTTTTCTTATAGTAATAATCAGATGAACTGCGATACTTAATATTCTATTTGTAACATTCAATTAGATTTTATATAACTCTGTATTGATGTCTAATTAGTATTATTCACATCTTATATGGATGCACAAGTGTTTAGTTAGTATTATTATCTTACATTGATTAGTTAGTATTATTAACATCTTAAATGGATGCTCTTTATTTAACGGTTGCATATTAATTTGCCAAAGTAGTTTTGTATTTATGATCTGATTTCCTTTTTTAAAAGGTTATGTCATTTACCAGTTTCTTAAGAGGCCTTTTAATTATCAACTACAAAATTTTATGTAGAAAGATGACCGAGCACATAACTAGTTAACATTATGTTAAATTACATCCCTACCTCTTTCCTATTAACTTATTGTGAATGTTGGACGTCACACTTCTATATATTTTACGAAGAAAATGTAACCATTTGCATCTGTCCCGAAAGAAATTGCCCAGGATTTATATGCAGACAACTTCATGTAATGACCTATATGAAAAAAAATTAGGTTAGTTTGAATTTAGCGCTGGTCATATTTGAATGGTTAATCGCGGTAAAACACACAAGCCTCCTTTTAATTCTGTTTTTTTTTTCAAAAAGAGAGGAAGTATTCTGCTTTTGAAATTAAATTAATAGTTCAGTCGTTAGTAGTTTACTATCGCCCGAGGAGACACATTTGTAGTGTTGAAACAGTATTGGTATTGTGCAGCGATTTTTAACATGTTTTTGTTTTAATCTCCTATAATAAATTATATTTAGCTCTACTCTGTATTGAGCCTTCTTTTAAATTATATGTTACGGACAGTGGAATTATACTTTATTTGTTCTCATATTACCTGGAAATATATATATATATATATATATATATATATATATATATATATATATATATATATATATATATATATATATTTAAAATTGAACATTGAAGTCACCAATCAAAGGCGACAGGTTGTTTCATGCTAGACGCAATCGTTAAGCCGCCTAAGAATATTGACTTCAATGATCACTTTTATATTTACATACGCTCTATCTCTGATATTGAGGACTTTATCTCTTAAATATAGCACACCTGTAAAAATATTTCTTGATATATATATATATATATATATATATATATATATATATATATATATTGGACGCTTTGCATTATATTCATTTTATAATAAATTACAGCTGTTCAGGTTGTGAAAGGAACGTTTTAGGAAAGCAATGATCAGACAAGTTGTATTTATTTGTATCTTAGCACAATGTTGCATATGCGGCGCATTAGGTGAGAATCGAACACCCGACAAAATTGTGACCACTTACTAGACCAACTCACTAACGAATATCTTAGAAAAGAAAGCACTAGATCGTCTGGCATAAGGCCACAAGCATTGGAAATAGGTCATTTATATTTAAATCGATGATCTTCCCGTAGAGAATCGATCTTTACTTGCTGTTTCATTATTGAGTCCTTGTTCTGCATATATATATATATATATATATATATATATGGACACAGGTTAACATTTCAGGGTTGAAAGCAATCTTCAAACCATATTTGTTCTATGCTGGCTCGATTATTTATATATGGTGGTCAATGATGCATTATGGGTAATACGATCTATTGTATTATTCTAACGGTTATTTAGTAAGCAGTAACAGTTACGTTTCAAATGAGTCTTGAGAATATCCAGTAGAAATAAATGCAGTTATTTGTTGCTATTTTATAAAATTGTTTATGTTGTTTTAGCCTTTTATTCCTTATTTAATATTGATTACTTATTTACATTATTTACATTATTCGGACGATTGTCCTCATCTTTGTCGCCATATTTATTACAACGTTTCGGCCGAACTGACACCTTTATTTCGCTCACTGGGGTAGACTGTTCTAGTTCCACATGCCATGTTTAATGGATGTCAGTTATCAGTTATCTCCTGTTAATTTTCCCTCTGAAAGTTCTCCACTGCCTTAACCGGGTATTGAACTCACACTATTTGGGTCCTGTCACTGGATCTAACCAACATCTTTATCCACTGTGCCATGTGTTCTTGAGGACATCTGTGTATGAATTCCTGGGTATTATAAACCTAATGTCTTCAGCAACCATTTTTACCAGTGCTCATATTGCAAAGAGTGTGAGTTCAATACCGTGTTAAGGCAGTGGAGAACTTTCAGGGGGAAAAATTAACAGGAGATAACTGATAACTGACATCCATTAAACATGGCACGTGGAACTAGAACAGTCTACCCCAGTGAGCGAAATAAAGGGTTCAGTTCAACATTCCAACCACCTGAAGAAAGCCGTAGCGTACAACGGTCGAAACGTTGTAATAAATATGGCGACAAAGATGAGCACAATAGTCCGAATAATGTAAATAATGTACATAATACCTCATCTCAGAAATATGGACAGATATTGATTACTTATTATTATTTTTATTTTTATTTTCTTTGATATCTGGCGTTTACCCATTTCTTTCCGGGTCCCGCCCAGGGACCTAAGGTTAGAAATGGTATCATGACACTTTTCACTGCAAAAAAAAAAAAAAAAATTACATAGATAAAGCCCTTCGTAAAGTGTGGACTGTACTTGTCAGAATAATTTTTTGTATCTCTTTGAGGCATGAACTTCCAGGGATCCCTTCAATTAGTCTACTGGAATCTTTTCCAACCAATCCTAAGGCTCCAACTACAACAGGGATTGTTGATGTTCCTATGTGCCACATTTTTGAGATTTCTATTTCAAGGTCCTTGTATTTTGACAGTTTTTCGAATATCTTCAAAGATACATTGCAGTCTGCAGGCACTGCCATATCAATAAGCAAGCATTTGTTTTGTTTGTGATCTTTAATAACAATGTCTGGGCGGTTGGCTTTGATTGTTCTGTCAGTGTGTATTGTGTAGTCCCATAGAATTGTAACAGGTCCTATCTCCGTAACCGGGTCTGGGTGGTGTTCGTACCAATTTCTTTCAGTTTCCTTCCCGTAGAAGTTGCAAATTTTCCAGTGCAGATATTGGCCCACTTTGTCATGCCGGTTTTTATATTCAGTGGGTGCCAATAACGTGCAATCTGATACAAGATGATCAATGGTTTCTGGATATTTATCACAGAATCTGCATTTTGGGCTAACACAATATTTTAGTATATGTGCTTGATAATTCCTAGTTAACAAGCATTGGTCCTGTGCAGCAAGGATAAAACCTTCAGTTTCAGCTTTCAACCCTGCACTACGTAGCCACTGATGGGTATGGTTTTTGTCTCCGTCAGCTTGTTTGGTACGGGCAGAGTATTGGCCTTGAAGCGGTTTATCTTGCCATTGTTTCTGTATCTTATCGGTTGCCTCTGTCTTTGCTTTCTTTTTTAAGTATTTTGCAGCTTATTATTATTATTATTTTTATTTCCTTTGATATCTGGCGTTTACACATTTCTTTCCGGGTCTCGCCCAGGGAGCTAAGGTTAGAAATGGCATCATGCAACTTTCCACTGCAAGAAAAAAATAAAATAAAATAAAAAATAATTACATAGATAAAGCCCTTCGCAAAGTGTGGGCTGTACTTGTCAGAACAATTTTTTGTATCTCATTGAGGCATGGACTTCCAGGGATCCCTTCAATCAGTCTACTGGAATCTTTTCCAACCAGTCCAAGGGCTCCAACTACAACAGGAATTGTTGATGTTCCCATGTGCCACATTTTTGAGATTTCTATTTCAATTACATTAACTTATGTTTATGCATCCATTATTAGTTTGTTAATTTGTTGATTATTTATTTCTTTTCTTATTTTCTTTCTAATTTTTATTGATTATTTTCCGGGATTCGTAATCTTTATTTGTTTAAAGTATTGGCGTTGTGTCTAAAGTACGTAACATTACTTGTGTTATATATAGTCCGTATATATACATTTTTCGTGGTGTTTTTCATAAGGTATTCGATTTTTAAGTAATGTAATAAACATTTGTTATCATGTCTGCATTTTGGGATAACAATTTATCAGAACTTATTACAAAATGCAGATACGAATAAAGATTACGTTCATGCACGAAACAGATTGTCGCCGCTCGGTGTTGACCCCAGTGTCCTCTTTACGTCCTTTTTCTGATATTCCGAAGTTTTACACATAAATATAGAATACCTGAAAACTCTCTCTCTCTCTCTCTCTCTCTCTCTCTATATATATATATATATATATATATATATATATATATATATATATATATATATATATATATACATATATATATATATATATATATATATATATATATATATATATATATGCCAGAGTAAACAAGTAGTAAAATATTTGTTAAGCTCGTATGCATTAAAAGTGCTCAATATGAAGTTGGAAGATCAGACTTGCAAAGCGGTTTAATATTTAAAAAAAGATATGAATGCTAACCAGACCCCAACCGTGGTCTTGATCACTAGGTCTCCTCAAGTGGTTTGGTCAGCTCCATTTAATTGTTTTGCTGATCAGACCAACTGAGGAGACCGTAGTTGTCGAAACCGCAGTAGTGTTCTGGTCAGCATTCATATCTAATTTCAATATATATATATATATATATATATATATATATATATATATATATATGTGTGTGTGTGTGTGTGTGTGTGTGTGTGTGTGTGTGTGTGTGTCTATTTAAGAAGAAGGGTTGACTTACCTGATTGATGCGATGTTCTGCACAAACGCTCTGCACAAAAATTGAAGAATCATAATGAGAAGCGTCTGATTCAATGGCAGTGCCGACTGAGTAACCCTATCGGAAAATGTCTGTTCACATATGTGCAGTAAGGTTTCCTCTTGTTGGCTGCTAAGTTTAAATCAAGTCAGCACAACCGAAAAATGGATGGAAACATTTAAGACAGACTTCCTATGTAAATAGTCCTTCTAATGAAACATATGTACCCAAAATGAAAGGCATTTGCTTTTCATGTCAAGGGGCAATGGTTAATCCTTTTTAGTTTTCTTTTCATTTCCACACCAGAATAACTGATCTGGATTCATCGGTGGGTGAGGCAGTTGCGAATTTCCTATCGGTGCGAAAATGTTCACCTCAGATACAAATAAAATTGAATGCTTCTTTTAATATACCTACTCTTTACATGGGGGAACAATATAACATGGGTTTTATGAATTTAAGCTCATGTTCTAGATCTATCAGATCGGCAGCTAGATCTAATAATTTTACTCTTAAAATTGCTAGTTGTAACCGTAAGTTCTATTTTAATAGTTTCTTCACCCCACATTTATCACCTGCTTTCCTATCAACCACGATCTTCGAAAATTTAAATCGTCATTTCCTGTTCCCCTAAATTATGTTCTTTTGTTGACCTCTGTGTTTCTTTCATTCTCAGTCACCCGTTTCGTGTCTTAGCGGCTTTTATTACCCTTACTTGGGTGAAGTGATCAAATGAAAAATTCGTACATAAGGAAGACTTCTTACACGTTAGAGTAATTGGACCATGAAAAATAGTTCGAATCTGAATGTATACGGTCAGATCTTGCAAAGAGTTAGAAGCGAACGTTCGTACCTGCATTTGATTAACGGACTTTGTTCGAATCCCTTAAACACTTGCCGGCGGTACAACTATAATTTATAAAAATTCATCCTTTTCATATTTAAAAGATTAATAAATTTTTACACAAAAGAAGAATTTTATATTTTTCTGGCTTATGTCAATGTTAATAATTAGTGTAAGAAATTTTGTTGCTCTTGTCTAGAAGAAATCTCTACTCTAATATTTTTTTAATCGATATCAACCCATGCAAGGTAGTAAAGCCACTAAGACACAATAGGCGACAGGGTGTGGTAGAATTAGGAACAGAATCATTAATAATGCGCGGAAAGAGAAAAAAGTAATCAGAAGGACAATAGATAGTGATTGGCATTGCATTTAAATTTTTGCACATTGAACTTGACTGGAAAGCTATGGAGCCAGAAGGGAGTTCCACGAGCGAGAACTGAGAGAAAAGAAACTGATGAGATCTCGACGCCAGTCGAGCACTGCGCTTAAATTAAAAAAGTCTGGGTACCATAGCGAAGAGCTCATTTGAGCAATTTCTATGAAAGTATTTATAGAAAAGACACAGGGAGGTATGTTACGAAGAGGATCAAATAGGTCTCCATGAGTATTTAAATGAGACCTAATTGAGCTATAATTTATTATAAACATTTAAAACCGCCAATAGTTAAAAATAATAATTCACCTCTTAGAACAAAATTAAATAGAATAAATATTATTTACGAATTTAAATGCCCATTAAGGAATTGTATTCCTGATCAAGCAAAATTCTTAAACAATTATATAGACCACACTACAACATGTTTGACACGAAGACTCACACTACATCTTTCTGACCATAGCTCAATTAGATCTCATTTAAATATTCATGGAGACCTACTGGATCCGATTCTTAATACACTTGTTGATAACACAAATATAATAGCATCGTCTACATGTAAAAAAAGGCTAAAAATAATGGAAACTTTATTAATAAAAACAAAAAAACAACACTCAATAATATCAACTATGAACATGGACACAATATGTTGACCGTGTTTTGAAAATGAAAACATTATATGAATACATACATGCAACAATCTATTTCTTGTTAACAGTTAATATTTTTCAACTTTGAAAATGGCTAAATGTATAGCCGAAAGCGCTCGGAAAAAAAGAACAATTGGACAGTTTTTATATAATTTATCTACCGAAAAGAAACAAAAATATAAGATCACATGAGAAATTGTATAAAAACTAAATCAAAGCACCTTGTCTGCCATATTCTATGAAACGTGCATATATATATATATATATATATATATATATATATATATATATATATATATATATATATATATATATATATATATATTGATGGACCAAAATATTATGACTACAGAATTTTCGTATGAGGTTGTCATGGTAACGCTCTTAGTGGAAAAGTGAATACTCAACACCAAAGATGGAACAATCCAACATTTTAATTGTAGAAGTTTTGAAATTTTGCTTTTGAAATTTTGGAATAAAAGTGACCTGTGACCTGTGAAAAGTTACCTGTGACCTGTGACCTGTGAAAAGTGACCAAAAATCAATTCAGAAAGAGAAAAATCAATAAATAAACTCACAAAATATTTCTTCCTGACTTCCAAGATCCTTTTTTACAACTTCGAAAACAAATCTCGAAGATCAAACGAAATTCCATTTGCTACATAGACTTAGAAATTTTTTCATTAATGGAATTATCTTTTCCCGCAGTGGCGATATTTTCAACGGCGTCTGAAGAAAAAAAATATCTCATCAGCTAATTTTCTAAATCGGTCAACATTCGATATTAATTTTCTAAATCGGTCAGCATTTGGCTCCAACGATCAAGTGTAACCTGTGTGGATGTATTCTATATGAAAGATCGGTTTTTCGTCCCCCAAAGGAATAGACACGAGAATATTGAGAAATTGAGAATATTCGGAAAGGAAGAATAGCCGAAAGTTACAACGATGACAAGACCTACTCTCTTTCACCGTCACCCCTCTCTCTCATACATACCTGCTCCTCTTTCTTCCTATTTTTTCTTTCTGTCGTTATTAAAAAACGTTTGGTCAGCCTTTATCTTTCGTACATATCCTCATAATCTACCATTCGTACTTCTTCTGCTTCACTCAATGACCCTTTACATTGAATGGGTCTTTGACCTTGTTTTGGGTGAACTATTTTTAAAAAGACATGTCAATTTATTTGATGTCATATTCAATTTGTCTATATATATATATATATATATATATATATATATATATATATATATACATATATATATGTAAATATAAAAGTGAACATAGAAGTCAACACTTACATGCGTCAGTCTGTTTCATGCTAGATGCAATCATCGTGGCCCGATTTTATATTTACACACGCTCTATCTCTGATATTGAGCACTTTGTCCCAAAAATATAGCACACTTTAAGACTATATTTCTTCATATATATATATGTATATATATATTATATATATATATATGTATATATATATATTGTATATATATATATATATACATGCGTCAGTCTGTTTCATGCTAGATGCAATCATCGTGGCCCGATTTTATATTTACACACGCTCTATCTCTGATATTGAGCACTTTGTCCCAAAAATATAGCACACTTTTATTTCTTCATATATATATATGTATATATATATTATATATATATATATGTATATATATATATTGTATATATATATATATATATATATATATATATATATATATATATATATATATATATATGCAGAAATATAGTCTTAAAGTGTGCTATATTTATGGGGTAAAGTGCTCAATATCAGAGATAGAGCGTGTGTAAATATAAAAGTAGACATGGAAGTCAGCACTTAGAGGCGACAGTCTGTTTCATGCTAGTGCAATCGTCAGGCCTGACGATTGCACTAGCATGAAACAGACTGTCGCCTCTAAGTGCTGACTTCCATGTCCACTTTTATATTTATATATATATATATATATATATATATATATATATATAGAGAGAGAGAGAGAGAGAGAGAGAGAGATAAAAGTGGACATTGTTTGTTTTATGCTTAAACACAACGCATATAGCCTGACGATTGCATTTAAATATGAAACAGATTGTGTCGACACCAGTGTCCACTTTGATATTTACATACGCTCTATCCCTGTTATTAAACACTTCAAACTATAAATATAGCATAAATTAGAACTATATTATTATCATATACATATATATATATATATATATTCGAATAAGAATAGTATATATATATATATATATTCGAATAAGAATAGTACATATATATATATATATATATATATATATATATATATATATATATATATATATATATATATGAAACGGTTTGTGTCGCCTCGCGACTCAATCACTCACAGCCCGCATTAAATATAGCCCGCTAAAGATTAATAACACTTTTGGTTTGCAGGTTGTACTGAAGCGTGAAACTAAGTCACCATATAGTGTTTGAAATCTATATCCACGCTGTCTGCATCTATCTAATTATATATATATATATATATGTATCTGCGTGTGTGTGTGTATGTAAAAATGGCCACTGACCTCACTACCAAGTGGCGACAGTCTGTTCATATTTTAATGCAATCTTCAGACCTTCTTTATCTATCTATTTATCTATCTATCTATATATTAGGAAATTGAATAATTTCAGACATAGTTTTAATTTATTTGTTTCAATATTATTTTCAACGGATACTCATATTTGAGCAAATGCTCTGTTTTTTATTATTAAACATTTTATTTATTTACATCTACCGGCCTTGAATATCCGAGAAATCTTGTCAAAACCTATGCCGAAGAGCGAATATTTTTGTATCAAAACTATCTATTTAAATATCTGTATCCACTGTAAATAACGTTTAAACAAATAAATTTTATATATATATATATATATATATAGTAATGATAACAAATCCGTTGGTATATAATCCAAGTGGATCCTAGTAATATAGAATATTAAAACTGATACACAAAAAGAGTTCAATGTATTTATTATTACAGAGTAAATAATTAATAAACTATAAAATACCAAATCACCTCATATGGGGAATAGACTATTTCGGCAGACGAAAATATCGGTTGTCTGTCTTATCAATCCCGGGGTAGACTAAGTTTGTGTCAGAAATAGAAATTTATCTGTGAAAGCTAAGAAAAGAAATCAACCTGTCGAAAAACTAACAGAATTTATCCATTACAATATTTCAGTCAGACGAAAGGTACGTGACTGGGGTCATTATATATATATATATATATATATATATATATATATATATATATATATATATATATATATATATATATATATATATATATGATCTTATCTATGATTCTTCAACTAGCTTTCAGTTTCTTGCAGAATCTGAATGCTCATTAGAAGCAAACTGAAGAACCAGTTCAATTTTCCGTTCATTTCTTTCAACTCCATGCGTTGTTACTGAATTAGATTACTTTTTTTAAGCACATCCACTTTACCTCTCAGGATACACTACCTTTGGGACTTTGTTCGCTTCAAAAATAAGGGAACGCCTTTTAAAATCCTGAAGTAATTTAGGTCCCTTTTTTATAAAAAGCCTCCGTGTATCGCCTCCGGTTTTTTTTTTTCGAACGTTTAAGTGTCATTTCCTTTAAAGTGAAACGACAGCAAAAAAAGTAAAATATCCCGAAGCAAAATATCTCCAAAAATCCAAGCAAGTGTCTGATTTATTTATTGTTTTTAACTAAATGTTCGTGACAGTCTCAGCGTTATTTATTTAAAAAGTGTAAAGCGCCAAGCATTCTCTAATAATGTCCTTGTTATGAAGTTGGTTTTCAAAATTATACCAAACAGTAAATAGTAATTGATAAATGATATGGGATGTTTAAACAGACACAGATTCTCATAAACGCATCTTATTCCGTGAATTGTAAAGTTGAAACTGTGGAATTTTTTTAATTAATGTGTCATTTCCGCATATGATTTTGTTGGCTGTTAAAAGTTTATTGTCTTCTCGCTGTTCTGAGCAAACAAGCGTTCTGTAGAGGCTCTATTTACAAATCATAATCTAATATCTGCCAGGTTTCATGTTTTTATTTGATTTATTTTTTTGGTACAACATCTTAGTCCTCCAATGGTCACTGGCAGTTTAATTAGCTTGTTTCGTAGTCCTTCCCAAACTTTCAAAATGTCATATTTTGAATCATTATGGTTGTCGCTTTCGGAGTTCAAAATCAGAACAACTGCAATTATTAAGACTGCACTCGTAGAGTTTTAACCTCAGTATTAAATGATGGCATAAACTGGAGATAAAGTGGCAAGTCTACTCACTAGGCCAAAACCTTTCTCACTAATACGCGGCTCCATTCTTCGTCGGATTTCAAATTCATCCGGTCTTTTTACGGGGCCCTTTATGAGCGTCCCATCAATCTCAACAACGGTAGGTGCGACTGCCACTGTCCACATTATTATTATTATTATTATTATTATTATTATTATTATTATTATTATTATTATTGTTGTTGTTGTTGTTGTTGTTGTCGTCGTCGTCAAAATAGACTTTGAAAAAACAATAAGGTTTGAAATTTTTCAACAAAATTTCTTTCTTGATAATTGTAGATTAAGCTAAAATTATTCTACAGAATTTTCATATTGCTTTCCTTATTTTTGTTTGTTTTAAGTCGCTATCATCTTTGATTTTATGGGGATCCGGTGACATAAAACACCAGAAGGCAAACCGAAAATTATGTTTCAGATATAAATTAGTTTATTAGATCTTTAAAATTATTTTTTTACTTGCTCATTATATTGGACGGGTTTTGTCTTCTTTTTTTCTTTTTTTTTTTTACTTTCTTCCTTTCGCAATGAAAATATGTAAGAAAGACAAAATATCAATTTTTCTGGAATTAACCTCGGAGAAGTTGAGATAAATATGAAACACAATTGATGTCTTGAATGTTTTCTAAAAAGAGCCTCTTTATTGAATGAGTCACTGTTTAAGTGGCGTTTATACATGGGGCGATATTTTATTTTTCTTATCCACACAATTACACATGTGCGTGTGTGTGTGTATGGAAAGGTTAACACACTAAACTGGAGGTTGCTTTGAAAATTACCACTTATTCGATGATAGCAAAACAAAAAAAAAGATTACGAAATGTGATTTTGGAAAAAGCTAAACGCGAACATGTAAACTAAGTGGGAGAACATTATATCTACAAGGACGCTGATTATCGTACACCTAAAACATAGAATAGATACACATATGTAACTTTCTCTCTCTCTCTCTCTCGCTAATATATATATATATATATATATATATATATATATATATATATATATATATGGGTGATATCTATAGTATGCATAATATCAGGCATGTACATATGTGTGTGTCTGTATGTTTGTGGATTTTTGGTAGGCAGTTAATTCCTTAGTACTGATGCACATGGACTACAATCTATTTATACACTTGAACGAACACCAATCTTTCGACTTTACAACGATAAACATCAGTCTGTTCCAATCTATCTATCTATCTATCTATCTATCTATCTATCTATCTATCTATCTCCTCAGTCTGTTTCTATCTATCTATCTATCTATCTATCTATCTATCTATCTATCTATCTATCTCAGTCTGTTTCTATCTATCTATCTATCTATCTCCTCAGTCTGCTTCTATCTATCTATCTATCTATCTATCTATCTATCTATCTATCTATCTCCTCAGTTTCTATCTATCTATCTATCTATCTATCTATCTATCTATCTATCTATACAATTGCGATAGAAATTACACTTCCCATAGTAAACAAAGCAAAGTATAGTCTATGAAATCATCTATAGAGATAGATAGATAGATAGATAGAAAGATAGATAGATAGAGAGAGAGAGAGAGAGAGAGAGAGAGATACA
>OZ038478.1:1267343-1369843 GCA_964036315.1 Acanthosepion esculentum
TCCGTTTTGTGCAGCGCATAAACCGGGGAGAAGGCATAAATCTAATCTGTCTTAATTAACTTATGAAATCTTTAGCCGTTGTGGCTGCGAGGAAATCAAGAAATAGTTACACACGTGATATCAAATCCTAAATCAAAGCACGTGTTAAATGATCACTAAGCCTCATTAGTAAAAATGAATGAAATCGATAACAGAATATAGAAGAATGATTCTTTTGATTGACTTTATTCGATGTTAACCTTGATGTTTCATACTTGGAGCAAAGTCTACTGGCTGAAATTGACCTCTCAGTTTGAGAGATCAGCAAAGATGCTTTGAATATGAATTATGTTTCGTGCAGTGGTAGGCGCATGATGAGTTCTAGGTTGGATTAAAATGATAGTTTGAATATACTTTGAATTTTTGAAGGCGCACATAGAGCTATGGTTTAAGAAGAATCCAAAAACATTCAGAAAGAAGATTGTTTTTAATGAACGACAATGTTCCATCATATTCGGTGAGGAAAAGAAATATCGTAATAAAATGGATTTCAAAAACACACGTTTGTTGAAGTGATAGTCTTGTTCGTCTGATATTAAACCAATTCTGGAACATTCTGAAGAACAACGTTTTGATTAACGAGTGGCAATTTACCAGTAATGATGAAGTTAGAATGCTATTCTGGATTTTGTATAGACTCTTTTTTTAATAGGAATAAATACAACTGATCACAAAATTAAATAAATAAAAAATGCGAAAAACTTTTTTCAGATCATTGAACATATATTTCAGTTTAAAAGTTTAATATTTTGTCTTTACAACGGTGTGTCAGCATTACTATTATTTTTTCAAATTCTTTAAAAAAAATGTCTGTGTGAACTTGGCGCACAATTATAATATTTAATTACACCATCAGCTTTCTTGTAGCTCATGCAATTTGACTAAAAATGTGAAACAGCAAATCCGATAAAATTCATAAGACTGTTGCCACATCGTAAGAGTGATATATTGTTTCTATAAATTACACATATATGTAATGTGCTGCCCGTTAATAATGCAAATATTTCTGTTAAACATTCAATAATTTAGGAACATTTAAAGTGAGTAATAATTTTGAAACACAATGCATATATATATATATATATATATATATATATATATATATATATATATATACGCACATTCATTTATTTCAATTTTATTTTGACGTTTATTGAATCAACAACATCTATGAATTAAGAGTATTATTATTATTCACATGAAAATAAAAAAAATAGTCTTTATTCGAATGTCGTTTGAGAATTAAACATATTATTATTATTATTATTATTATTATTATTATTATTCACTTGTTGAGATTTCCCACCAGTAGTAAACGAAGTTTTACACTGAAGATCAAGTGGCAACAAGTCTCCTTAATATTCCAGCATTCTTCTTAGTGTTGTGGATGTTCGAATGGACAGAACTCTCCCCTCTGATTTCGAGTTCCACCGATCTTTTTCTTATGCTCCCCAACACCTTTACTATCACTCTGATAACTATTGGTACGACTGTCACCTTCATATCTCACAATTTCTTCAGCTTTCCGGCCAGGTCAAGATACTTGTCAATTTTTCACTTTACTTCCCGTTTAATCTGAGTTTTCCCAAAATAGTTGAATTGGCGATTTTTGTTTGTTTACGACAACCAATGTTTAGTTTTAATTGGAGGTCAGGCGACATCAAATCTCTTCAACTCTCCGCCACCTTTTGCAGTATCTCAACAGTTTTAACCGGTGCAGTAATTTAAAATATTTCTTATTTAAATTGTCTCATTTTTAGAGACTTTAAAATCGATTGAAACAATTAAATTAATTTAATTAATCACATTTATATTAAAATAATTAAACGCAGAAATCTTGTTATTCGTTAAGAACAACAGTTATCTCAAAACTCTTGAGGGAATAATAATAATAATAATAACAATAATAATAATAGAATATTCTAGTGGAAGTAGTACCCATAGTCTCTGGTGTACCCGGGACTTACAAAGTGGATATGATATCTTGGTGGAATTATCTGAGAGAGAGAGAGAGAGAGAGAGAGAGAGAGAGGATTGAAAACATACAGCTGAATGTTCTGCGAGTGCATTAAGGAAATAACCCCAGATTTTAGGCGACACTTTGTCCCCCTGTGATGACCACCAGTTACTGTTGTGGTGAAGATGTACAAAACAAGGCAGAAAGTGTCCCATTTTGTAGATGACACTAATTACTTAATATAAGAAATCGTTTTGGCTTAACAACTACAGCGTTCCACATATTATACTGCTCAATACGGCAAAAACAATAAAGAGTTCCTACTTATTGAGATTAGTAACTTTGGAGTCGGGAGAAGCAAACGATGACTGATTTAAGATGACTGAATAAGAGGCAAGAGGTTCGAAAGGATATGTTGTTACTTGGTCTCTAGCGACACGTTTGGGTGGTAGAGGGAGTG
Source organism: Acanthosepion esculentum (assembly GCA_964036315.1). Lineage (NCBI taxonomy): Eukaryota > Metazoa > Mollusca > Cephalopoda > Sepiida > Sepiidae > Acanthosepion > Acanthosepion esculentum. Next base: position 1,269,800 of record OZ038478.1, read on the forward strand.
AACATACAACGTTATCATTTTTTTTAATTAAAGCTGTTGCGAGTTTCCATCAGGTGCATACGATGGTTGGCACTGGGGGTAAAGTGACAACTGATCTCCTCAAATCTTCAACCCTTCCTCTATTCTCAACACCACAGTGATCTCAAGAATCTTCATTGTTTTTTTTCTCGGATCTCCGGTTATTATTATTATTATCTTTCTTTTTTTTTTTACTTTCTATTCGGTACAATCTCTCACCGGGTTATTACCTGAGACCGGATGGGGTAAGGGAAGGTAGTAAACGTTTGCATTCTTTTTGCACACATTTTTATATTAAGCGATGTTTAACATGTCCAATGTTTATATTTTCTTTAAATTGATAAGACTTCCCTGAGCAGATGAGCAGCACAACACAGTGCATTTTTTCCTGAATCTCTTGTAAGCAGAAGCTGCCAGGAATTTTGTTAATGTCCTTGTCTTTAACTTTTTTTTTATCATATCCAAGGCTCCAATTATTATAGGCAGAATAGTAGTTTTAAGGTGCTGCCATATTTGTTTTTCATTTTCAATTTCAAGATCCTTGTATTTATTTATTTTGTCATATCTTTAAGACGTATATATTTATTTGATGGCATTGACATATCTATGAGAAGGCATTTATTTTTGTTTTTAGTATTGTCTGTTCGATTAGCTTATTATTTATTATTATTACCGTTGTTGTTATTATTATTATTATTACAAGAAGAAGAAACATCCTTAATCATGATAATACAGAAAAGCGTGTAGGAGGAGTCTTGTTATCACTTGATCTCTAATAAAAAAAATGGCGAGAGAACTCAGGAAGCATAAAACTCAAATGTTATTTCATATTGGACAAGTTTCTCTAAAAAAAAAAAACGAAAGAAAATAACGTAAACGCCTTGGAAAGAATTGTGGGCGCAGAGTAAAAGTTAAAGATATTTGAATGCTGTCACCGGCGTCGAAGTACTTTGAAACTAACCTGTTAATCTTGATACTTCTAGTAAAAGTTGTAATAACAAACGAATGAATGAGTGAAGAAGTTGAATGATAAGTGGACGAATAAGCGGTCGAATCAATGAAAGGCTGTTTCGATGGATGAATGAATGAATGAAGAGGTGGATGGTTGGCCAAGCTGCATGTCTCGCTGTCATCAGAATTGCTGAAAAGACGAAGAATTACTCAACAAAAGAAAGGGACTCACCAAAGACAGTTTAGGTGAGGAGATACGCTAGCGTCGTTTAGAGGTAACCGCTGTTGATAGTCGGCATGGGTTCCGCATCCGAGAAGCTCCGATCGTCTCCAGAGCTGAGAGCAACGTTGATGCAACTCGCTTTCACTATTTTCCACTGTTTATTTCTCTTTTTTCTTTCTTTCTTTCTTTCTTTCTTTCTTTCTTTCCGAGCGCAGAAGTGGTAAGCGTAACTCGTTTCCTGATTATTACACCAATCCGCTTTCCTTACCCACACTGTAGTTAATATAGTGCAGTTTGCAATGTGACTCTCTTGACTTTCTCAGTGCCAGTTTGAGTTGTATTATGCTGAAGAATCTGCATTCATATATATATATATATATATATATATGTGTGTGTGTGTGTGTGTGTGTGTGTGTGTGTGTGTGTATATATATGTGTGTGTATATATATATATATAGGTGCTTGATATAGCTTTAACATAGTTAAGTATTGTTGCTTAAAAATTGATAAGATAATAAGCGTGTGTCTGCAAGTGAGATTTGGTCGGAGCCATATAGAAGTTAGGGACCTACTAAGAAAGTTGCAATTTTACTTTCGCTGGTTGCAGTCGGTGTTCTAGCCGCGGTAAGACTGGCGATTTTGAATGTTGATTTTCAAAATGGTCCGGTTTCTTTTTTTTGTGGCGATTACGTTGCACATTTTTTTTTTGCGCAACACAATCTCGCCACTTCTTATATAGCTATATGACAGACAAATTTTAAAAATATTTATAAACTTATGCATCTTTGGTACACTTGCATTTTCATTCTGATAATGGTAATATTCCGGGTTCCAATTTTGGCTAGAGATTTCGATTACTGCCAATCAAAACGGACAACCTTCTCAAGCACTAAGAAGGTTGTTATTAAATTCCAGTCATAGGATATATGTGGTAAATAACAAGCATAAATATATAGAGAATTTGCTGGTTGAAATATTTTTAACCTGTCAAGATGTTTCGCGTATGTAAACATAAATAATATTTCTTCACACACACATATATCAACTGCCTATATATATATATATATATATATATATATATATATATATATATATATATATATATATATATATATATATATATATATATATATATGATAATAATAATAATAATAATAATAATAATAATAATAATAATAATAAGTTAATGGGCAGAATTGAATTAGACCAGGAAACAGTAGTATTAAAAAGTAAACAATACACATATGAAAAGATAAAATTTAGCATGTAGCGCTTTTAAGTATAAAAACATTAGATGATCAGCCGATTCCGCTACTTTGGTTTCAGCCTTCCGATGTCTTCGGGCGATTTCGGTCAACTGATTTCATAATACTTTCTTTAAAAAAAATAATAAAAATTATGGACGCTATATGTTTAAAAAACAAATGAATAAGCGCACGACGTGGGGTGTGGTAGAGGGTGAGTAGGAGGAAAAGGAAGAGAAAAGCAAGTGTATTGGAAATGTATTGGTGGGAGTGTAAATGAAATATTTTCTTTTCATCCTTCTTCATATGTACTCAAAAGGAACTTTTTAGTATGTATACAACGCGCCATAATTTCCGATCTCTCATTCGAAATTTTGTTTTGGGCCTGGAAATGTTATTATAGCTAATTTGTCTTGTTTACAAGGTTACATATGTTACTATGATTATTGTACGGTTTTTATAAATAATTTTGACTAAGGTCCTCCAATTTCTTTGGCATAAATTTTCGATACCTAATGTTTAAAATTGAATTTTAAAAATGAAAAATCTTTCTGGAAGCTTTCATCTTAGCTTTAATTGAAAGTTTAATAATTAAATTTATTATTTCCAGTAATTAAAATATTCTGGTATATTTCAGATAGAAATTATATAGATTGGAATGTCAAATTTAATTTCGATTTCTTAACATTTTCTTAAAAACGGCCATTTTCTTAATTTTAAGAAATTTGTAAACAAACCAATTTTTTCTATTTTAAAATTCTTTCAAAAAATAAATATATATTTCTGACACGTTATTTTAGTGAAATTAGAAAATTTAAAGATCTGATTTGAAATAAATATGACTTACTTATAACATAAAAAAATATATACAACCAATTATTAACGAATGGTCCTGTTCATCTGATCCAACGTTTGATGTACTGCTGATAGACGAAGCGATGACAGCTACTATGGATGACCCAGTTGCTAGAAATGTAAGTGAACACATTTTTTTTTTTTTATCTACCTAGTAATTATTACAAATGAACATATTTTCCACAATTATTTAATATTTTATTGATTTTTATTTACCTTTCGAAGATGCAAAAATAAAAATATTTAAAATACTATAAAATTTTCTTCAATTAATTTTATAGTTTAACAACAAATGAAATACCATGATTATTCAATTGAAGTATGTCCCACACTAATGTAAATACATAAAATAAAAATATTTAGCGAAATAGTAATTGAAAAAAGTAAAACTTTCTTTAAGCTTTAAACTTTTAAAACTGGATAGAAATTTAAAAAAACCTGTTGAAACATAACTGAAGCAACATAATAAAGGGACAAAACTTTTATATCATAATAATAGTAATTTCAGTCTACCATACATAAAAATAATGTACGAATTAAGTAAAAAAAATAGAAAATAAAAAAATTATTTTAAAAATAGAATAGCACAACTAAGTTGATTAATCTTTTCAGTTTTGGATTTGTAAATTTTGTTTCCACTTAATTACTATATCATATCCAGGAAATAGCTCAATACAGAATTTTACACGATTTTAAACTATTATAAATTATTATAATTAAAATTTAAAAAAAAATGAAAAATTCTTGTAAAAATTCATTATTCATTAGAAAAATTTTATTTCTTCAGACAATAATGTCCTTAATATTACTTATTTACAAAAGCAATTAAAAGCTTTTCTAATTAAATAATGTCATAGTTTTATTGGGTTCTTTATTTTTCGATTCAGAGCAGATTTTCAGTTAGATAGCTCAAATTTGAAAAATAAGTAGGTGACTTACAATCTCCAAGGATTCCTACCTTTAACAAAAAATTTCAGGAAATAAAAAGGTTTTGTGCGAAATTTCATGAAATTAATTAAGTGGGGGGAACATATTTAAAAAAATATTTCTTACCAAAATTTTCTAAAAAAACATTTCAAAAATATTATTTTTACAATAATTTCCAAATTAATGTGTTTCCAATGGAAAAAAAGCGCACAAAAAAACAATGCGATGGCGTAAACAAAAGAAAACTTTAACCAAAATTTTGAACGTGTTAGAAAGGATTAAAAAATTTCAAACAATAATTAAAAAAATACTTTGGTCTTTCATCTTAATAATAACATAAACATTTTGACGATAAAACTTTATTTTCGTTAAGTTTGTGGCCTTTTTTCATTACGCTATCTGTTTTCCCGCAAAAGGTGGACGAAAGAACAACTCAAGGAAAAGAAAAAAGTATTATTTGGTTTAATATTTTAACCTTATCTTCATTGCCATATTCAGAACGTTTCGGCCGTTGTACGCTCCAGCCTTCTTCAGATCGGTATTTCGAACCGAATCCTTTATTTCGTCCACCGGAGTAGATTCTTGTAGTTCCACGTACCATGCCTCTTCCGGAGGTTTCAGTTATTTCGTCTAACTCAACTTTCCAATGTGAGTTCAATGGTTCATCACATTGAACTCTAGTCACTGGATCTAACCAATGTCTTTATCAACTGGACCATATGTTCTTGAGGACGTCTGTGTATGAATTTCTAAACCTAATATCCCTTTTCAGTTTTTAGCATATGTGCTGATTCCTTAAGTTTTCGTATTTTCCAGTGATGCTCTCTGTCTATTATTTCAACCTCATCCCACAAGGAGCGGTGATCTCCATTTTCCTTCCATATGTGGTCAGCTATGCCTGATTTTTCTATTTCTCTTCGTGTTACCGCTTTACGATATTCTTGCAGTCTTACCTTAAGAAGGCTGGAGCGTACAACGGCCGAAACGTTGTGAATATGACAATGAAGATGAGGATGAAAGTCCGATTAATATAAAAAATGTAAATAATCATAATACCTCATCTCAAAGATATAGACAGATATTCAACTAAATATTTTGATGTGCTATTACATGCCTACAGATGAATTTTACTTTCATAGTTTTGTCTTTGGCGGTTTACTATTTGTCCATAGATGGGACCCAAACAAGTGCTGCCATCCCGGGTCAGGATGGACCTGGGAACAGCAGAAATTAAGAGGTGGTTCCATGCTCCTCGAGACCTTCAATCTCCCAGTCGGATTCAGTTTATCGTCATACCCAGGACAATATATGTTTTATTTTTTAAACGTACACTCATATATTCATACGAACTCTTAAACACACGCATTTACCATGTGTAATGCATTCCGCATCTCTGATAGTATTTACTATTTGAATCCAATTAAGATTCAATATTTCGACGGATTTTCTAAGGAGGAAGGCATTCGATACTTGTAAAGAATAACAATCTCCCTATACCTTATTTCATCTTCACGTGAAATTGAGCAAAAGGTTAATAAATATTCGTCTATTTAAGTAGACAACATTTCATGCCTTTTTTGTCGCTGCAAGAGACATGCGTGTTTTCAAGCAATGTCTATTTTCCGGGGCGTGAAGGGCACCTTTTGAAGAGCGATAAGTTACACAAAATTATCTTTCAGGCGATTGTTTATGAGTTATTGTCATTTGATGTTTTGCTATAGCTGTTTACTCGTTTGCAAAATATGGTGGATATTTGCACTTTACTGCCATCTATTTGTCGGTTTATTGAATGCATATTGTGCGGATGTCCCTAACTCGACTATGTTTGCAAATATTAAAAATACGACAAATATTACTTGTTAATTGGTTTGTGGTCATGAGCCTCGCTAGCTTGGCGTTTCCGATGAGAGTGATTCACTTCTGGCTCAACTAGGCTAATCAAAGCAGAGAATGTTTTCAGGAGAGTGGAGCGAAATGTTACTTATAATTAAAAGAGAATTTGAAAGATTATATAGCGCCAATTGCTATTAGAGTAATAAGTCTTTATTGCTTGTATATCAAAACTCTAAAGCCAGTTACTAGGAGCTTATATAGAAAGATTTTGGATTTCATTTTTCTATTTATTTTATTTTTCAAAATTTAGATTGATTTTAAAAAGAGGGAATAAACATCCTTATTGAAGTTGGATTTCTGATTGGCGGATGTTCTAAACACGAATACACATACGCATGCGTGCACACCAACACACACACATACGCATGCGTGCACACCCAAACACACACGCGCGCACACACACACTTAAAACAACATAGAGGAGAACATACTATTTTATATTTAAAAAACACAAAATAAGGATCTGGTTTTATGGAAGCCATACATGACTGAAATATATATTTAATGAATGATAGAAATCAGTGCAAATGTAGAAATATTTTTAAAGTTTCAATTTCTTGTATGTCAAGAGAACTTTTCAGCAACCCCTTATATATATATATATATATATATATATATATATATATATATATAAATATATATATTATGTATTTAGCCCGTAATCCCTCTTTTATATATGTTTCGTTAAAGACGACAGACAAGGTATTGCGATTAAGTTTTTGAATTAATTTTTCTTGTGTTCGTACAAGTGATTTCTTTTCTGGATGCAAAGTGTGTAAATACTCACAAAATATTTTGCATTTCCGAGCCCTTTTGGCTATACTTTAAGCCATTATCAAGGATGATTTTATTTTTAATTGAATGTATGGGTTGTGTGTATGTATCTAGCGTTATAGGGATATATATATATATATATTTTCCAAACACAGTCAGCACATTGTGGTCGTCTTCGTAATGTTACTGAATGTTAACTTTTTCTTTTTTATTATTACGCCTTCCATTATTTTTAATCTTTTTTTTTTGTTTTAGATGTGGATGGGTTTATTATGCTTGTATTTGCTACTAGTATGTTTGTTAGGGTTTTGTGTGTTTTTAAATGAGTTCTAATGGAGCTGTGGTGTAACATTTAAACATTAAAAAGTAAATAAAATGCTTAATCACACTAACTTTTCAGTCAAATTTAACGAAACATATATATATATATTGCTTTAAAAACATTCAATTTAATATGACTAAACATAATGAAAAATAAAAGAGGAAAAACACCTGATTTCGCTCCCGCCCTTCCAGTTTATTTTAATCGCGAATGTGCAAAGTAAAATATAACAAATTTAAAATTATGAATGATTAATTTTGTAGAAGACAAAAAAAGGTTGGGGTGGGGTGAGTGAAATACTAAAGACCAAAGCAAACAATCACGTTGTTTACACAGAGAAGGTTTGCGAAACCTGATATAAATAGACTCCAGTACCTTTGCATTGAGTGTGAAGGAGATAAAACTGTGGACCATTCAGCACTGAATTCAACAGCACACTTTCTGTTTTTAATAAGATGTTTACAAATTGAGGAACCGTAGGTATTATGGATGAGTTCATTTTGATCTAGGATATCGTTCCTGATTTTACTTGGTACGTGCTTTTTAATTCTTGCTTCCAGTCGTTCTCTATGTAGCTGACTTCGCAACAACAGTTATATTTATAAATAACAGAATTTACTTGATGAGAAGGGAGGACGTCCTTCCGACTGGATGAGAGGATCGGCCTGGTCTTGAATGCGACACGATCCTCAGCAGAAAAATAACACTTACAAACTCTCAAATGAATTTGCCTGGATAGATTTTCACAGTTAGCTCCAATCCAAGAAAGGCGTAAATAAATAGGACATCTTGCCACAGTAATAGGCTTAACTTTTCTGAAATCAGTGATCTTGTCGCGAATGACGGAATTAACAACATTGTCGCATAAAGTCCTCGTCACAAAATCTATCTCAATGTTCAGGAATCCCTTCAAACAGATTATTAATACCCTATGAGTCAGAGTTTTAATGAGGTTTATCTTTCGCTTCTTTGGGCAAAAGAAATCTCAACGCGTGTACAACCCCCAAAAAGTGGACTTTCCATAGACTGTTGTCAGAAACGATGTTGGAGTAGCATGCAACAATAGTTCTAAAAAGGCAAGTTGAGAATTAGACTCTTTCTCAACAGTAAACCTCAGAGCTGAATGAAGATTATTGAGAGAGAAGGGAAATTGATTCGCCTCAGTTTAATTATCGAATAAACAAAATGTATCATCAACATACCGACATTACAATGGTGGACATAGTGAACCACAAAGTAGTTTCTCCTCATGAAACCTAATCTGACTGGATGCAAGAATTAAACAGCACGTACCAATAAAATCAGCCCGAGATCAAAATGAACTTATCCATAATACCTACGGTTCCTCAATTTGTAAACACCTTATTAAAAACAGAAAGTGTGCCGTTGAATTTAGTATTGAACGGTTCATCTCCTTCACGCTCAATTTTTCATCCAAAGGTACTGGAATCTATTTATATCAGGTCTCGCAAAACTTCTCTGTGTAAACAATGTGATTGTTTGCTTTAGTCTTTAGTATTTCACTCCCCCTTTTTTGTCCTCTCATCAATTAATAATTCACAATTTTAAGATTTTATATATTTATTTTGCACACTCGCGATTAAAAAAATGGAAGAGCGGGTGCGAAACCGGTTGTTTTTCCTCTTTTATTTTTCATTATTCCTAGCAATATATATATATATATATATATATATATATATATATATATAAAGAGAAAGAACAGATAGATGAAGAATCCACCGTTCTTAGTATTTACTTTTTTTTTAAAGTGTCTCGATACAACGTAGAGCAAAATATTATAATAATATTTTTTATTGTAAAATATTTTACATCGTTACACGAAATTTCTGTTTCGGAACTTAAAAATTGTTCCATCATCAGGAGATGTTGGGTAACTTATGATGAAAATGATTTACTTGGGAAATCAGAAAACAATTCGGTAGCTTATTTGAGAGTTAAATGGAGGGGGAAACAAGATTTCAAAATGTTGTGGGTATGTCTGGGTTAACCAATCAAAAGATGGATCAAAGCTAAAGCAGAAAAGTGAAAGGTTTAGGTGGTTATTGATTCATGTCTAGATTAACTATATGTTAAGGTAAACATTATACAATGCCTATAAATTACAGTTAATTCATTACACTGATTTAGGAGATCATTATTTTTAGGAAACTTAATCATATACAACTTTTCATGTAGACACAGGGGGCATGAGTCATTTAAGGACTTACAAATTCTCGTTTTTTTTTAAAAAATATTTTCCATTTTTTCATTCAAGTATTTTTGGTTAAACATCTAGACACATTATGTCTTTATTTTTATTTTAATCCTCTCAAATTCACGGATGTTTTTTTTAGTGTTGTTATTAAACTGATTAAGAAAGACGCCGTAGTTTTGGTTATTTCTTTTATTTTCCCAAGTAATTTCAATCGCAGCCAAGATCAACTTCAGGGGTGAATTACTAAGAAAAAAATTAATGTAATTGATGGTTGTGAATTTTTTGTAAATACGCTTGATACGCGCTCCGTTATAGTTTTAATTTGAAAATAAAAATAAATATACATAATATGTCTAGATTAGACAACCAAACACGTTTGTGTGTGTGTGTGTGTGTGTGTGTGTGTGTGTGTGTGTGTGTGTGTGTGTGTGTGTGTGTGTGTGCATTCGGAAGTCTAGTCACACTGAGGAGCTGTGATACAGCGAAACAGTACTGTCTGTGAATGACATAATTTAGCTCTTGAAAATACATTTCAATTGAGCAGTGTTGAGTGATAAGCTAATTCTATAAACAACAGCCACCTGCACTAATGCAAAGCTCTTCAGTAAAATGAATGGAGCACTTTGGCTGATTGGCATTTGTTTACATTTGTAAAAACAATACGCTAGATTTAGTTGTGTAACTACCGAGTGAAGATAGCTCTGGCTGACACCAAATTAGTTGAGTTTCAATTCTGGCTTGAGGCATTCAGAAGTCTAGTCACACTGAGGAACTGTGATACAGCGAAACATTACTGTCTGTGAATGACATATATATATATATAATATATATATATATATATCATATATATATATATATAAATTAATATATATAAATAAATTAATATATATATAAATTAATATATATATATATAAATTAATATATATATATAAATTAATTTATATATTAATATATATATATATATATATATATATATATATATATATATATATATATATATATATATATATATACATAAATATACATATATATATATAAATTAATATATAAATTATATAAATTAAATATTTGTATCTATAAAAAAAGAATGTATAAACATAAAAATGTCTTAAAAATATTGTCGGACTTTGTCCATTTCATAATGTGTGACGTCATTTGTTTACATTTGGATACGCTTTGAGCAGATATGAATGTACGTGAAAGATTCATGGAAGATTGAAGATTAAAGGCAGTAAAATCGACCTTGCTAACCGAATGATCCTCTGTGGCCAAATCGATTTAAGGCACGTCAGGCTATATGATGGTTCGATGCGGGTTCGATTCCTGTCGGAGGACGAATATTTTCTATGAAAATTTCTCGAACATTCAGGCCGGTAAATATTGTTTATTATAAACAGAGCATCTACTTAAATATTTGTATCTGTGAAAAAAGAATGTATAAACATAAAAATGTCTTAAAAAAATATATATGTATGTGTGTGGATATCTATATATAACATTTCTTGTAACGAATTTATTTTTTAAAAGCCGGCATTCATTTTCAGATGCTTAACATTTTCTCGTGTGATCTTATCTTTTGCTCGAAACTAAAATTATATTTTCAACAACGATAATTGCTTAAAAATTCTAAATGGAAAAAACATGAACCTATCCATATTTTTTTACCTTTTAAAATATTGCGGAAAATGTCAGATCAGAACCTGTTTATTTCTTTATACCAACTTTAATTTAACAAGCATCATCTTCAAAAATCTAAATGCAGAAACATTTACTGAAGATGATTTACAGCCGAAATTTCTCTCTGGTCTTAACTTAAATTCTGTTTCTCGTAAGAGGAGACATGTTTTTTTTTTCTATTTGGGTGTATTTTTTTCTTTTTATCTTTTATGCTGTCGTTAATAATAAGTAAAATATCGGATCGAAAGGAACGGCAAAGAAAGAAAGAAAGAAAGAAAGAAAGAAAGAACCAACCAACCACTAGAGAAACATTTAAAAGATGTCAAAACAATTCGTCGGCAAATGAAAAGCAAATTCTGTTTCTAAAGACACAAGCAACATCAACAAGAAGACTTTTGTTGCTTTTCGGAGACTAAATGAAAATGATTCAATAAATATCGTAATAAACCATTTTCAAATCTCGGACTTCGATTAAAGCACTCTTGTTTTTAAGCTCTGAAATTAAAAAGTAGCGGACTTTCTACTCGTCCGTCTGATGTCTGTTTGACTGTCTGTCTGTCTCTCATACACACACACGCGCATTCGCACACATACACACACACAACATATATATATATAATTATTTATTCGAAAATTATAACATAAACATGTTATAAAATCACTACAAAAATAGCCATTTTGTTTCAACACTTCTGGTGTCTTATCAATGATGATGTTGAATGTAGAATAAAGGGTTTTAAAAGGTTCAAATCAATCAAACATCCCTCGCTAGGGGAAACGCTGTTACAGGCTCATGGAGAGACAAATCTCCCGACTTGAATTTTCGAAACCAACGCCTTGCAGTACGTTCATCCACAGCACTATCCCCAAACGCTTGACATATGCGGCGACTTGATACAGCTGCTGATAAGCCCACTTTGAATTCGTAAAGCAAACAGCCCCGAACTAGATCTCTAGACACTTCCATCTTTCTGACAGCTGTCCGGCTTATAACTGATGGCCGAGCACGGTGCGCGTGTTTTTTTATAACGTCTGATGTTCCTACTTCCGGCTGTCCGAATTTGCAAACAATTGCTACACGCATTTCGTATATATTTCAACTTCATTCAATGACTAATCAAAAAACGGACATAACTATTTTGGTTACCTGTATTTGTGCTTCGATGCATATGATCACATCTCATCAGACTGCCTGATAAGGTGCAATGATGATATGCATTGAAACATGAATGCATTTATGTAGCGGTTTTACATATGTTCGAATGTAATATCCTATAATAATGAATTATCGCTCTAATATAGTATTGGGCCCTATTTTAACGTTGTGAACGTTTGAATTTATATTTTATTCGTTCTCATTTCATTTGCTTATATATATATATGTATATATATTGTCATCCACAGACAGACTGTTTCGCTGTATCACAGCTCATCAGTGTGGCTAGACGTCCGGTTGCCTCTGGCTAGAATCGAAAACCATATATATATATATATATATATATATATATATATATATATATATATATATATATATATATATTGTGTATTTGGGCGGGAATCACTTTTTTATACAAGTTTTGTTAAGAGACAAGGTACTGCGATTAAGCTTTTTATTTATTTTTTATTTAATGGAAGCTGTAATAATAAAAAAAAGGAAAAGCCAACACTCAGTAGCATTATCTATGAACATGTAACTGTTGTAATCTCTGCCTGTGTTGTTCTATAGTTTTGCTTTCTTTTATTGGTATGTTTTTTGTTGTTTTTTTTTAACTCAGTCCTTCTCAAATTTTGCAGAAGCTTGATAAAATATGTCTCCCCAGCGTCACCCATTTCCGGTATTTAAAAAAAAAAATTTGGGCGACTTTGCAGATTTGCTTTGTTATTGAAAGTCTTCTCCACTTGCAATGTTGCCGCGACATATTCATTGTAAACCTCATTTTTCCATTTGATTTTCTACTGGACCAAGTAAAGTTTAACAAATCCAATGTCTTTGTGTTCTTTTGACTGGTGCAGAAATTCATATCTTGTACAATACTTGAGAAATCTTAAATTTGCTATGTTATTATCTACAAAATCAAACAACTAGTAAACAGTATAAGAACGATATTAAAATTCTAAAGCTATAAAGATGGGTTCGACATTGGCCAAGGTTTAAATCGTTGTCTTCCTCTTTTTACTTGATACAGAAAAAATATCATTTTTGGACATTATATCCAATGAGCTGAAAAATGCATTAATACATTTTTCTGCTCAGTGATTATCGACATTACTGAAACCTGAACAAATTGTTATTCTGCGATATGGCAGTGAGCAGTTAGCTTGTTTGGAATAAAAATTCAATGGTGTGGCCTGGTGAATTTACTGAGTAAGAATGCTTGTTTTCTTTTTGCACATGAGATGCAGTCAACAAGCATATGCGAATTTCTTCATATTTTGCAGACCTAGCACTGTCAGTCTACCATGTTCCACTCCGTGTAGCAATATCTCTCGGGTCAACGCTTCCAACAAGCTCAAGACATCGAATGTTTCTCGAAGAATTTATAGAATCAAAACCGAGATCTTTAAAATGGAAAAATACAATGTAGCAGAAAAGTGTCATAACGTCAACGAAATTCAGAAAAATGCTTTGATAGCTGAGTAACAATTCTATGAATGTATATGAATATAAGTTTCTTGTACCTTTATACAAATTGATATATTATTATATTGTTTAAAATTTGCTATAATTATCTGGGTAGAGTTTTTCAGTATCCGAGACACGGAGAGATTTTTAAATATAAACTACGTGAAGAGAGATAAACATTAAAATGAAACGCTAAAAGTGACATCGAAAATGCGAAAATACAAAGGAAATCAGATGATGAGGAAAATGTCTAAATGAAGAATTAGTATTCTGAATTTGATCATATATCTAAATGAATTAATAAATACATAGCTAATCAATGTTTGGTGGAATGGAGCCATCAGTTATTGTTTGAGTTCAAGTAAAGGTCAATATATTGAGAGTTGATTTCCTAAACAAACACACACACATCACTTTGAAGTTGACCCCAACATAATCTTTCTCTATGACTCTTTGTCAAAATAAACTCGACATGCAAATATAGATTTATATCTGTAACACTATACATACATACGGACGAAGAGATAGACAGACAGACGATAGATAGATAAATAGAACAGGCTGATAGATAGGCATATATATATATATATATATATATATATATATATATATATATATATATATATATATATAAGTATTAATAAGTATTAAAACCACGTGACAGAGAAAAAAAACAAAGTGCTACTATTAATATATATATATATATATATATATATATATATATATATATATTAATAGTAGCACTGTTTTTTTCTCTGTCACGTGGTTTTAATACTTATTAATACTTATATATATATATATAAGTATATAAGTATATATAATAAGTATTAAAACCACGTGACAGAGAAAAAAAACAAAGTGCTACTTTTAATATATATATATATATATATATATATATATATATATTAATAGTAGCACTGTTTTTTTCTCTGTCACGTGGTTTTAATACTTATTAATACTTATATATATATATATAAGTATATAAGTATATATAATAAGTATTAAAACCACGTGACAGAGAAAAAAACAAAGTGCTACTATTAATATATATATATATATATATATATATATATATATATATATATATTATAAATTAATAGATTTAAAATATGGTTTTACCGCTACACAGTGATGACCATGTTTCAGAAATGGAAGCTAAAGCCCCTGAATTTAATTTTGTTATTAAACCAAAGACATTAGTTCCATTTCCTCATCAAGCGAATTTTGGAGTAACTTACTTTTTAAAATTTACGGTTGTTAACGGCACAGGAAAGATTCATAGTTTGAGGGTTTCCAAGGTTACCGATAAATCCATTCATCTAGACAAGGGGTGGTAGAGGGTTCAATTTTTAATTTTCGTTGTCTCAGTTAATAGTTACATTTGAAAGCGGGGTTATGTTTAGGGATGGGTAGGGATGTATCTTTTAACGAATTCTGACATCCGCTAAATTCATGTCATCTGGGTTTATTTCTAACGGCAAAAATTCTTATGGTATTATTTCTATTTGTATATTTAAAGATTTTGAGGGACTGTTTAGGTTAGAATATGTTTTATCCACCTTTCTAAAAAGTTATTTTTAATATTTAATATACTATACTCCTAGTTAAAAACCAAGTAAATGTATTAGGATTACTTACAGTATTTAAAATTATTTATTCTTATCGAGTATAAGTAAATATTATTTTATTTTATTTTATTTTATGTAAACTTTATGACAATGACGGCAAAGGTGGTTAAATTATTTCACTAATTCAATAAACTTAGTATTATAAATGTATATATGTATGTATAAAGGACATTTAATGTTCAATATTATATTCTAACTTATTAATTTCACATGACTTTCGGTGTTCACTTGGATTCTTTCCAGTGTTTGAATTGCTTTGAGAGAGGTGTTATGGTTAGAGTACGTTTTATTTAATTACAATTTTAAAAGATATTTAGGTTAGAATCTGTTTTATTTAATTTCAATTTTAAAACATTTTTAAAAATTCTACTTTCAAATTTAACTTTTTAATTTTAATCGGCTATATTTCTTTATAAACCAAGTAAATGTAATATAATTATCTACATTATTTAAAATTATTTATACCCATCAAATATGAGTATGTATAATAATCAGGTAATTTTTTTTTTTTTTTTTTTTTTTTTTATAGATTATTTAAAGATTATTTAAAGAAAACTTTTGGCAATGACGACAAAAAATAGCTATTTCATTTCTCTGATTCAGTAAATTTTTATTTTTTATAAACTTAGTAATATATAGTTTCTCATGTATGCATAAAGGACATGGGTCATTTAATGACCTACATATTCTAGCTCTTCTTATTAACTTCCATTTCACTGTAGGTGTTTTATTGGATTCTTTTAGGTGCCAAAAGTACTTCGAAAGAGATGTTTGACTTTTATACTTATTTATCCTAAACGAGGATTGATGTTGGTAGAACCTCTTTTTGAACTCATGGCTAGTGCAACCTATATAAATTTTTATGTTTTCAGGGTTTTCAACAGAAGATATATTACATTGGTATACTACTGATTCTATGCAACATTTATTTTGTAAAGGACAGTTTTGAGGGTTTCTACAATTACATAATTTTTGTTCACCCTCATTAGTTGTTGTTTGTATTTTTCCCTTGTCTACAATTTTTTGGTTCTGGTATAAGTGTTTATTTAAGATATTAGTATTATGTTTCTTAATTATCTTTTCTAGGTTATCAGTACAGCTATAACTTAATTTTAGTGTATTTCTATTGAAAATGGTACTAAGTTTACTTCCACCGGGAAAATGCTTGAGTATTAATTCAAGGAATTTTTGTCCCAATTTGTTTTTTACCATTTGGTTGTATGGGGGTGTATACCAAATTATTTTCCTGCTTCTGTTTTTCCTATGTTTACCGTTTTCATTTTTAATATAAGTTAGTTTTAGGTTTTTGTAGCCACTATCTTTTAGAGCTTTATTATAGAAATTAATATGTTCGTCGAAAATCTTGTCATTTGCTGAATTTGTACTAATTCTTTTTCGGATAGATAAAGGTATATGTTTAATTATAGATGAGGGGTGATTTGATTTAGGGTGTATATATACAGGATTCGTATTGAGTTTTTTATAAGGTGTGTATGTATTGTTCTTTAAATCTAATGTTATATCAAGGAAGTTAACTTTTTTAATTTTAGTGCTAACGGTAATTTTTAAACCCATGCTTTTAAATTCTTTATATAATGCCTTTCTAATTTTGTCTATTCTGAAGTTAGTAGAATTCCTAATAACCATGAGACCATCGTCCCTGTATAGACCAATGTCAGTTGAATCAATATCACGATGCGCTGTTAGGTTGTATAAAATAAAAAGACCAATAAGATCAGAAGACTCAGCTGAGTCTAGTGATCCCATTGTGATGTCAAAGTGGTCATATGAATTTTTTACCCATTGCTCACCATTATGGATCAGTACCGATTTCTTCGCATTTAATATAATGTTCTTTTCATCATCAGTAATATCCGTGTACTGGGTGGCAAAGTCCAACGCATTCAAGAACAGTTCTTTAGATATTGATGGGTAATAATTTTCAATATCGAACTGCATTAGTGTACAGTTGTTTTTTGCTTTTATACAGGTGAACCAGTTTATCACGTCTTCGGTATTTATCCAAAGTTTGAGGCCTATTTTATCTTTGATTTGTTTATTTATCCTTTCAAGGATCATTTTACTAATTTTTCCTATATCTGGTCTTGTAGGATTAATTATCCTTGTAGTTGGATTAGCCTCGAAATCTGGTTTGTGGTCTTTTAAGGTTATGTAGCTCTCTTTTTCAGATAATTTACCTACTCTGTCACTGATCTTCAGTTTATCAGTGATTTTTTTACTACTATTATTGATATTCTGGACCATATTTAGGTTACTATTATTTGCTTTTTTGTAGTTCTTATGTAAGTCCTTATTGAATAGATCATTATAGTCTTTCGTGGTTGCCTTAATCCAATAAAACACCTACAGTGAAATGGAAGTTAATAAGAAGAGCTAGAATATGTAGGTCATTAAATGACCCATGTCCTTTATGCATACATGAGAAACTATATATTACTAAGTTTATAAAAAATAAAAATTTACTGAATCAGAGAAATGAAATAGCTATTTTTTGTCGTCATTGCCAAAAGTTTTCTTTAAATAATCTTTAAATAATCTATAAAAAAAAAAAAAAAAAAAAAAAAAAATTACCTGATTATTATACATACTCATATTTGATGGGTATAAATAATTTTAAATAATGTAGATAATTATATTACATTTACTTGGTTTATAAAGAAATATAGCCGATTAAAATTAAAAAGTTAAATTTGAAAGTAGAATTTTTAAAAATGTTTTAAAATTGAAATTAAATAAAACAGATTCTAACCTAAATATCTTTTAAAATTGTAATTAAATAAAACGTACTCTAACCATAACACCTCTCTCAAAGCAATTCAAACACTGGAAAGAATCCAAGTGAACACCGAAAGTCATGTGAAATTAATAAGTTAGAATATAATATTGAACATTAAATGTCCTTTATACATACATATATACATTTATAATACTAAGTTTATTGAATTAGTGAAATAATTTAACCACCTTTGCCGTCATTGTCATAAAGTTTACATAAAATAAAATAAAATAAAATAATATTTACTTATACTCGATAAGAATAAATAATTTTAAATACTGTAAGTAATCCTAATACATTTACTTGGTTTTTAACTAGGAGTATAGTATATTAAATATTAAAAATAACTTTTTAGAAAGGTGGATAAAACATATTCTAACCTAAACAGTCCCTCAAAATCTTTAAATATACAAATAGAAATAATACCATAAGAATTTTTGCCGTTAGAAATAAACCCAGATGACATGAATTTAGCGGATGTCAGAATTCGTTAAAAGATACATCCCTACCCATCCCTAAACATAACCCCGCTTTCAAATGTAACTATTAACTGAGACAACGAAAATTAAAAATTGAACCCTCTACCACCCCTTGTCTAGATGAATGGATTTATCGGTAACCTTGGAAACCCTCAAACTATGAATCTTTCCTGTGCCGTTAACAACCGTAAATTTTAAAAAGTAAGTTACTCCAAAATTCGCTTGATGAGGAAATGGAACTAATGTCTTTGGTTTAATAACAAAATTAAATTCAGGGGCTTTAGCTTCCATTTCTGAAACATGGTCATCACTGTGTAGCGGTAAAACCATATTTTAAATCTATTAATTTATAATATTAATGCTCTGTAAATTTAAATTTACATAGAGCACTATTGTGTAAAAATAAAAATATCTATAAGAACACCGGATTTTATATCTTACTGTTCTTTCCTTTTTATTTATATATACATACATTGGCTCCTAATCAAAGTCGAGCACTTTAAATCTTTATTTTTATCAGGAAAATATGGAGAAAATAAATTTCGGAATTTCTCTGAAAAACATTCCTAATACAAACAAAAAGGAATATTTCGTTGCATTAATGCAAAAGACGGAGGAACTCATACGAAGGATGAGATGGAAGGCCTACTTCTTCCTTCAACGGAATGATTTACAAAATAAAAACAAGGAGGTTTACGGTTTTAAAAGCAAGAAAGCAGCACCATTTGTTCATAGTTTGTCGGCTTTTGAAAATGACCTTTTGGATATGATAAACAGCATAAACTTCAGGGAGAAAAAATGCCACTTCCAGAAACACCTAGATAGAATAGTGAAAGTAATAAACACTTCTGATAAAATTTTAATAAAGTCAGACAAAACTGGAAACTTTTATAAGGCAACCACGAAAGACTATAATGATCTATTCAATAAGGACTTACATAAGAACTACAAAAAAGCAAATAATAGTAACCTAAATATGGTCCAGAATATCAATAATAGTAGTAAAAAAATCACTGATAAACTGAAGATCAGTGACAGAGTAGGTAAATTATCTGAAAAAGAGAGCTACATAACCTTAAAAGACCACAAACCAGATTTCGAGGCTAATCCAACTACAAGGATAATTAATCCTACAAGACCAGATATAGGAAAAATTAGTAAAATGATCCTTGAAAGGATAAATAAACAAATCAAAGATAAAATAGGCCTCAAACTTTGGATAAATACCGAAGACGTGATAAACTGGTTCACCTGTATAAAAGCAAAAAACAACTGTACACTAATGCAGTTCGATATTGAAAATTATTACCCATCAATATCTAAAGAACTGTTCTTGAATGCGTTGGACTTTGCCACCCAGTACACGGATATTACTGATGATGAAAAGAACATTATATTAAATGCGAAGAAATCGGTACTGATCCATAATGGTGAGCAATGGGTAAAAAATTCATATGACCACTTTGACATCACAATGGGATCACTAGACTCAGCTGAGTCTTCTGATCTTATTGGTCTTTTTATTTTATACAACCTAACAGCGCATCGTGATATTGATTCAACTGACATTGGTCTATACAGGGACGATGGTCTCATGGTTATTAGGAATTCTACTAACTTCAGAATAGACAAAATTAGAAAGGCATTATATAAAGAATTTAAAAGCATGGGTTTAAAAATTACCGTTAGCACTAAAATTAAAAAAGTTAACTTCCTTGATATAACATTAGATTTAAAGAACAATACATACACACCTTATAAAAAACTCAATACGAATCCTGTATATATACACCCTAAATCAAATCACCCCTCATCTATAATTAAACATATACCTTTATCTATCCGAAAAAGAATTAGTACAAATTCAGCAAATGACAAGATTTTCGACGAACATATTAATTTCTATAATAAAGCTCTAAAAGATAGTGGCTACAAAAACCTAAAACTAACTTATATTAAAAATGAAAACGGTAAACATAGGAAAAACAGAAGCAGGAAAATAATTTGGTATACACCCCCATACAACCAAATGGTAAAAAACAAATTGGGACAAAAATTCCTTGAATTAATACTCAAGCATTTTCCCGGTGGAAGTAAACTTAGTACCATTTTCAATAGAAATACACTAAAATTAAGTTATAGCTGTACTGATAACCTAGAAAAGATAATTAAGAAACATAATACTAATATCTTAAATAAACACTTATACCAGAACCAAAAAATTGTAGACAAGGGAAAAATACAAACAACAACTAATGAGGGTGAACAAAAATTATGTAATTGTAGAAACCCTCAAAACTGTCCTTTACAAAATAAATGTTGCATAGAATCAGTAGTATACCAATGTAATATATCTTCTGTTGAAAACCCTGAAAACATAAAAATTTATATAGGTTGCACTAGCCATGAGTTCAAAAAGAGGTTCTACCAACATCAATCCTCGTTTAGGATAAATAAGTATAAAAGTCAAACATCTCTTTCGAAGTACTTTTGGCACCTAAAAGAATCCAATAAAACACCTACAGTGAAATGGAAGTTAATAAGAAGAGCTAGAATATGTAGGTCATTAAATGACCCATGTCCTTTATGCATACATGAGAAACTATATATTACTAAGTTTATAAAAAATAAAAATTTACTGAATCAGAGAAATGAAATAGCTATTTTTTGTCGTCATTGCCAAAAGTTTTCTTTAAATAATCTTTAAATAATCTATAAAAAAAAAAAAAAAAAAAAAAAAAATTACCTGATTATTATACATACTCATATTTGATGGGTATAAATAATTTTAAATAATGTAGATAATTATATTACATTTACTTGGTTTATAAAGAAATATAGCCGATTAAAATTAAAAAGTTAAATTTGAAAGTAGAATTTTTAAAAATGTTTTAAAATTGAAATTAAATAAAACAGATTCTAACCTAAATATCTTTTAAAATTGTAATTAAATAAAACGTACTCTAACCATAACACCTCTCTCAAAGCAATTCAAACACTGGAAAGAATCCAAGTGAACACCGAAAGTCATGTGAAATTAATAAGTTAGAATATAATATTGAACATTAAATGTCCTTTATACATACATATATACATTTATAATACTAAGTTTATTGAATTAGTGAAATAATTTAACCACCTTTGCCGTCATTGTCATAAAGTTTACATAAAATAAAATAAAATAAAATAATATTTACTTATACTCGATAAGAATAAATAATTTTAAATACTGTAAGTAATCCTAATACATTTACTTGGTTTTTAACTAGGAGTATAGTATATTAAATATTAAAAATAACTTTTTAGAAAGGTGGATAAAACATATTCTAACCTAAACAGTCCCTCAAAATCTTTAAATATACAAATAGAAATAATACCATAAGAATTTTTGCCGTTAGAAATAAACCCAGATGACATGAATTTAGCGGATGTCAGAATTCGTTAAAAGATACATCCCTACCCATCCCTAAACATAACCCCGCTTTCAAATGTAACTATTAACTGAGACAACGAAAATTAAAAATTGAACCCTCTACCACCCCTTGTCTAGATGAATGGATTTATCGGTAACCTTGGAAACCCTCAAACTATGAATCTTTCCTGTGCCGTTAACAACCGTAAATTTTAAAAAGTAAGTTACTCCAAAATTCGCTTGATGAGGAAATGGAACTAATGTCTTTGGTTTAATAACAAAATTAAATTCAGGGGCTTTAGCTTCCATTTCTGAAACATGGTCATCACTGTGTAGCGGTAAAACCATATTTTAAATCTATTAATTTATAATATTAATGCTCTGTAAATTTAAATTTACATAGAGCACTATTGTGTAAAAATAAAAATATCTATAAGAACACCGGATTTTATATCTTACTGTTCTTTCCTTTTTATTTATATATACATATATATATATATATATATATATATATATATATATTAATAGTAGCACTTTGTTTTTTTTTCTCTGTCACGTGGTTTTAATACTTATTAGTTTTAATGTTATTAATGGTTTTATCAATAAATACTGTTCCGTCATTTAATTTTTTAGCCAGTTTATTCTGAAGATCCATTTAGGTGAAACCTAGGTAGTTTCGCCTGGCTCCTTAGGATTTATTCTAATATATATATATATATATATATATATATATATATATATATATATATATATGAAGAAATATACTCTTACGGTGTGGTATATTTATGGGATAAAGTGCTCAATATCAGAGATAGAGCGTGTGTAAATATAAAAATGAACATTGAAGTGTGTCTAGCATGAAACGCCTGTCGCCTCTAAGTGATGACTTCAATTTTCACTTATATCTTAACACATTCTCTATCACTGATATTGAGCACTTTATCCCATAAATATAGCACACCTTAAGACTATATTTCTTCATATATAGACGCACTCGTCAGGCCAAACGATTGCGTCTAGCATGAAACTGACTGTCGCCTCTAAGTTGACTTTTATGTTCACTTTTATATATATATATATATATATATATATATAGATAGATAGATAGATAGATAGATAGATAGATAGATAGATATAGACATAGATGGAGAGAGATAGATATGAACAGGCTGAGATAGATAGATAGATAGATAGATAGATAGATAGATAGATAGATAGATAGATAGATAGATAGATATAGACATAGATAGATGTAGATAGATAGATAGATATGAACAGGCTGAGAAAGATAGATAGATAGGAACAGAATGAGATTATATATAATATGATTATGTTTTGAGCTTTTAAATATTTAAGTAGAAATAGGTATAATTTCACTACCCCCGTTTCCACCCTTATAGAAGATGATTTTAACTAATGATGTAAAATCGTTTTCGATTGTCAAATCCCAACTTTTCCTCTCAATCGTTTTACACTCAAGTCAAACATTTTGTCTATCGACGCTACATTTAAAATCGATAATTTCGCACATCATTCTCAAAATTGAAAAAAGAAAAGAAAATTAATTTCAACAACAACGTTACTTATATTTTCAGACGTGGAACAATTAGAATCTGTTTGTTAACAACAACAGGAAGGAAATGAAGAAAACATTTCCTCCAGCAAAGAATGAATAGTTTTGTCGAAAAGTAAAATAAAATCAAATGAATAAAATTAGAATAATGAATAAAATTTAAAAAAAAAGAAATATATTTTCCCATGATGCTAGTAATAAAGGAACCGGAAAGGCTTTTTTGGTCATCTGCACGGTTTTATGACCATACTTCCGGAAAGACAGAATCTTTCTCTTGCTTCTTTCAAACGTTCACGTGTTTTGCAGCTCCACTCATGAAGTAAGTATTTTGTCGTTCTAACTCATTGCAAAGTTGACCTGAGCTCGACCATTTTAACCATTCTTATCCTTACTTAACCTTACTACTGAACAAAAAAAAAAGAGGAAACGGACATACCCAAGTAATATCAAGGACTTTGTTTCCCTACAGTTTGTATATATATATATATATATATATATATATATATATATATATATATATATATATATATATATATAACACACACATATATATATATACACACATATACATATATATATATACACACATATACATATATATATACACACATATACATATATATATACACACATATACATATATATATACACACATATACATATATATATACACACACATATACATATATATATACACACATATACATATATATACACACATATACATATATATATACACATATACATATATATATATACACACACATAAATATATATATATACACACACACATATGTATATATATATATATACACAAACACATATATATATACACATACACACACATATATATATACACATATACATATATATATATATACACACACATATATATATATATATACACACATATATATATATATATATATATATATATATATATATATATATATATATATATACACACTTTATTATTACATTAGAACATGTGTAAAACCGCTTCATAAATGCGCTCATGTTTCGATGCCTATCATTGCATCTCATCAGGCGGTAGTAAATGAGGATTAATACAGCTTTTTAATATTTACATATAATCTACTAATTTTCCCGGGGAAAAAGAAGAAAGAAAATAAGAAGAGTAAGAAAGAAAGGCACAAGATTTAGTCTCTTCTACACGGAAAAGGAAGAAGAAAGAGTAAAAATATAGGAAAATAAAGAAATGTAAAATAGCTAGACATGTTATGTTGATAATCGGTTCAACCAATCAAAATGGTAAGATGTCATGAAACACAGATTCAAAATGACAACGGATACATATGTAATATTTGAAACAGAATTTTTGCTACAATGTTGACGGTGAATGGTTCACACTTTACTGAGGAAGCAAAACGTAATTTAGCAAAAAATATTTTATAGTTTGTAAATAATATGGCTCTTTAAGAAATAAAAAAAAAAATTTAATAAAATAACGGAAACAGAAAATTAAAACAAAATATTTAAATCAATGAAGTAAACAAACCTTTTAAGTATATAGATCATATAAAATAATAAAATATATAAATTATGCTTATGTATATGTTAATGCAACTGATAAACTAAAGGGTTTTTCGTGCGGTATTAATAAAACAAAACAATTGATAATAGTAAAACTCCAGCTAAACGTATAAACCTGTAGATAAAATATTCCTAGAAATGTTAGAGGAATAACGTATAAACTATTAATAATAGGTTGTGGAACTACTTTTTTACTTGGACACACCTTGGACATGTGTACCAGAGCTCCACACGTCCAACAATACGGACGCCTGTTCTCCACAACTATTGGCATCAATTTATTTCGGCATTTTTGAGTATTTGGTATGTCCTGGAAACTTTGCTTTATCAGAGTTATATATGACGAAATCGCCGGTGGCGATTCCTGCTTTGCTGATAATAGCAGATACTTCGTCCACCGGTCCACATTGGGCGAAAAAGGCGCCCAGCCTATCTTCAGTAATGTCGACGGGGACTCCATGCACTGTAATTTTCGTCTTTCTAGTTCCCATATACTCTGTTTGCAAACGAACCGTCTTTGTGGTCAGCGTACTTCCTGCCAACCTTTTGGCTTCCTCTTCTGTTGCTAGAAGAATATCCCATAGTGCATTCGACCTTCTTGCTAAGATTTTTGTTCCTATCAGCCAACTCTTCAGCGCCTCCTCCATAGTTTCCCTGCTGACGCCGATAAACTTCTTCGTTCCAACATTAGAAGTCAGCAGGGAGATGGTTCGGGTTTTAACAGCATCAATTGCCTCTGGTATCGTTAACAACTCGTTGCCGTCAATATATTTATCATATTTAGTCCTGAGACCATTGTAATAGACAGCATTTTTTCTACTCCTCTTTTCCGACCAGGCCGTTTTATTCGGCGATGTTAAATTTGGCTTTTGCCTTATTCGTGCCTCTGAACCGTGCGTCAGCCATGACGGCGAGGCAAAATTAAATAAAGGTTTATCTCCCCCACCTTTTTTTTAAAGGGATAAAGTCTTGCGACATAGACGACAAAAACGAAATATACAAGATAAATAAAATTTCAAAACAAATAAACGTCGAAAAAGAAAAAAATGGACAAAATAAATTTAAAAATTAACACAAACAAAAATTAAACGTGAAAAAGAAAAAGGAGAACTTTTCACAAAATAACAGAAGGAAAAACGAAAATAAAAGGCTTAACTTAATGAAAATCAAAGTTCTTCCAAATACTCGGCGACTTTCGCTTGAAAAACGACCAATGGGGTACTCGGATGTATTAGTCTAGACTCGTTAGGTTCCGACTCGTTCCGAAATATAACAGTCCCCCTATAGGAAAGTATGTGGCACAAGGTCGAGTTTAACGTTGGTTTCTCCGAGCCCGTAAGCTCGGCCAAAAATACTCAAGGTATAAACGGGTTCAGGGCTTGTCTACCACCCCGGACGAAATTTTGCCGTTCGGCAAAGCCTCGTCCGGGTTCCTCAGCCTCCTCCGGGTTACAAGAGTCGCGTACAGTCGGAGACCGCGTCTCGACTCGTTCCAATATTTAACAGCTCTCCCACGCGGGTCGCATGTAACACAAGGCCGGCTTAATGTGGGTTCTCCGAGCCCGTAGTCTCGGCCAAAAATATGTCCATTAGAACCCGTATAAACGGATGACACTTTGCCCTGCGGCAAAGCCTCGTCCGGGTTCCTCTCTGCCAAAGCAGAGAGTTCGACAGGAGTCGCGCACAGTCTGAGACTGCGTCTCGACTCGTTCCTCGATATTTAACAACCCTCCCACGTGGGTCGAATGTGGCACAAGGCCGGTTTAATGTGGGCTCCCCGAGCCCGTAGGCTCGGCTAAAAATATGCCCATTTAGAACCCGTATAAACGGGTTCAGGGACTGTCCACCTCCCCGGACGACACTTTGCCCTGCGGCAAAGCCTCGTCCGGGTTCCTCTCTGCCAAAGCAGAGAGTTCGCCAAGAGTCGCGCACAGTCAGAGACTGCGTCTCGACTCGCTCCTCTTCTCTCTCTCAGAGAAGCGCAGTAGTTATAGGGTCAGGAAGAGTCCATTATCGTTATAGGTAAGTTCCCATAACACTTACTAAGGATAAGTTTTAAAGATTTACCACAAGGTTATTCAACATAAAAGAAGTGATTGTCAAATTTTAAAGTTTAGCAAGATTGGAAGGTCAAAGGTAAAATGTGTTTACAATTGACTGTTAGTTCCTTGATTTAATAAATCGCCCCTATATAAGAATCTGATTGTCCGCATTTTCTCCTGTAAACACAGAAAACAAGGGATTCATATCAGGATCTATATATCCTTGTTAGTTTTAAAATTTTCCATTTAAATTTAGGGTTTTTATTTTCTGTTTTCAAATTCCAAAAATATTTTGATAGTGAAGTATATATTTTCCTTATATTTTATTTCTCTCTCTCTTCTTCTTCCTTTTCATAGTAGTAGAGACATTAGAGACTTTGTTATCTTGTGTCTTTCTTTCTTTCTTACTCTTCTTATTTTCTTTTTTCCCGGGAAAAGATGTTGTTTGTAAGTAAATATTAAAAATTGTAATAATCCTCCTTTACTACCGCCTGATGAGATAGATGATATGCATCGAAACATGAATGCATTTATGTAGCGCTGTTACACATGTTCTAATGTAATATCCTATAAAAAAGAATAATGCTCTTCTATTGTGTTGAGACCTATTTTTAAATTAATGTTATGAATGTTTACATTTATATTTGATTCGTTCTCATATATATATATATATATATATATATATATATATATATATATATATATATATATATATATATATATATATAATCCGTGGGTAAGTATTAATATTAAAACTGATAAAAAAAGACAGCTTAATATATTTATTTCCGAGCATATAAATGAATTAAGTAAAAATGAAACTCTATTATCCCATTCTGATGGCCATTTCACCCCGCGATATTCTACCTGGTGGGGGAGCAAAAACGTTTGTTAAAAATGAATTTTGATGTTTTCTTTTTAAAGTAAGAATTAAAGAAGGAAGGAAAGAAAGCAGGAAAGAAAGAAGAAAAAAGAAAAAGAAGAAGAAAAAAGAAAAAGAAAAAGAAAAAAAGAGGAACAAAGAACAAATAAGGGAAATGTCATTAAAAAAGAGTTAGGGAGACAAAAGAAAGCTAAGGTAGTTAGAAAAGGATGAACAAGAAGTCATGACAAAGACAATTCTGGACAGAAATTAAAAACGGTTAAAAATTAACAATGGCTTATATTTAACATATCAACTCTTTTTCAAATGGGAGAAAAACTTATATAGGAAAATACAAACAAAAAGGTTAAGAAAAAGAAGAGTTTTAAAGAAATTATAGATAAAGGAAAATTATAATCTAAAAATAATACTATTATATAATTTTAATATTTGATAAAGAAGATTATTAAATATTTCTATCAAATTATTATTAAGAAAAATTTATTATTAAGAAAAAATTATTTACTTATTAAATAGTAAATAATAATTTAATAACTTATTATTTATTTAGTCTAATGTAATTATATAGTCCGTAATATAAACACAAGATTTTGCTGCTTCTTTAATTATTTTTCATAATTGATCACGCACCACACCTATTATGCACCAAGACGCAACATTTAAATTTTAAACTTACTAATCCAACCTCAATTAATTCATGTAAAACTAAACTGGTTAAAAGTTTCAAAATTTAGCGGCAACGATCACATCGCGTTGAAAAACCAGTTCTCACCTGGCTACCGATGTTAAGCAACGTTAAGGTATGCCGATGACAAGATGACAGGGTGTTTATAGCAGACACGGAAAAGAAACTGCAAGAACTCTTACAGAAAGTAGTGAAGGGACGCGAGAAGAAAGGAGTAAACATCAAGTTGAAGGAATGTATGGTTGATATCAAAAGAAAGATCCCAACATGCAAATTGCAAACTAGAGATACAAAAATCAAACACGTGCAACAATTTATGTATCTGGGAAGTGTTTTGACTGAGGACAGAAAGTGTGATACTGAAATCCGTAAGCGCATTGGGACAGTCAAAGATGCCTTCCAGAAGCTAAGAAACAGAAACATTTCATTAAAAAAGATTGCTGAACTGTTGCATAATATCAGTCTTCTTATACGGCATTGAAAGTTGGACAGTCTTGTCGCAGATGAAGAGACTTGAAGCAACAGAAATGTGGTTCTACAGAAGAATGCCGAGAATACCACGAACTAAACATGTGAGCAAGATAAAATGCAAACAAAAAGACACTGATACTTAAGATCAGAAAGCGACAATTTACAGTTCTAGCGTACATAATGAGAAAAGATGGCTTGGAAAATCTGATACTCACAAGATAGACTGAAGGCAAGTGGGACAGATGAAAACAATGCATAACTGACTTAGTGAGCTTGAGTAAATAGAAGTGGGTAACAAAGTTTAGGAGAGATAACAAAATGACAAAATTTATTAAGAGTTACAAATGACAGGAAATTGGGGAGAGCCATGATCGCTAACGGCGCATAAAAGTAGAAAGTACTCAGATGTGTAATCGCTGGTGAATAGCAGGAGCTGTAAGCTAAGTGGCAAGCCTAGCAAGCCGATGATAGATATAATCTTGCTACTTATGCTAACAAGACCTTGATATGCGGAGGTGCTTCTGAAGTGACAGGTTATAAGATATACTTGAATTTGCGTGAATGGAGGTGAAATGCGACCAGAATAGGCTTCTTCATCCTCAGTACCCTTTCGAGAATCTAGATGCAGGGGTGATCTGAGAAATAACCTCCTGGCCGGTGGTGGAGATCCACGCTTCGACCGATGTCAGTGACTGCCTTCAAAATGTAAACATGTGATCAATCCAGTTGTGCTGGGAATGTACACACATAGGAAAATGTATGATAGATAGAAATAAGAGAGTCTCTTAGAATCTCCCGAAAATCGAGTGCCCATGTTTTGGAAATCACCACACCCACGCACTCAATGGCAGACGGTAATTGACGAAGCCCGGGTTGAAATAAACAATGCAATGTTATGTTTGAGAGATTGAGACGAGGATAATGTTACAATAATACACTCCACACACTTTCACATCACCAGATATTCCGTTACACATGTTACATATGACGAGATTTTACGTTTCGCAAGTTATATGTGTTTCATATGTTACAACAACAGACTGTACAGTTTTGCATTTCAAGATATGTTACATATGTTACAATGCATATATTACGTTACATATGTTATAATAACGCATTCCTCTCACTATCATATCTATAGACCTTATTTAACACATGTTATGTTACATATATTATGCATGCTACAATAATACACTCCACACACTTTCATATCGCCAGATATTTCGACAATGATCTAATCACATGTATGGTACGTTGTTTAAATCTCTTGTTTGATTGGTTTGTTTTCTACGGCTTATCAATCTTTTACAGGTTATTTAAAACCAGAAAATATTTTTATATTGTAAGAACTTTTGTGCTAATAATTATTTACTGCTAGAAGTCCTACTAATTAACCCATATTTTCGGGGAGACGTGAATTCATACCTTTCTCAAACCCGATTAGAATTGGAACTCGGCTTTTCGATTTCAAATTCCGAGCCATCATTCATTACAACATCCGCACATCCAAGCTTACAGCACCTGATATTCTCAAGCAATCACCCATCTAGTTACTGACCAGTCTCGACGTTGCTTAACGTCGGTGATCGTATGAGAACCTGTTTCAGCGTGATATGGCCATAAGCCTAATTCAAGAGTATGCCATCATGCTTCACGGAAAGGAGTACAAGTAGGTTAAGTACTCACTTCTGTTCCTGTTATCCTGTAACCTTCTTGTAGAAGTGCTGTTTCCTCAAGCTTGTACATTAAATAACTCCGAAATCAAGAAGGGACTGTCAGATATATGATGGTAATATGTAACTCATCACTACATTTTACATGATATTTGGAGAGGAAATGGACACCATCAAGTAACTCCATTTACCCTGAGAGAAGCCGTGAAAACCACTGCTCATTTAAACTTCAATGTTTAATATCGTAAGAATGAAATTAAATCTGAATTTTTTCTTCCTTCTATATCCAAGTCCTGCAGAAGTTACTTTTTCATATTAAATGGATTACCTAATTTAAGGCCGAGATTAACTCAAACTCGAGGATTATTGATTGAGGTTGCTGTATGGACGTAAAAGGAAATATACGTGCATATTATGACTCTATGTAGGATAGATAACGCTTGACTCTAGAGACTTGAAGAGATTTCATTGGTTGCAAAAGCATCCGGTCGGGTGTCTGGTCCGCAAAGTAAGCGCTTCTAGGGAAGAACCTATTAGCATGAAACTTCCTTCTTACTAAAGGATTACGAACAGAATGGCGATTATTCGACCCTGTGATCGTGGCATGGAAGATCTTAGTCGTGAAGGTCTCAATTGGTGGGTTTAAGGAAATAGAGATGGAATAGCGATAAGTTTGTAACGTCTGTGGAAAAGGGGGTTGTCGGGTTGAAAGTAAATCATCTTCCACAAAAATGTGTAAACGCCCATAAGGCCGCTGTCAAGACTGGAAGGTAAGAATCGTGCAGCAGCGGTGATAGGCAAATTCTGTTCCTTCTAGATAATCGGATCTTTCACTGACATAAAATAAATTTTTGCAAGAATAAAATTCTGCAGGAAACTTTTGAAAGCTCCATCAATGTCATCAAAATGAGAAGACATGCCAAAACTGAAACTGGATGTTTTTAGTGCCATTGTAAAGAGTTTTGCATTAGTACCAGTAGAAAAGTCATTTAGTTTCAAATAACTTTCTTGCAGCGATGTATATTTGAACAGTAGACAAATATTTTTTTAAATAAGGAAAAGCTTTTATAACATTCAACCTCAAAACTACATTAACTTCCATCTATAAATAATAGATTCTTATTTTAAGAAAGACTAGAATGTCTTCTTCCTAACAGAAAATTCATTTTACTTTCATAAAATTCAAAAATAAATAAAAACTCAGATTTACGAACCTATTGAATATCAACCGAAATATCTTACATTAATTTTTACTTATTACTTTTATTATTTCACTTATTCCGTCAAAAAAAGATATTTTGATAAGTCCTTACTTGTCAATGTTTATTTTTATTATTTTTCAATTCTTTTTGTTGTATTTACTCTTTCACAGAGTCGGTCTTTTCATCTCCCGGCTTCGCAAACATTTTGGAAAAGTGTCATAACAAGGACCATGCCACTTAGCGTTGCCAGAGTAAAACATATTTAGAGACAAAAGTTACAGACAATAGAAAGGCGAAAGGAATGCAAATGATGACCTATTTTGGCTTTGCTTAAGAGTCGTAGTTCCAACCCAGATGAAAGCTCGTGCTTTTAAATGCAGAACTTTCCAATTTTGATAGATTGGACCATCTGTTTCCTTTGTGTAGCTATGTACCTCTTTGTAAAAGTGTGTAGAATACACATCGGGATAATCCAGAAACTATTTTGTGAATTATCTTTCTTTGATTCGCTAATGCCAAATTTGGTACAAGCTAAAAAATGATTAACGAACGCCTGTCCAAGAGAAATATCTTACAGGCCCATGTGATATTGTTTGTATATTATTTCAACTATTGTTCTCATTTGGTTGATATTGATGTTATTATAGACACAGCGTTTCGACCACGTATCCCCTGCTCGTCATCAGTCATCGTCCATTTATTGACTGATATGTAATATCTGTTGATTATTGTGATATTTTGTCCCTGAGATTTCAATTATTGTTCGTTCCGGCTAAATTGGTTCTTCACTACCAAGGATTGAACTCATGACCACTAGTTGGCAATAACATGCATAACCAACTCGTGTATCCACTACGCCACCGTCCCGAAGGACCAGACCGCACTTGGTGGAAACGTTATGTCTGTAAAAAAATCTCTATCAAAAAAGATTAGAAGACTAGTTTGAAATAATACGAGAATATTGAAAATTACTCAGCTCAGAAATGAAATATTAACATTGTGATGTTATTCAACAAATAAAAATAGCAGATTATAAAACAATAAGCCTTCGGTGGAGCATCAGTTGCTAAGTGCGGATGTGTTTTCCTTTCTGAAACTATGATAAAAACTAAAATAAATATAGGTGTTTGTAAATGCAGTTTATTCTAATGCAAGTTCTCGATAACATAATGGCAGAGAAGAGTACGAAATGACTCACAGGGTTATATAAACAGCGAGAAAATGAAGATTTGGGATTTGACTCACAGTGCTATATAAATACCGAGAAAATGTAGATTTGTGATTTGACTCACAAGGCTATATAAATACCGAGAAAATGTAGATTTGTGATTTGAATCACAGGGCTATATAAATACCGAGAAATTGTGGATACGTGATTTGAATCACAGTGCTATATAAATACCGAGAAAATGTAAATTTGTGATTTGACTCACAAGGCTATATGAATACCGAGAAAATGTAGGTTAGTGATTTGACTCACAAGGCTATATAAACACCGAGAATATGTAGATTTGTGATTTGACTCACAGGACTATATAAACACCGAGGAAATGTAGATTTGACTCACAGGACTATATAAATACCGAGAAAATGTAGATTTGACTCACAGGACGATATAAATACCGAGAAAATGTAAATTTGTGATTTGACTCACAAGGCTACATAAACAGCGAGAATATGTAGATTTGAGATTTGACTCACGGGGCTATATAAATACCAGGAAATATAGATGTATGATTTGACTCACAGTGCTATATAAATACAGAGAAAATGTAGATTTATGATTTGACTCAAAAGGCTATATAAACACCGAGAAAATGTAGATTCTTGATTTGACTCACAAAGCTATATAAATACCCAGAAAATGTACATTTGTAATTTGACTCACAAGGCTATATAAACAGCGAGAATATGTAGATTTGAGATTTGACTCACAGGGCTATATAAATACCAGGAAATATAGATTCGTGATTTGACTCACAGTCCTATATAAACACCGAGGAATTGTAGATTTGTGATTTTACTCACAAGACTATATAAACACCAAGAAAATGTAGATTTGTGATTTGACTCACAGGGCTATATAAATACCGAGAGATTGTAGATTTGTGATTTGACTCACAAGGCTATATAAACACCGAGAAAATGTAGATTTGACTCACGTGACTATATAAATACCGAGAAAATGTAAATTTGTGATTTGACTCACAAGGCTATATAAATACCGAGAAAATGTAAATTTGTTATTTGACTCACAAGGCTATATAAATACCGAGAAAATATAGATTTGTGATTTGACTCACAAGGCCATATAAACACCGAGAAAATGTAGATTTGTGACTTGACATCACAGCGCTATATAAATACCGAGAAAATGTAGATTTGTGATTTGACACACAAGGCTATATCAATACCGAGAAAATTTAGAATTTGTGATTTGATTTACAGGGCTAAATAAACCCCGAGAAAATGTAGATTTTTGATTTGACTCAAAGCGCTATATAAATACCGAGAAAATGTAAATTTGGGATTTGACTCACAGTGCTATATAAATACCGAGAAAATATAGACTTGTGATTTGACTCACAAGGATATATAAACACCGAGAAATTGTAGATTTGTGATTTGATTCACAGGGCTATATAAACACCGAGAAACTGTAGATATGTTATTTGACTCACAAAGCTATATAAACACCGAGAAAATGTAGATTTGTTATTTGATTCACATGGCTATATAAACTCCGAGAATATATAGATATTTGATTTGACTCACAGTCCTATATAAACACCGGCAAAATGTCGAGTTGTTATTCGACACACGTGTCTATATAAACACCGAGAAAATGTAGATTTGACTCACGGGACTATAATATACCGAGAAAATGTAGATTTGTTATTTGACTCACAAGGCTATATAAACAGCGAGAATATATAGATTTGACATTTGATTCACAGGGCTATATAAATACCAGGAAATATAGATTCGTGATTTTACTCACAGTCCTATATAAACACCGAGAAAATGTAGATTTGCGATTTGACTCACAAGACTATATAAACACCAAGAAAATGTAGATTTGCGATTTGTCTCCCAGGTCTATATAAATACCGAGAAAATGTAGATTTGTGATTTGACTCACAAGGGTATATAAACACCGAGAAAATGTAGATTTGTTATTTGACTCACAAGGCTATATAAACACCGAGAAATTGTAGATTTGTTATTCGACTCACGTGTCTATATAAACACCGAGAAAATGAGTATTTGTGATTTGACTCACAAGGCTATATAAACACCGAGAAAATGTAGATTTGTGATTTGACTCATAGGGCTAAATAAACACCGAGAAAATGTAGATTTGTTATTTGACTCACAAGGCTATATATATACCGAGAAAATGTAGATTTGTGATTTGACTCACAAGGCTATATAAACAGCGAGAATATGTAGATTTGAGATTTGATTCACAGGGCTATATAAATACCAGGAAATATAGATTCGTGATTTTACTCACAGTCCTATATAAACACCGAGAAAATGTAGATTTGTGATTTGACTCACAAGGGTATATAAACACCGAGAAAATGTAGATTTGTTATTTGACTCACAAGGCTATATAAACACCGAGAAATTGTAGATTTGTTATTCGACTCACGTGTCTATATAAACACCGAGAAAATGAGGATTTGTGATTTGACTCACAAGGCTATATAAACACCGAGAAAATGTAGATTTGTGATTTGACTCATAGGGCTAAATAAACACCGAGAAAATGTAGATTTGTTATTTGACTCACAAGGCTATATAAACACCGAGAAAATGTAGTTTTGTGATTTGACTCACAGTGCTATATAAATACCGAAAAATTTAGATTTCTGATTTGACTCACAAGGCTATATAAACACCGAGAAAATGTAGATTTTTCTGAAACAAAGTAATTTTTGTAGTAACACAGTGATGACTTAAAAGATTATACTAAAAAAGAATAAGTTGCTACTAATTTCACTATCGGCAGGCACCGACTAAATGTAAATTTTTTCGTCATAGTGTCATAATATTTGATAACTATTAAGCATCAAATTCACTTTTAGTACTACTTTTACCACTAGTTTGTTAACCGTGATTCTACATTCAGTTTATACAACTTGGCACAAGGCCAGGATAATGGATTACCGAGTATAGATACAAAAGCAAAATACGTTTACTGTGGGATAATACTTCAACGATGAAGTCCTCAATGCGGATCGAACTACTTTCAGAAAGTATATTTTTTAGACCTTATTAACTAGTATTACTGCTCCACGGTAGAAAATCTAACAAATGATTTTTTTATTTGTCGATAGCGTTAAATATAAATATTCGGATGATTGTACTTAAGAATTTGTAAATTCTGATGAAGACACTATTCATTATTTCGTTGTCATCAGTGTTTATTGGTAAGAAAGTGATTCGATGAAAGTTTAAACCGGTATCAATTGACTTAATTTAGATTCTTTACATTCAATTTGTAATGAAAGACTGTCAATTCCGATAAGAGAATAAATTCCGTCCGACATCGCGGAAAATCTTGATTAATTGGATAAAATAAAATAAAATCAAAGATCTAGTTCAAATCTGAATATTAGAGAACTTGGAACTTAAACAAAAATTCGTATCAACATTAAGGTTTGATGTCCAAGTTCAATAGAAAGATATATATATATATATATATATATATATATATATATATATATATATATATATATATATATACATATATATATATATATATATACATATATATATATATATATATATACATATATATATATATATATATATATACATATATATATATATATATATATATATATATATATATATATATATACATATATATATATATATATATATATACATATATATATATATATATATATATATATATATATATATATATATATATATATATATGTAAACACACACAAACATATGTGATGTGTTCTGATCGTTTATTTAGTAATTTGTATATTTCTCTCCAGAGTTTACAGTTATTGTATGTATCGCAGTAGGTTGATGTTGTTTTCCTCATTTTCCAGGATATTTTTGTGTGATTTGTTTTTCCAATATATGTTTACAAAGTATTGTTCACGTATTTACTATATATAAAGTTTTTTGCGTAGTTTCCATGGTTATTCAGTTTCTCCTATGCATATTTTTCTTCGTTATCTGCTGATATTTCATTGGCTTGGTATATTAAATTGTTTTGCCCAAGTGATTTAAAAATATTTTATTTCCAGTTGCAT
This sequence comes from Acanthosepion esculentum, assembly GCA_964036315.1. Lineage (NCBI taxonomy): Eukaryota > Metazoa > Mollusca > Cephalopoda > Sepiida > Sepiidae > Acanthosepion > Acanthosepion esculentum. Next base: position 1,307,209 of record OZ038478.1, read on the forward strand.
AAATTCGCAGTTATGTTTGTTTTTTTAAGTTTGTGGAACCAGTCTATAGCTGTTTTTTGTGTCTTCCCGCTGATTTACTCCTTATTTCTTTCTTGGTTCGGATTCCGTCGTTCTTTTAATCTAATGAATCTCCGTGATTTAGCGATGCAATCTTTCGGTGTCTAGGTCTATTGTTTCGGTGACTTTTTTAGTTTCCATATTAATATCATATTCTGTAGTTTTTTTCTGCCTATCTATATGTTTGAGTTATGTTGTATTTGAGTAGTTTGTTATGTTTGTCATGTTGTATTTGTTATGTTTTTGGGGCTGAATTCAAAATATCCTCCTTTAGCTTTGATTACTGCAGCACAAATCTTTCTCATTCGTTGCAATAGTTTCTCAAAGTGTACGTTTGATAATTGATTCCATTTCTTTTCCAATGGTTCTAAACTTATTCATTTTTTCACTCTTCTGTCAAGCTCATAACATTCTAAATCTGGGAGTGGCTTCAAACTTTTGAATTCTAGTCTCTCTCTCTCTCTCTCTCTCTCTCCCTATATATATATATATATATATATAAATATGTTATAAAATCACTACAAAAATAGCCATTTTGTTTCAACACTTCTGGTGTCTTATCAAGTGATGATGTTGAATGTAGAATAAATAGTTTTAAAAGTTTCAAATTAATTAACAATCCTTCGCTAGGGGTAAAAGCTGTTACATAAGCTAGAATGACCAATCAAAACAGAAGTATATGAGAACTCAAAAAGATTTACAAAGAAAGCATGGTTATCAAAGATATTAAAAGATTTATAAAATTTGAAATTAAAATTAAAAGTAAAAAATTACCTATTTAGAAATCTAAATCTAATCTCTATTAAATTTAAAATTATAGAATTACTGAGGAGAAAATAAAAAATACATATGTTATTTAATTTATTTTTTCATTGAAATTACGTTAAAAAGGATGTTGATAGCTCCAGGTTGCAAGCAGCAATACTAAGTATAATGACAAGAATAATAAAGTATGTAATTGTAGGAATCCTAATAATTGTCCACTAAAAAATAATTGTTTGACTAGTTCTGTAGTTTATCTTAGTACAATATCAACACTAGAAAATCCAAATATAAAGAAATTTTACATTGGTAGCACCATGAGACCATTCAAGGAACGTTGGGGGGGTCATATGCAATCTTTTAATAACAGTAACTATAAGTATATGACTTCATTATCCAAATACTTTTGGAGTCTAAAAGAAAAGAATAAAACACCTACGGTTAAATGGAAAATGATTAAGAAAGCCCGGACATGTAACTCCCTATATGCCCCGTGTTACCTATGCCTTAACGAAAAATTTTAAATAATTAGATTTAAAAATAAGACTGATCTTTTAAATCAAAGATATGAACTAACAGTTAACTGTAAACACCGTTTTAAATTTAACTTAGTATAGAGATCATATACTTTCAATGATAATGATGAGTTAAATTTAATAGAATATTACCTTTATAACATGATGGTCATCTTGTCGATATGAATGTGTATTGTGTACTTACAAAGTGTTATACGTGTCTGTATTTGTATATATATATTTGTATGCTATGTATGTGTGTTTGTACTGTTGGATGTGTATGTGTGTATATAGGGGTATATATATGTTAGTAGTTTTTTTTGGTATTTTTAATTTTATATGAGGGTATATATGTGTGTATATTGACACCTATCATATGTTAACCTGTTTATGTGTACGAGTAGGGATGTACACTTTGGTAGGTGTCTACTACTACATGTTTAAGTGTGTGTGCATGTATGTGTGTATATGTGTATGTGTATATGTATGAATATGTATATGTGTATATGTATATATATGTGTGTGTGTGTGTATGTATGTGTAAATGTATTCGTTTAAATATGTATATATGTATGTATATGTGTTTGTATATATGTATATATATGTGTGTGGGTATTTATATGTATGCGCTCGGATGTGGGTGTACTTATATATATATATGTATTTGGATGTGTTGATATAGGTATTTATATATGATTATATATTTATGTATATATGGATGTATGTTCGTATGTCGTAGTACGTGTATTTGTATGTATACCTTAGTGTCTTAGAGTGTATCATAGATACTAACTAAAATCTACTTTTGGTTGATTAGGAGTTTTTAATTGCTTATAGACTGTCTGTTGTTACTTTTAAAAAATTATTATAAACTTTTAATGTATTTTATCATCAATAAGTTAATATTGTTAGAATATATGTAGGTCTCTGTATACATATTTCTTTCTTTTTTCTTTTTTTGTGTGTGTGTCTATATGTTTATATATATATATATATATATATATATATATATATATATATATGTGTGTGTGTATATATGTATATATATATATGTATATATGTGTATGTGTGTATGTATGTATATATGTGCGTATGTATGTGTGTATATATGTATGTATGTGCGTATGTAGTGTGTATATATGTATACGTGGGTGTGTATATACGTATATATGTTTATATAGTTTTAATTTACGTTTGTTTGATTTTTCATGTATATGCGTGTATTTGTAAATGTATGTTTATGCGTTTAGTTTATATACATATATGTATACGTGCGTATGTATGTATATGTAAATATGTATGTGTATGTGTATGTATGTATGTATTTGTATATATGTGCATCTTTCTGTATATATATTTTTACTTGCTTTATTTACTTTTTTACGTTGCTGTATGGGTCGATATATTTATACGGGCTTATATGTATGTGTATGTGCGTATGTGTGTATATGCGTATCTGTATGCGTATATATGTATATGTAGGTACGTATGTAGGTCTGTATGTATATATGTGTGAATGTACGATTATATATGGAGGTAGTTATTTATTTTTTCATATAGTGTGTGGAAAACTATATGATTAAAAATATATATATATATTTATATATATTTATTTGTTTAAATTTTTTAAGTTAGAATTCGTTTAATAACATATTAAGCCCCGAATATGTTTTGGCTACTGCGTCTGATTGTCTAGGTCAATGTGCATGTGGATGTATATGCATGTGTTTATCGATGTCTATGTGTAAGGAAAGTGCATGCACGTTTGGTTGTGTGTGTGTGTGTTTGTGTATGAGTGTGTGTTCGTATTTTTTGTTTTTTATCAAGGGTCGTGTCACGTCACCGTTTTTTGTGTGTATATATATCTAAATATGTCTGGGCGCTTATGTATTATAACCTGAGTGTGTTTGGATTATTTTACGTGAGAGGTGGTCATCACAGTTGAAGTAAACTGTAAAATGTATACATTTTTGTCTGGAGCTATCAACATCCTTTTTAACGTAATTTCAATGAAAAAATAAATTAAATAACATATGTATTTTTTATTTTCTCCTCAGTAATTCTATAATTTTAAATTTAATAGAGATTAGATTTAGATTTCTAAATAGGTAATTTTTTACTTTTAATTTCAAATTTTATAAATCTTTTAATATCTTTGATAACCTTGCTTTCTTTGTAAATTTTTTTGAGTTCTCATATACTTGTATTTTGATTGGTCATTCTAGCTTATGTAACAGTGTTTACCCCTAGGGAAGGATCGTTAATTAATTTAAAACCATTTATTCTACATTCAACATCATCACTTGATAAGTCACCAGAAGTGTTGAAACAAAATGACTATTTTTGTAGTGATTTTATAACATATTTATGTTATAATATTTAAATAAATAATTATATCTGCTCTACTCTGTATTGAGCCCTCTTTTAAGAATAATAATTGTTGTTTATTGGAATTTATTCCGTATATACCAATCCTATACTTGGATATTAGCTCCTATTACTGTCGAGCACTGTCTATTATAGTCTTATAATATGGATAGAATCAATTTCGAATTATTGGTTATTGGAATTCATTCCATATATAACAATACTATATATGTATGTATATACCAATACTATATATATATATATATATATATATATATATATATATATAATATCATTTGATAATTAGTAGGGATAAAAGAGAGCTCAATGTAAGAACAGAGCAACTATAATAATGATGAAAGCACAGACTTTAGTAATCCATGGTAATAATTTATTTCGCGGGATCAATCAGATCCCGTCTCTTCAGACCAAACAATTTTACAGTAAAAGATGAATTTTAAATTTATCCAGACGCAAGCGAAAATTTTTTTTTCAAACATAAGAGGGGAATATATATATTTTAAAATGGTTTTAATATGGGGGAAAGGAAACAGAGGGAGAAAGAAAAAGGGGGAGAAAGATATATATATATATATATAGAGAGAGAGAGAGAGAGAGACATGGAAGGGAGAGTACGATAGGGAAAGGAATGGAAGAAAGTTGTTAAGAAATTGCCGACGGATTGACCGCCTTAAAAGAGAGTGAATATATTCAAAAAGGAACATAGGAATTTTTTTCTTTTTTCTTTTCTTTTTTCCTATTTTTCCTATGTTCCTTTTTTAATTCATCTATTGTTGTGAAATTGTTTGGTCTGAAAAGATGGAGTCTGTCTGATCCCGTGAAATAAATTTTTACCATGGATTTCTAAAGTCTCCGCTTTCATTACTTTATATATTAGGTCATCCCATAAGTTTTGTTAGAATTTTAACTTTTGTTAAAGTGAACGAAATTTAAAGAGTATTTTATAATGTCTAATGGAGCTGAATATATGGAAAGGAATGTGTGAATGAAAGAACTTGCAGAAGATGGTTTGCAAAATTCAGAGGTGGAGATTTCACCCTTGAAGATGAAGATCGAACCGGACGTCCAGTTGAGTTTGATGAAAAGCTTCTTGAAGCAGCCCTTGAAGAAAATCCTGCTTTATCAGTTGAGGAATTGGCAGTGGTTCCCATACAACTGTTCATCGTCATCTTCAACAACTTGGAAAAGTTCCTAAACTTGGAAAATGGGTGCCTCATGAATTGTCAAATCCCGAGTTGACATCTGCTCTTCTCTCCATTCTCGTCAACTTGTTTCACCTTTTTTGGATAGACTTGTGACTGGCGACGAAAAATGGATCTTTTATCGAAATGTTAAGCGTCGTAGACAGTGGCTTGGTAAAGGGGAAAGACCCCAGCCACAACCGAGAAGAGAACTTCATGGTCAAAAGGTTCTTCTTTCAATCTGGTGGGATTGCCAAGGAATAAACCACTTACCACCTAATGCAACAATTAATGCTCAAATATACTGTTAGCAATTAAAGCGTTTGAACCAAGCTTTGAGGAAAAAAAGACCTGCTCTAGTGAATCGAAAACGGGTGATGTTTCATCAGGACAATGCCCGACCACACACAGCATGAATCACGTCACAAAAGATCGAAGAACTTGGTTGGGAGAAAATTCCTCATCCACCTTATTTTCCCGACCTTGCTCCTTCAGACTACCATTTGTTTCGTAGCTTACAGAATTATTTGGAAGAAACAGTTTTTGTAACGCAGGAAGAGGTTAAAACTGAAATTTGTGAGTTCTTCGAATCAAAGCAAAAAGAATGTTACAGTAATGGAATTAGTAAGCTTGTTAATAGATGGAAGGAAATCATAGATAATCAGGGAAAATACATTGTTGATTGAATCTGTAATTAAATGTAACATTTGGTCACTTGTTTTCTTTATTCTAAATTCGGACACAAATGGCAAATGAAAATAATTGCTTATAACAGTCAATAACTTACAACTCAAAAAATGTAAGCCTTGCCTAGAAAAAAGAAAGCGTGTTAATCCCTTTTACAAGATTAGATCAAAACTCCTAATACACCAGAGCCTCGTTTTCAAATACTGACATGAAAATAAATTCATACTGCGCTCACAAAAACAACATTATGACACAAAAGATAATAAATATCATAAATAATTATAATAACTTATTTCAAAAATTTAAATTTAAAACTTGCTTCCCACCCCTTGCCTTAATCCCCTACTGGCTTTATATAGTAATGATAAATGGTCTAAAAATAGCTTTAGGTATGAAACTAACAGTCACTATACAGTGTTGATTCCTATGGAAACACTGCCTATTTATATAGGGTGACCCAAAATAAACGGGAACTTTTTAACAATCGAATAAAACCAATAGTGACGGAAGAAAAATATTTAATTCATAGTAATTGAAACCTTAAAACATGCCATTTAAGAAACAATAATGGAATTTTCATTTTTTAAAAATTACGTCCTGTAGATGGCATCCTCCTGTACGAATGCATTCTTGAAATCTGCTATTGAGATTCCTCATTGACTGCTGCAACATCTCAGATGGGATACTGTGCATTTCATTCTCGTTACTAAAGTGGCGAAATGTTTACTTGCTCAAGGTCACTGTCTCGCAGTGTTGCCACTTGCTCATGTCTGGCAATATGCACTTCAAAAATTCCCTTTTTTGGGGGGTCACCCTGCCGCTATCTGCATATTTGAGAACTCCCCTTCCACATAAATATAGCAAATTATACATACATGCATATTTATATAAAGCAGACATGTCCAAAGTCCGGTCAGTGGCCAATTAAAACCCCTTTGTCAAATTGCATCTGGCCCCCTTCCTCTGTGATAGAATGTATCACTTACGGCCCGCCAGTATTGTCAATCAAAGTATGCAAATTACATACCAAAGAGATGCAGTTTCATGTTTTACCAAAAGATGGCAGCAGCACTGTGTGGCCGCTCTCTGGCGGTGTGACCCTGATCTTGGTCTTTCCAGAAAATTTCTAAAATTACTACCTTTGAACCGCACCCGGTCTACATACTGTAATCCAGATTCAGTATCACCCTTGACACTAGTGCAGGTAATTTATTTGTTTTGGTAATCTGAGGTGAAATTCTAAGATCTTAGTGAATTAAATTTGTTTCGTGTTGGTCAAAATCAGTTATAAATCTATTTGTACACTTGAGACTTGTGTCACTTTATGTTTTCTGCTTCTTAAGAAGATGAATGTTTCTCTTATGTTCCTATTCATGTTTTTAACTTAAAAGGTGACAGGCAATATTAATTACCAATAATATGTAATGTTCAAGATTAACATAAGATATATTATAGCATCCTTTAAGTTATTTTTCAGACATATTTTATTTCATCTTATATGGGCTTCAGTTATGACAGGCTGAGTGATTTTGGTAAAACATGTTTAAATTTATTTGGCATCAATGTGAAGAAATGAAAATATGGCATTTGCAATAAAATTTTCATCAGGTAGTTCATTTGCATTTAATTTTAAGAGTTCAAAGAATGCCAAGCAGAACGGTTGGCCCTCATACATATTCACCGCGTCAAATCTAGCCCGTTTGGAAAAAGGTTTGGACACCCCTGAAAGTAATAATACGTCTTCCACATCATTAACATTCTAGTAATGTTATCAACAAATTAAAAGAAAATACAAAGAAGTCATGGCTAGCTTAGTCATCAGTCATTACATACGAATATATGATATCATGATATACGAAAATACCAGTTATAATTGGTTAATTTTTTCCAAAGCACCATCTTGTAGAATAAAAAAAAAGCCCCTCTCTACCGATCAACAAAGCCATAGAATTATGTTGACGTTATATTAAATGCGGTGATACACGGGCAATTACCTCCCTTTGGTTGAGAGGAAGTCACGAAAATCACGTGACGGCTGGTGGTTGGCGTCAGTTAATAGAATCGAAGGCAGTTGATTTTTTCACGCCTAGAGACTAGACTTGTCTGTCCACGTCTGTTACTATGTAGGCCGCGGTGAAGACGGACGTCCCAAGCACACAGCGCTTGGGCATACAAAGAAAACCACACGGCACATAAAGGACACCACCCACTTTCTCGTTGGTAAATATTACGAGTAAGACCTTTCTTTTCGCTTATTCTACACTGCTTGTTGTATAAATATGTTATAGTTTCTTTATAAAATTATTGATAAGTTTGCATATCGTTATAAAATCCTCTTCGAGAACAATGCATGTTTGTCATTCTTTTCTTTCAGCTATTCTGTTCCGTCCATGTATTAAACTGTTACTATATCATGCGTATAGGAATACCTATAGTGGGGAAACGTAAACTAGGAATATTGTTTCTTGCATAACACCGCATTAAAACTAATATTTCTTTCAGATTCAGTAATTTTACTAACAATAATTCGGCCATCCTATGACTTCTCCTATCAGCGCCAAATAGCGAATACTTTCGTTATATAAATGGCGCTCAACTAATATATCCACTCTAAAATAAATTAAATGATCTCATGAATAAACTAAACAACATTGAACCTACAATTAAAATCCCATATCACCTTTAGTTAACTAAAAATTAGTTAATCAACTGGGGCAAAAAATGGGTTGCAAGTTTTAACGCCTCCAAGACGAATCTGCTATCCTTTAATCATCATAGAGAAACATTTTTGCCCTCCATCAGAATGACTGATGCTAACCTCCAGAAGATTAACTCGCTGCGCCTTCTTGGTTTCATGTTTTCCACTCACATAAAGTGGAGTGATTATATTGAATCAATTGTGCTAGGTTTGCTGCTAATAGGGTTAATTGACTCTGTCGTGCCAGGCATTTTTATGAGAATCTATCTTACACATTTATAAAACTATCAGTCGTCCATGATTTCTATTATATCTGGTCTAGTGCTCCGGATATATACCTCAAGATTATCACAAAATCCAAAGAAGAATCGGCAATGTTATCGGTCCTGACCTGGCACTTCGACTTCAGTCACTTTACCACCGCCATCAAGTAACTTCCTTCTGTTTTGTTTTTTTTCTATAAATATGTTTATAGTAGTTGTTTTTATAAGATATCCTCCTTCCGGTAGCACGGATTTAATCGTACGATTAGATTGGTAACTAAGTCTCTTCGTTTCATTGTTGAAATAGCAAAAGTTGTAATCATAAGTTCTATTCTAATACTTTCTTTTCTCGCACTTCTCGTCTGTGGAATTCTTTTGATTTCTTGTTTCCCTGCTGCCCACAATCTTCAAAAATTTCAATGCAACGTCAATCGCCATCTTGTCTTCCTAGAACACGCTATTTTATTGTCCTTTATTCTCACTAAAGGCTTCCAATTCCCTTTCACTTCCAGTGACCCATTGCCTCTTAGTGGCTTTATCGCCTAGCTTGGGCTGAAATAATTAAAATAAATTCTAACTGATAACGGTTTAAAAATAAATGAATAATAAGAATATATTTTAACTCACAAGAAGATAAAATCTAAAATAATGATAGTTTTTTTATTTTAAACTTTCTGGAAATTGGATGCACGGTGGTTTAATTCACTGAATGAGAAATCGGAGACCCGAGTTCGAAATCCAGTCGAGTTCGTTACATTCACTTAGGTGCAATTATCCATGGGAAAGGCACGGATCCATCTCACCCCTTAGTTATCGGTAAATAGCAGGCCAAACTAGGCCTTATTGATTTGGTTGTTGACCAGGAAAACCTGAATTCAGATCAACTTGGTGAATGTTGCCCAAAACACACCATTTCAGCTACGGCTGCTGTACATGTTGCCCCTACGACCCTAATGGGTTACGGGAATCTTGATCGAGATCTAGAATTTGTAGACCTTAATATCTACTTGACAAGGACAATTACATGAAAAAGAATTTTAAAATCCTCTATTGTTCGAGTTATTTTCAGAAAAAAAATCGTTTTAAAATTCACAAAACCAAAATTGAACAAATAAATAACACAAATACTAGGCGCCTCAGCCTGAAAGACGTAAATTGAAAGGATTGTTACCCCCCCACTCCGCAACTATCCTAGATATTTCATATACAATGCTAAAAGAAAATCATCAAAAAATCGCTAAAATCGAAAAAAGAAATCATAAGCGACAACACGAATCTATGCTAATCAGTCTATAAACAATTATCACGAAGACTTCAAAACTTGTACTCAAGGTTTGAAGAAATTCAACGCAAAAATTTATTCTTAATTAAGCAGTTTTCGAGATAAGACTGTAGAGTTCAAATCATTGACAGACGAAAGAATCATAGAAAGAAGATCATTTGGTATAATGATGATAACGTGAACTTATATTCAAGGAAGTAATTTATTCAGAATTTAGATGAACACGATTTTCTCCTTTTTGTTTTTGTTTAATTTAACTTGTAAATATAAAGAACAAAAATATTTCAATTCAATGTATGGGGTTCCATTGTAAAATGAAACCCAAGAAATTCCTTTGAAACTGAAAACATTTTTACTAAACAGAAATTTCATGAATTCTTTGTTTTAACTGAATTTAAACTCAGAAAAAATTCTTTTATAATGTCTGATTTAAAATGAGTGAAGCATATGAAAAATAAAGTGTTTGCAGGAAATTTACTGAAACAATAGAAAGTTTCCATTTGAATGACTATAGACTATGAAATCGAAATGGAATATAACATGTCCGTTATACGTTCAGATTACAGATCAATATATCAACAGTCACAAGTTATATATCCTCTACCGGTTTGAGATCTGAGGTTTTCTTAATTCCTCTCTCATTTTCAATTGTAATCTAGTATTTTTAACCATTATACTTATGGCTTTTGCAAATGACTGAAATCTCCGAGCAATTCCTCCCCTGGCTAAAAATCCTACCCTTTAGATTTTGAAATTTCTCCCCGGGAACAAAATGTTGCCTGTTAGAGAATCACTGTTATAAATAAATTATCATTTTTACGATGTCTGAATTCAGTTGCTAGCAATCTCGGCGAAGACAAACTGCTTTCTACTGGGCCTTTCTGATTGACAGGTTGTAATGTAATCAGAGTTTTAAAAAAAAAACCCCAAAAAACCAGTTCAAATGAGTTAGCTCCCTTTGACATTTCTCTTTCCAAGCATGATGAACCCAATTTTCAAAGTTCAGCACATGTTTATTCATTGGACACGACACTTAATTTTCTTTTTATTCCTATCTTTGGGAATTTACAAATATTTCCCTCGAATATTCGATGGTGGTGATGATATAAATGCGGCCATGACAGAATGCTATCAACCAATCAGCAACACGAAGCAGCATGGAAAAGAAACTGTCGGATATTGTCGCTGTTTGCAATTAATATTTGCATAGAAAATAAATGATTTGCTCTAAAATAAAAGTTTTCAACTTTTCCGTAGCATTCTCAATCAAATTCGCAATGTAGTAGCTGCTAGATGCACGAAGATCGATGACGTTGCTTTTAAATAAAAGGAAAATACAACACAATGAATTTTCATTTTGACTTTTACGGTATTAATAACTTTATAATGATTTACACTATTTACATCGTTCGGAATGTTTCCCTCATTTTTATTACCATTTTCACAGCATTTCTTTCGTTGTACGCTCCGTACTTCTTCAAGTGATATACTTTGGAATTTCGAATCGAACCCTTTATTTAGTCCACGAGGGTAGATCGTTCTAATTCTATGTGCCATGTCTCTTTTTGATACTTCAGTTTCACTTAGTTCCATTTAGTAAATCAACTCTCCAAATTTTTGTTCTCTCTGCTATGGCCAGGGATGGAACTCACAATCCTTTTGGGTAATCACCTTTTTGGATTACTCAACCAACGCTTTTATCTACTGAAGACAGTCGGAGCGTACAAATGCGGAATATGACAATAAGGATGAGGACAACATTCTGAATCATGTACATAGTGTAAATAGTTACAATACCTCAGTTCAGAAATATAGACAGATATTTGTAATGATGTATCAATAACATTTACTAGATGAAGGGATATTGTATTCAATCCAGGCAATTCAGTAATAATTTATTTATAATACATTTATTATTTATTCATTTATTATTCATCAGTAATTTTTATGATTTACATTTGGTCTCTTCTCTACAATTTGATGCGTCCTGCGTATTACGATAAACTACATCCAACAGCAAGGACTCTGATCAGCAAGTTTTAAGGAGCATGGAACTACCTCTTAACTGCTGCTGTTCCTAGGTCCACCCTGTCCCGGGGTGGTAGCACCTGTAAGGGTCCCAGCTATGGGTAAATAGTTAACCCCTAGACTGGGGTCAAAACACTATGAAAATATAAAAATAGGTTTTAATAACAGTAGTACATTTTTGTAAAATATTATTACCAGCAATGAATTTTTGAAGTAAGACATATTACCAATAATACATTTTTGGAAAAAAATATTACCAACAATAAAAATTTTGCCGGCATTAAATAACCCATTGAGGGTGATATGGCGTAAAACAAATCAGACCAAACCAAACCAAAACAATCCCCAATTTGGTCTATTGTCCACATCATTGTTGCTGTTATTATAAGGTTTCGATCATCGTGCTTTACGGCCTTCTTCAGGACGTTTTCTTTTCGATCCAGGTAACGTTCAAAGAATTTCGAATGGAACTCTATATTTAATCTGCGAATGCAGGTTGTTCTCGTTCTACTGAGCATGTCTAGAGATATTTTGTCATATGTTCTTATTCCTTATCAGTTAATATTCGTCCCGTTTCCACTGATCTTAAGTCTGCAACAAAAGCTAATTCAAAACCTGAGGAGAGACTTGTAGAGAACTTGTGGCTCAAGATGTGCACCGATACTCTGCAATCTGTTCTTAAAAAAAGGAAACCCCCAACACCACACAATCAAATCAAATGTGCAGATAGTATGGCCCTTTAGTTCTAGGACCTAAACTATTGGACTCCCGACGCCAAAGATGACGGCAGAGAGTCAGTCATACATATTTATACTCCTAGTGAGTATAAAAAGGAAAAAAATTGTCCTCACAACCCACTCATGAGACACAGATAATGAAGAAAGTACTGTCAAGTTGTTCTCTACCTCAGTTTGTTTCGCTCCACATAATCAACCTCACACTGACATGCAAATTGAAATATTTGTAATTATATAAATAATTTGAAAATTTAATATTGTATAAATATATCTATAAATAGGTATGTAGATATTTTTAATTTTACAATTGTATGGTTTATATTTGCTCATTTGTGGTTGTATGTTTTTGAGGGAATGTATGTGCATAAATTTTTTATAATTTATAATAAGAATCAGTGCAGGAATCTGTTGCACAAAATGGCAGGGACTAGAAAAATATGTCTATTTCACCTAAATTTGGAACATGGAAGAAATGAGATTGATTCAACTCCATGGAATTAACATGTTCTAGATGTAAAGTTCTGAACCGATTGAAGTAAAGAATGGAGCGCTCATCTGAACATTTCTCATAGAAATAGCGATAGGACTGTGGCATTTGCGTTTTGGAGGAAACATGCTGCAGATTGGAAATAGGCCATTCCCCCACAAGAGCGCGTAAACAATTTTGAATTCTGTCAAACACGGAAAGTGATGATGGAGAAGCTCGGAGAACCCACATTAAGCCGGCCTTGTGCCACATGCGACCCACGTGGGAGGGTTGTTAAATATCGAGCAGCTCTAGTTTGGTAACGCCTGATCATTGGCGAAGCATATAAAAATATTTATCCATATTGTCTTATATATTTACTAAAGTTATAATTGCATAATTATATTTCAGTATAAAACTAATAAAATAGCGATGTTTATCTTTTCGAAGACGCAAAATCAGTGGCTTTCTAATGATGCGCGTATCTTTTGAAATAAAATAAGAAAAAAAGAGAAAAGAAGCAGAGAAGAAAAGTGAAAATTTAATCAGGAAAATTTGTGAATTTGAAACATTTTACATACGATAATAAGAATTTGTTAAATATATGCGTATGTGTGTGTGTCTGTGTGTGTGTCCGAAAGACTAAAAAGAAAACTCTATCAGACACACTATTTGTTTATATCTAATAGAGTAAAAACAAATAAAAACGTTAATAAAAGAGTAAAAAAATGTGTAAATCAAAAATGGCGTCGTCTTTATTTCGCTCCCCTGTGCTACGATTGGGGGGGGGGGATTTAATGTCAGTAGTTTTCGTTTTCCAACGTTATTATCCACAGGAGTAAAGCACCGACCGAGACATAATGACACAAATATAAAAAATAAGATTATTTATTTATTATTTATTCAACTTACTCTTATAATAATGACAATGCTTTATTCTTGCTGTTCATACTAAACCAAAAAGGCTGATAAACACATTAGACAAAAGCAACAGCGATTAATTTAGGGTTAATTTAGGGGATAACATCTGGACACTATTTACATTCTTCGGACTGTTGTCCACATCTTTTTTTGTCATATTCACCACGTTTCGGCCGCTTTACTCTCCGGCCTTCTTCAAGTGATATACGTTGGAATTTCGATCCGAACCCTTTATTTAGTCCACTGAGGTATATTGTTCTAGTTCCACGTGTCATGCCTCTTCCAGATGTCTCAGTTTCAGTTATTTCCCTTTAACTCAACCTGCCAGGTATCACAACACTTTGGGTCATGTGTCCATGGTCCACTGGATAAAAGCGTGTGTTGAAGTAATCCAGTGACTTGAAGAGTTGTGAGTTCAATACCTGACCATCTTTTTTTATATAATGCGTAATCGAAAGTATACAATCGAAATTAATGTAAATTTCTCAGAACGACCAAGAACCCCTTAAAAAATTTTCAATTAGATTTTTGGAAGTGGTTTAATCCTTTGAGCCCTGACCACCGCTTTACCGGTGGTAGATAAAAATGACTTCATGCCCAACCAGCGCTTGAACGGTGGTAGATAAAAATGACTTCATGCCCAGACAGCGGTTAAACAGTGGTAGAGAAAAATGACTTCATGCCCAGCCAGCGGTTGAACAGTGGTAGAGAAAAATTACTTCATGCCCAGCCACCGGTTGAACGGTGGGTAAGCACTTGCGTTGAGCTATTGGTTGTCTTATCCTGGAGAGCCAATCAGAAAAGCCGTAATATTCTGATGTCATCAAACGTTATACCAACATGTCGGTGCCTTTTCATTGTGTTTTGTGCATGTGTTTTGGGTAAAGAAAAAGATAGTTTTTACCATGAAGCGGGCTGATCCTCAACCTGGACCGTAATGGAAGCAATCAGGGACAAAACGTGTGAGAAAAGAACTGACAAAAGTTTTTATATTTACATGCCAATTATTTGCGAATTTTGACTCAGGAGTTCAGGAAAAATGGTTAAAATTGTTCAGGAACGCAGTTAAAATAGATACTTGTCGTCCTCATCTCGTCGTATATTTTCTGGTAAATTACGACCTGTAACATCTGAATTAAATATGAAAGCTGTTTCTGGAAAATAATCGATGCATAGCCAAATCTTTGCTTTTAAATCAAAGGCGACATTTTTTCAGTGAAATGCATAGATTTCTTAATCTAATTTTTTATTAATTATGACTAAACAAAATCTGCAATCTTAATCAGTTAATAATATGTTGTCTCATCTTCAGACGTGAAGTGCTGTGTCGTCCAATAAAGTAATAACATTTTAAACACGGGCGATTATTGGACGTTGAGTTTGAAGAAATATATACTTGGTCTAGACTGGCGAAAGGCCAAAAGAAATGAGGGTGTGAATGACCATAGAATTGTCCAACACTTGTTTACGTGACAAGCTTGTTAAGTATCATTTAAAGTAAATATTTACGAGTTAATTACAAAGCTAACAGAATCAGATTCCCAATGAGGATAGACAATTTTAGAAATGCTTTCTAAACTAGCTTATTAGCAATCACTCTACAGCAAATTCATAGAATAGTTATCCTTAGCCATAGTCAGATCGACACTCATTAGCTCTGTCAGCTGACATGGACATGAGGAAGCTGCAACACAGAATGCATTTCTGGCCGTCGTGGGATAGGGACTGATTTTTTTAGCAAAGCTTTTCTCTGCTTAGTGCTGTTTTGTCTCTTTTTTCATGTCAGTTATGTGCCATGCGTGATACCCGCTTAGGCGATCATGTATTTTGCGATACATGACTGACGAGGCAGATTTTTTTCCCGTAGTAGTTTGCCATTTCTTTCTGCAGTAGACCAATTACCATCCAAGGCGATAGAACCCATTCTGTCCTGCTATTTACCTTTAGCTGGGGAGAGAAAAGGATTCAGTAAATAGCAGAACAGACTGGGTTCTATAGCTTTGGATGGCAACTGGTCTACTGCAGAAAGAAATGGCAATCTACTGCAGGAAAACAATCTGTCTCGTCAGTCATGTATCGAAAGATACATGATCGCCTAAGCGTGTATCACGCATATCACATAACTGACTGAATAATTGTATCCACCCACTTTTTCATGTACAAGACCGTAATAATGGGCCAGCCAATAAAACTGAATGTTCTTGCGACACAAATTTACTGGCTATTATTCTATAAAAGGCACATTTAAATAATTAGCATAGTAAAAGGTCAGTTGCCAAGTGGAGGACTAAATTCTCTTGATTGTTTTGCGAAACTCATTTCAAAAGCTACTTCAGTATGATATATCAAGTGAATATTTTGATGTTTTTTTCCCCATGAGCCAAGTTAAGTAATATTAACCCAATAAGGTATCAAACTTGAAAGCTGAGTACGGATTTTAATATTTAAAATTTAGTGTCTGTTATTCTTGCTAGTATCACCATCTCCATGGTGAAAATTCAACATTTTCTTGAACGCCTTTCTGCAATTACATTTTTACAATGCCGCCATAATAACTGTTTTTATTAATTTCAAGATTATTGATTATTCATTTTATTAGAATAGCCATGCCTAAAGTTAACGATGACATACTTTGATAATTCAGTTCTCAATTTCTCTTTTACATGTCTTTATAATAGCATCATTGTCACAAACAAGGATCTAATTACAATTTTAGCATGGGACGTAATTTAAAATTCATAACTTTAACACATCTATCTATGTATCAACCGCTCTCTGCTATATCTATCTATGTATGTATGTATGTATGTATGTATGTATGTATGTATGTATCTATCTATCTATCTATCTATCTATCTATCTATCTAACCCCGTGTAATAAAAGAGTGACCCAAATTAGGTTTTATTCGACGCAATAGAACAGTACAAACAAAACTATTTATAAGCTGGCACAGTCTATTTTGACAATAAGAACGTGGGAGAAAAGGAATGTACCCTGTTATATCTATCAATCTATCTCAGTCTGTTTATATCTGTTTATCTTATTTAAACATATATTGTTAAATATAACAGACAATGAATGTCTATTAGATCTGATCATGAACTGTTCCATTGTTCGTATGTTTGCTTTAATTTCGGGTGAAAATAAAGACAAAATTTGTCCTTGATCTAAGCTTTCGGCTCAAATAGAGACCTACTGGATCTTATTCGTAACATAGTTGTTAACAAAATAAATATAATGACATCATCTACATGTAAAAAAAGGGCTAAAAATAATGGAAGCTTTATTAATAAAAACAAAAAACTAACTTAGTTATATCAACTATGAACATGGACACAATATCTTGACCGTGTTTTGAAAATGAAATCATTATATAAATATATATATGCAACAATCTATTTCTTGTTAGCAATTAATATATTTCAACCTTAAAAATGGCTAAATGTATAGCCGAAAGCGCTCGAAAAGAAAGAACAATTGGACAGTTTTTATATAATCTATCCCCCGAAAAGAAAAAATATATCACATGAGAAATTGTATAAAAAACTAAATCAAAGCACCTTGTCTGCCATATTCTATGAAACGTCTGTGTATACATATATATATATATATATATATATATATATATATATATATATATATATATATATATATATATAACCCTCAAACACACACCGGACGTGGATTGAAACTTGTACATACGATCCTTTGCTTAGGATGCAATGAAAATGCCCGGATCTCTGTACCTATCCGTAAGTACTTGACTCCTTCTGATATCCTCTGCCTTTACAAGAGTCGGGTCAGGCCCCCAAATGGAGTACTGTGGTCATATTTGGGTGGGGGCTGCCACGAACTCACTCTTCTGCTTTGTTAGAGTTCGAAATCGTCTCCGAACTATTGTAGGTAACAAATTACTGTCCACCCCGATCACTACAATCTTAACCTATTCAAGGCTAATATTAACCGTTATCTTCCACGCCTATACACACAAATGGCCGCCTCTACCTCGAGTGCCCCCGGCACTTGTAAAGAGTGAATCTCACTGAAAAAAATTAATCAATCAATCAATCAATTAAACAAACTATCTCTCTCAACTTGCTCATATCTATATATCTCTCTCAACTTGCTCATATCTAACTATCTCTCTCAACTTGCTCATATCTATCTATCTATCTATCTATCTATCTATCTATCTCTTTCAATTTGCTCATATCTAACTATCTCTCTCTCTCAACTTGCTCATATCTATCTATCTATCTATCTATCTATCTATCTATCTATCTATCTATCTATCTATCTATCTATCTATCTATCTCACTCCGTTTATATCTACTTTATTTTTTTACATTGTTCACTAGTAGAACGCCAAAATATAAATCTCTGATTTTTTAACTTCGATATTCGGCGAAGGTTTTATTGACTACGACTTACACATCAAAATATTCTATTTGCTGATAGGAAGATTATTTGATATTCTAGCTCATTGACTTCACTGTTTGAAACTTAATTTATTTCGCCCCTACTTTAAATAACTACAATCATCTTTGGGGATTAATTCTTCTTTGGGGAATATAGAATACAAACTCCTTTATAGCTTGTATGTGGCTATAACTGAAAGATACGGAGTTCTATATTGAAACTGAATGAATGCCACAAAATTATTTCTGTACTATCGAATTAAAATACCTTGAAAATCCTGGTTTTATCCGTAATGGAACCCCAAACTCTGGCACTGCATAGTGATGAAGAATTATTTCAGCCACAAGGCAGGCCACTTGTTTTACAAATATAAAATTGTAGCTTGGTCACCTAGGCTGTTAAAAATGAAAATAAAAAGAATTTCTTTGCAAAAATGTTAGCGGCCATCTTGTATGTTAACAGTTGTGTTTACAGAAACAAAAACTGAGTAAAGTCATTTTGGAACAAATTTCTGGCAAATTTATACGAAAATAGTGATTAACAATTGTTAACATGCCATGTGTTAACATCTGCTTTGCCTGAGTCGAAAATTCAACCCATTCTCTCTCTCTCTCTCTCTCTCTCTCTCTCTCTCTCTCTCTCTTTCTTATTAAAATTAATCAAGAATAAAAATAAAAATTGAATTGATTCTAGCCAAATTTTACTCACGATTGTTTTAAAAACGTGGCTGTACACTGATCGATGAAAAATTTGTAATAATATTCCGATTTTTTTTCGTTTTAATTTCTTTACGTCCTGAAGGACCAACCGATAAAAACATATAGTTGGGAACAAAAATATGAAGATATTGGTTCGAATAACCCCAGAAATAATGACAATATTTCAGATCAAAAATTCAGAAACATTTGAAAGGCCAAACAGTCCACTGGTCGAAATCTAGTAATCAAAACAACAACGATGAGGATATTTTGTTGAATAATTCATTTAAACAATAATGCCTGACATTGAAACTATAGATTATTCTAAGAAAGCCGTAGAAAACTGCACACAAAACATAGAAATCAGAATAAAAATGAGAAAGGTCGAAATATTCATCGATTATAAATTTATTTCAGAACTCGTATCAACACATTTTCCACTACATTTTGAATATTCAAAATACATACGAAGTTGAAGTTGTATCAAATTTATGCACCCATCTGCTGTTAATCACCTACAGATTTGCTAAGTTTAGCTTAAAATTAGTCAGAGCTAGAGGTTTATCTCATTAAGTACCCTAACATTTCAAATATCTCAAACCGCTTTCTGCGAAAACTTGATACGTCGCAGAATGGAGATGAGTTTGAGACAATTTTTGAAAATACAAAAACTAAAGTTACAGTCCTTTAAGTTAGAGCAAGAGCTGTTTAAAAAGTTTGAATTAATTTCTTTCCAGATTTTTAGATATTTAAAATATTTTTCCCTAACATCAACAATTCATTAAACTT
This sequence comes from Acanthosepion esculentum, assembly GCA_964036315.1. NCBI lineage: Eukaryota > Metazoa > Mollusca > Cephalopoda > Sepiida > Sepiidae > Acanthosepion > Acanthosepion esculentum. The sequence goes on from OZ038478.1 coordinate 1,327,101, forward strand.
TAATGTAAACTGTTTAACTCCACAAACAACGCCTATATGTGAAAATTGCTTATAAATGCTGTGAATAGATTCTTGCAAAGACGAAGTTATTCACAAACACTCAATATTTTGTAATCTAATTGCTTTTCTTCTATATAGTGGGGTAACATCTCGGGTATCTGCATCCAAAAGCTGCATAAGAAAATGATTAAGGAAATGTTGAAAAATAATTTCTAAATCCTCACCAAAAATACAGTTGTAGAAAAGTTTATAAACTAATATTTCCTGACTTAAATAATGAAATAAATATATAATTGAAAAAGAAATGAAGTTTGAATTTAAACATCTTTGATCAAAATTTCTAAATAATGATTGTTTTTTTTCTCATTAGACGAAACTCGTCCAGTTGGTTAATTAATATTGGTAGAATTACAAACGAAGCCAGGAAGAAATGTTTATCATCCGTTTGACAAAAAATTGTCTCCTAGACAATAGATTTTATTCGATTTGGTTTGCTGTTAATATAATCAAGAAAATAAGAAACAATTTTCCTCTCGAATTGTTCATTCGTGTTTGCTTTTAGTTGTTTCATTTTACAAGAGTAAACTTCTTACCAAAATAATTTACAATGCCTGAAATTTTCAAAGAAATAATGTTCTATATGTTTATAAAACTTTGAATTCAACCAAGGAATTCAGTTTTATTTCGTTTTTATTCAAACACAAGAATTGAGCGTGTTGCGCAAAAGTTTATCAAGTTAAGTTGAGTATTCTTCGAATGCTGACCGTTAGAATAAGAAACGGTTTCAATATGTTTCGAATAAATGAGCGTAAAGAAAAAAAAATAATATGAGGAATATTTGTTTTGCTTACATTTCTAACATTTCCTATGCCCTAAAGATGAGATGTGTCTAATTAGAGGATTGCACGTGTATTATTCAGTTTAAACTACATAAACTCCGTAATCCGTAGCCTGCACTAGAAAAAATACTTGCATGCGGACAGATAACGAATTTATAGAATTCACAAAAATAGAAAAATGACTAAAACCTGAATTTTCTCGATTAATTTATTTCATCTTTACGACAAGATTATCTTAAGAGAACTAGGAGAGTTCTTTTATATGTCGTCTCCTTTCAGGGTGCAGGCGATTATGGCTCTCCACCTCTTCCTGTCTCTTATAGCTCTCAATAAGTTTTATCTTTTTATTGTTTCTCGCAGACCCTGTTCTGCCATCCACATGCTTAAGCCCGTTAAGTATGTCACGCGTTGCTTTCCCTTGTTATTTTACCATCTATCCGCCCGGTGAGTATCAGATTTTACTTTCTCATTACGTGTCCCAAAAACTTCAGCTGCCTCTTCCTGATGTATAAGTTTCTTCTTTGTTTGCTTCTTCTCCAAAACCTTGTCGTTGCTCACATGTTCTGTCCATGATATCCTCAGCATCCTTCTGTAGAACCACACCTTTTGTTACATCGAGTCTCTTCTTCATCTTTGAGGAGATTGTCCAACATTCGCTACCGTAAAGGAGGACAAATATCACGTAGTTCGTTGCGGGTTCCTAGTCTGAATTTGCCGGCTATCAACCCTGCCCTCTCCCTGCCTACTTCGTTGTTAAAGTTTCTCATGATAATTATGATTTGTTGTTTTGCCCTTTTGGTGCTGCGTTAGGCTTCTTCACTTTCCGTAGTTTCATTCTTAGTTCACATATTTCAGAGCGATGATCGCTTCCGTAGTTGGCTCTTGGGTAGGTTTTGTAGTGAATCATTTCATTCCTCAATATTTTGTTGATAGTTATGTAGTCGATTTAGTTTTTATTTTCTCCTTCCGGGTTTCTTCATATCCATAATCGCCTCGGATGTTCTTGGAACCATGTGCTGGCTATGACCTGGTCATTGGTCGTGCACTATTGGACCCATCTTTCACCGCGTTCGTTGCAGGTTCCTAGTCTGAATTTGCCAGCTTTCTCCTCTGCCCTCTTCCTGTCTACTTTGGCGTTCAGGTCTCCCATGATAATTATAATTTCTTGTGATTTGCAATGAGCTACGTCGTTGTATACCATGAAGTGAAAAGATTCGATTTCGTCTTCCTTACTTTGTGTGCCGAAAACCCTTTAAATGTAATAATAATATTCAACAACAAATAATTAAGTAACCAGAAATAAATAATTAAAGTTAACACACAACATTATAATATAGCTACAAATAACCCCATTCTGATCCACAATTATTCTGACACAATTGCCTCCAGAATAATTTGAAACCTAACTGTCTATCCAATAAAGTTTATGGTAATACAACAGACCTCGCTACCAATAATGCCCGATTGACCAGCATATATAAATAGTCGAGTCTAAGCACAACACACATGTCCTGAAGATTTCATTCAAGCATGAAACAAACTGTCACCCCGCTAGGTGCCCTCTTTAACACACACACACACACACACACACACACACACACACACACACACACACACATATATATATATATATATATATATATATATATATATATATATATATATATCATCGACTCTCCCGTCGAATTCGACGTATGAGGGTCAAGCAGATCAGTTCCTAGAAACTGAGAGCCCGACGCCGACACATGAGATTTGATTATAGTGGTGAAGGTTTCGTGCAGGACCATCCACACTTTTTGAAGGGACGAATACAGAGACCTGTTGCACTGAGTGCCACAAGGTCCCCAAACGACCCTCCGCAGGTTTTGAATTCAGAGTTGTCCTTCTCATAGACCAGTTGCCATCCAAGGCTATAGAACCCATTCACTTACGTGCTAATACCCTTGGGAAAGGTGTGAATCCTCCTCTTCTCCCTCCAACTATGGGTAAATAACCATTACACTGTCTAATTGGTATATCTTTTGGTTTTTAGATTAATTCCTTCAATGAAATCAATGCAGTTCCCTGGATGACGACAAAAAGGTATCATTATACGGAAAGATAATATGTTCTAAGAGGATGAAAATATTAACTTTCCTGAATAATGGCAACAAATACGGGAAATAAAACTAAAAGCCGTCAATATGTCCTCCAATGAAACTTATTTTTACTTAATAAACGGAAAGAACGAAGATCGTCAACCGATTGTAGGAAAATGAAAAGAAATAAGTTCCAAGTTTTGTATTTCTCAAATCTACACTTAAGTTCTGAAATAAAAATAATTCTTGAGCTTTATCACTTCGAGAACGTATTTAATTTATGCAGAAGTAATAATAAAAGAATTCATTCGTATTCGAAGCCATCGCCGTCGAATCAGGGAGATAAATCCATCTTTTTAAAGTCATAAATACTTAATTGGTATATGTCGATAGGTCGATGACAATAATAAATCTTTTTCTAAGATTTCAGTCTGAGTTTTCACACTCAGTTTCCGTTGACGTTCTTTTTCCCGCCTTTTCTTCTGGTTTTGTATTGAAGTCGACATTGAGTAAAATGTCTGCGAGAAGTTTTCAAGGAGTTCAAATAAGAAATTTCAACTTTTTTCATTGAAGGTCTTGAAGCAAAACCAAAGCCAAGCCCACTTAAGAAAACATTAAAATGCAGACGTTTATCCATGTTTTTCTTTTATTTCTGTAATAGTTCTTAAATAGAATTTCTGGTGTTTTTGTTCAACAGAAAGACGAATCTTGAAAAATATCAAATCAATATGAAAATTGCTTTTACAAAAAGCGAAAGTTGAATACATTTGTATTATTAAAAAGACTTAATAATTTTCTTTTAAAGTTTCATATCTATTTGACTGTTTCTATTGCCTTCTCGGTCTCTCTCTCTCACTCACCCCCCTCTCTCTCTATCTCTCTCTCTCTCTCTCTCTCTATATATATATATATATATATATATATATATATATATATATATATATTACATAATAGAGAAATCCAAAATTACCTCATGAGAATAGACTATTTCAACTAACGTCGATGAGCTTGCATTTTTCGACTCAAATGGTGGGATGGTATCGTGTTAGAAACTTAAAATTAAATATTTAAAAAAGGAGACAGCCGTTGAAAATATGCACATTGAGCTCTTTTTGTGGCTCAGTTTCAATGTTTTATATAATTAGGATCCACTTGGATTATATACCAACAGATTTATTACCTGTACTATATGCGGGTTCTACGGGGATTTTGGGACCGAGCCTACGGGCTCGGATAACCCACGTTAAACTCGGTCTTGTACCACATCTAACTTCGTTTGTCTGTATGTGTGTGTGTGGGGGGGGCTAGTAAATACCGTTCAGATGAAATATTTTCGGCGATGATGGTCGAACTCACCGCCTTCGGATGGAGAGGAACCCGGACGAGGATATGCCGAAGGGCAGAGTCTCACTCGGGGAGGTTGACCAACCCGATAAAACTCGGCCTTTTGCCACATCTACCCTGGGGGGGGGTAGTAAATACCGTCTAGCCGAAATCTTTTTCGACTGGCAGATCGAACTCCCTACAGAGAGTCTCGTTCGGGGAGGTTGACCAACCTGATCGCGTTTATGCGGGTTCGAGGTCATTTTGGGGGGACGAGCCTACGGGATCGGATAACCCACGTTAAACTCGTCTTTGTGCCACATACGACCCTCGTGGAGCGGGGTGCTGTTAAATATACCAGCTGAAACCTTTTCAGCTGTGATGGTCCAACTCTCTGCTTTCGAGTAGAGAGGAACCCGGACGAGGCTGTGCCGAAGGGAAGACTCTCGTTCGGGGAGGTAGACCTACCGTGAACCCGTTTATACGTGTTCGAAGGGAATATATTTGGCCGAGCCTACGGGCTCGGAGAACCCACGATATACTCGGCCTTGTGCCACATCCGACCCTCATGGGTGCACTGTTAAATATACCAGCTAAAATCTTTTTCAGCTGTGCTGGTCGAACTCTCTGCCTTTGACCAGGGAGGAGCCCGGACGATGCTATGCCGAAGGGCAGAGTCTCGTTCGGGGAGGTAGATCGACCCGATCTCGTTTATGTGGTAGTCTACGGGGAATTTTGAGGCGTTCCTACGGGCTGAGGAACCCCACATTAAATTTGGCATTGTGCCACATGTGACTGCGTGGATCAGTTGCTAGATACTCCGTTGGGTGAACAGGGTGGAGGTCATGTGAAAGGGTCAGAGGGTGAAACAGGTCAAGATGCTCAAATGGGACCGTGTTGCTTGCTTTGTTAATAGCTCCATGTTTATACATGTCATCTTTCAGAACATATAAATGTTAGAAAAATCCCCTAAAATCGTGTCTGCTAGTCGGACACTTGATTATTTTCAGTTTCCCCTTCTGCGGTTTTAGTCAGATGAGATCAACTCCAGACAAAATCACACACACACACACGCACACACACACAATTCATGAGTTGTTCATAATACTTTTTAGTGAGAATGTCAAATTTCTATTCATTTTAATTTAATTTTATGTCAAATTGTGGTAGGATTACGCTTGATTTATACTGTCTTCTTTTGTGCCGCTTTTCTTCAGGACGTCGGCGAGCATGGCTCTCCACAATTTCCTATCCTTTGTAGCTCTCAGCAATGTTCACTTTTACTAACCTTCCTACTCTCTGGTCTGGCATCCATTTAAATAAACTTGTTAAGTGGATTACACATTGTTTCCCTCTACTTCTCTAACCTCCAGCATCTCTTGTGAGGATTAAATTCTCTAAATCTTCATTATGTGTCCCAGAAATTTCGATTCCAAGTATAAGTTTCCTTCCTGATTCCATTTTCCTTAAGACTTCCCCGTGGCTCACTCTTCGCATTCACAAGTCTCCTCGTTTAATTACTCAGGATTCTATGTTTACCATTCCTTAAAATCTATCTTCCACACAGTACAACTAGTCTTATTCAACTTAGAGAGGGGATGGATACTGACTGGTGAATAGTACAAGAGATGCCACGGAGGAACTGGGGTATGGAACATGTCTGAGTATATGATGAAGAAGCCAAGTATTCCATCCATAAATCACATTAACTCATAAAAGGCAAGCAATAATCCAAAAGGCAGTGACGCCATTTTCTTTCTGTTGATTGGATTCTTAATTGTCTGATTGCATAAGCGACACAATTGCCACTGCAATGCATTGATCATTGTTGTACGGACTGCAATTGCGATTAGCCTTAGATTTAATTTGGATATATTTGCTCAAACTTCTCTGCACATTTTCTACAAAAGCGCCACGTTTATATTTCACTGCTACTGATGCCATTAACCTAATACTGCTTGTTGCATGAAGTTAACATGAAAGACATATTACCTCAATGCCCCCCCCCAGATTTTGCACCCTACACAAAAAAATACAAAATCAGTATTTTTAAGGATATCAGGAATGTGAAAAAACATTTCGAATAAATTTGTCGACGTTTATTTTATTTTACTTTAGTTAAAGCATATGTAATGTCGCCTTAGATATCCTTTGTTTCTTGTTTTCAGGATAACTCACACAATCGACTAATATTAAGATTAGTAAATACTCGAATATTTCGGCGTCGTGTTTGCATGTAAGCAACTAACTGACTCAAATTACTTATATAAAATGGCGTAGTGTTTGCATATAAACAACACAAAAACGGAGACATTTTGGGTAAAGATCGTTATCTGTAAACAATAAAGCATAATAATCAGCATTAGAACATCTAAAAGAATTTAAGTAATTAATGGGTTTGAATAACATTTTCCTTCTTAAAAAGGATGACAATTTTAAATGAATATTCATTTAAATTTTCTCCAAAAAAATAAAGGCTTCAGAAATTGCTAACGAACGAGAGGCGAAGCGAACAATGTCCAAACAATGAGTTCTGGAGAAAGACTGGGGATCTGTAAAATTGCAGCGCAAACGAGTGCCGTCTGCCAACAAATATTTGCCATAAATCCAGGTTTTTGTTTTGGAAGACTGATATTTATTTTCGAATATTTTTAAATTTTAGTTCTATCCGTTGACGCAAAACCTAGAACGACCGACACTATTTGGAAATCAAATAACATTTTAAACACAAAGTCGAAAGAAGCATCAACATAATTGCTTCTATAAAAGGAGTTACCGCAAAGTTCTCCGGTCGACCAAGAAAGAATTGCAAGGGGCGAAAACATTTCGCCACCCATTTGTAAAACATGGAAACACAGGCAAAAACCACGTGAAAAATTCTTATAGGCAGTGTTACTTGAGTTAAAAGGAATTCATAAAAAATTTAAAATTTAATTTCTATTTTAAATAAAACCATTCTAACCAGACGTAAATATGTCAGTTCGTAGGCGTTGTTTTCCTTTACTGTAGGCAACATGAAAGATCTACGAATGTGTAATATAGAAATTCATTTCAAATACTTCTCTATAACAGAGATAAAATTCACCTCCACAACTTCGACCTTCTTTATTGTATTACGATTTTTCTACAGTGGGGTTCTCTCAGTACAAGGCCCGGGAGCCACTCGAGGTAGAGGGTTATAGTAAGAGGGTGTTCATGCAGATTAGACGAAAATGGTTAACCCGACATTCTAACAGGTTAAGGTCCAACATCCTCTTGGGAGTCAGTTTCACATTGCAATGATTCGCGGGAAGAAGCTATTCAAGTGGAACTTACTTGTAACCAATGGAATACGAAGGGGGGTGTGGTTTGATACAATGTGAGAAACATGATTGTTCCTGACCGTGAAGGTAAGAACTGGTGGAACCATGGAAGTAGCGGTAAAGCAGTGAGAGGCTCTTGCCATATTCCACTTGTGAGAGAAAGATTGGAGGATGGAAAGTAATTTATTACCTTTACGGAGTCTGAGATGCTTTTGGACTCTATCGAGACGGGAAAATGAGGACTGGTTACTTTCCACCCCCAATATAACAACAGTACTCTATTTTAGGCCTAATCTGGCTCTTGTAAAGGCAGAGGATAGCACAAGGAGTCAGGTACTTACTGGAGCGGTACAGGGAACTGGCCATTTTTCAAGCATCTTTAGCGATCGATCGTATGAATGAATTCCACTTGAGGTCAGGTGTAAGTTTGAGGACCAACGATCTTTCAAGGCACGGCGCCTCCTCGAGAGGGCATCCATTCATTGCGACTGGTGGTTCGATCGCCGCTGATGGAATGTAACTAAAGGTTTCCCAGTAAAAAAGCGTTAAATTTAAAAAGACGTGAGACAATGTTTGAGACTGGTGACGAACGATGTGACAGAAAAATTCAGGAAGAATTTCTGCACATTTCGTCAACCCCCACATCGGATGTTATTCTTTGAAAAGTATGATAACTTGACACTCAAAATCAGTGAGCTGTTTCGCCATACGAGAAGAGTAGAACGAAAGTCGTCTGCAAATAACCTTTAAATGTCGAATCACAAGATCGAGCAGCAAATAATCTATCATAAAAGACCCAATCAGAGATAAGTAATTACGCGGGAGTCGAATGATTATTCAAGGTCATGAAATTTATTTATGGTTATTCAAGGTTAATTATTCCTGAAAGATAAAACAGTGATAATAAATTTGCCGCTTTTTTTACTGACCACTCTGTTCTTTGGTTTTTGATAGGCATTTAACGTAACCAGACAGTTTTTCCCTCACTGAGAAATTAGAGCAAAATCATACGAGAGATCAGCCACCAATCTTCTATCATCTCCAGTTTTGGACACGTTGCCCGACGAATAGATTTTACTTCGTTTATTGCTGAGGGGAAAATGAAAACATGTGACTACTAATAAAACGTTTTAAAGCATAATCGCATTTATTCTTGGCAAACCTTTATGGAAATTAAGTTATTTAGAAATTGAAAATTTTTCTTTCTAAAACTAAAGACATTTCAAAATCAAGCAGGACATTATGAGCAGCAGGATGTTTCCTTGTTGTGGGAAATGAATTAATTTTAATACGAATGGAAATTTGAAATATTTTATGTAAAGAGAAAGCATTTAAAAATATGTGCAAAAATATGTGACGAGTAATTTTTGTTATTCGAGACTCTTATAGAAACTGAAAGTATTTGACTACAAAAAACATTATCATGTGACATGAGTGGTTTCCTGCTTTGAAATATATTTAAAAACATATTGATATTTAAATCAACTTAATATGGTCGTGTAGATTAAGATATTCAGTTCTAGGAAAATATTTTCTATAAGATGATGACATATTGAATATTATAACGGATAAGAGGTTTTCTTGAAAGCGTTTATATAAAATGAAGTCATTTTAATACACACGGAATATCGTGGAACACAAGAGATTTTCTGTTTTCAAACTTTCTTGGAAAAATAAACATGATTAAAACTGTTTGTTTTTTAATATTTAAATGGATTGTTTACAGAATATTGAGACACATTTTCTGGATGTCAGGAAATTGTTGTTTTTTTTTTAAATAATTTTTGAAAGAATTTCCATCCATCATTTTATTCTACTCAGAAAGCAGGGTCTAGCCACTGCTATCTGAATGATAAAAAGATGACGCAAAAGGACAATTAAATCTGTTGTGATAGTGATAACATTTTATCTATGAGATATATTATAAATTATATTTTATTATCCGTAATAGTTTTAGTTCAGCGGCTTCAGTAGACCCATTGTACTGTGATGATTAAAATGCATGAGACTGACCTTGACCTTTAGTAAGCTTAGCTTAGTCCAAAGTCACAATAATGGTGCAGCCAATAAGGACTGAACTAATGACATGCGCAAATGCAACTTGTTCAATATTCTTCTTCAGACCGATGGAGGTGCCACGTGAAGATCGATATTTACGTGAATAGTTTTATCGATCGGAATTACTATTTTTCAAACAAACAACATTTCCCAAGTTTAATTTAATAAATGAGACAGAATTCTTTTGTTTACAAAACTGAATAGTGAATTTTTTCTGTTGTGAAGTTTTTAAAAATTATTGGACGTTAGAACAAATTTCAAATAATAGAAATTAAGTTGACAGGCATTGACAATTGGGGTTTTTATTTGCTCGCTTTTCCTTTCTTTCATTTTGTTCAGTCATTTACTCTTTCTTTACATGTTTTTTTTTCTTACGCTTTTTACGTTATATCACACATGTAAAACTTTTCTGAATTTCATCTTTTCCTTTCTTATTTAATTACGAACGATTACCATTGGGAAAATGTGTACGACGTATTTGTTCAAAAGTTGTGTTGACTCAGCTTCCCAAAATATTCACGAATTTCAACTGAAAAGACACGCGACAAAACGATTGTCCATCATATTTGGAAAAAAGTTTTTCTTTCTCAAAAAGATAACAGAATATTGTCAAAATTTTAGGTAAAAGGAAACCTTTTGAAAAAATGAAGAAAATTATTTAAAAAAATGAACCAATTGCAGAGAACAATTTATTAAAAACCTACATTTACGTATACGGAAAGAGATGTCACTATAAATTTCCGTTTGGACTGCTGGTCTATTTCCGGCAACTTCCCCAGCCGTAATGATAATAATAATAATAATGATAATAATAATAATTCTATTAGTAAAATGGAAAAGTTACGTGTGCGTGCATGTGTGTGCTTGTAAGTATGAATAGTTCTCACCACCACACGCACAAAAATAAAACTTCTTGTAAATCTGGCTACTTATTGAAACTTAAAACATCTACATGCATATTATAGTAATGATGATGAGGATGCCGAAATAAAAAATAATTGTACAAAAGTGTCTATACTCATGTAGAATTCTTGTTTATTTCACCATTATCATCATTATTATTACAATTATCGTTTTTACGTGTTGTCATGTTAACCGCCACATTCCAACATAGTAGAAAACACTAAAACTATTTCTACGCACACATACACAAACACGCACACACAAACGCATACACACACATTTAATTCTTGTACATTAAACTTTTGGGGACGACCACTAAGGTATGATAAATTAGAATTCCTGACACTTGAACTACTTAAAACTTTGTTGTCATCAGCTAGGCTTACGGATTCAATTTTTGACCGCAAAATTTTACGTTTCTCAATTTTTGGCGCAAAAATTACTATGCCTGATCACGTGATTATAACCAACCAACAAGACTGCATTTTAAACAGGTAGCAATCAGGAACCCTTTTTTGCAAAAAACAGAAAGGATTCTCAAACACCAGTTAGATGCAGGACATATCATGGTGTAGCTTTCTCCATCTCAATTAAACTTTTGAAAATCATAGAACTCTGAAACCGATACAGTTACTCTAAATATTCTTGAAGACACTTGTTGCATTTTTAACTACTTTTCTCATATATATATATATATATATATATATATATATATATGTATGTGTGTGTGTGTATGTATGTGTGTGTGTATGTATATGTATGTATGTGTGTGTGTGTATATATATGTGTGTGTGTATTTATATATGTATGTGTGTGTGTATGTATATATGTATGTGTGTGTTTGTGTGTGTATGTATATATGTGTGTGTGTGTATGTATATATGTATGAATGTATGTGTGTATATATATATATATATATATATATGCATGAGGCGAAAATTTTAAAAAACATAAAATGTAATTGGTTTTGATAACAAGCGATTGCGATGAAAATTAATGTTGGAAGTGAGAAGTTGCCTTGAGGTCAGGAAAGAAAGGCTTTCACAAGAGATCACCATACATTAATACGATTTCTTTTCAGCTTTCGTTTACAAGGAAGAAAGTTAAAAGAAGAGAAAATGGAAAGAAAAATATTTATATTTCTAGCACCTGCAATTATTTGGATTTCCTACTGCACTCATTTCTTTTTCTCATTTTTTATTATCGTTTTCATATCACAATCACGCCATATTGATTCCTTAATTTCCCAGTAGAAGTAGCAGTAAAAAACGGAATTATATATATATATATATATATATATATATATATATATATATATATATGTGTGTGTGTGTGTGTGTGTGTGTGTGTGTGTGTGTGTAGATAACAGTAAGAAATGTATATAATAAAATAAGTTTGTTTAAAAATTAAACGAAAGTTCTTTTTAAGGCTTTTTCCTTAATGCTTAATTAATTTTTATTTATTTGCTATCGAGATGAGTTTCTGGCTTCTCAGCACATATCTAAATATAACTTTTCAAATGTCTGAGTATTTTCGACTTTCATAAGCTATTATCAATTAGTTTTCTTCTTCTTTTATGTTATTCCATTGTCACTGTTTTCCAAATATTGCGTTTTGTAATGTCTGCTTTCTTAAATATCTTGTTTTTATGCGTCAAATTATTAAAGCATGGCTCGAAACACAGAAATGAAATACAAATTTCTTCACAAATCTTTAACCACATGAAAAACTACAGCGCAAATAAAAGCATTTCAATAAATGTGGTTGTCACATACAACGCTGTAAAAGAGATGGAAATGAAACAAATTAACACACTAATGATAAAAATACAAAGACCTTAGCGGAAATATATGGATTGGTAGGAAAAGATTCCAGTATACTCATTGAAGGGATTCCTGGCAGTCCATGCTTTAAATAAATACAAAAAATTGTTCTCCCGGGTACAACCCACACCTTACGAAGAGCTTTACCCATGTAAAATATATATATATATATATATATATATATATATATATATATATATATATATATATATATATATATATAGATGTGTGTGTGTTTTTAATTGGTCAGTGGAAAATGTCATGATACCATTTCTAACCTTAGGTCTATGGGCGGGACACGGAAAGAAATGTGTACACACCAGAAATCAAATAATAATAATAATAATAATAATAATAACAGAAGAATAAGAATAAGAGATACCAAGACCTGGAATATGAAATTGAAGAAATACACAAAGCAGGAGTTCAAGTTATCCTTTTTGTGATGGGCACACTCGGGACTATTTCCAGAAATCTTTCTGCCTCGCCTTGACGTCTTGCGGGATACCTGACATCACTGGGATTGCGTAGGAAGCAGCACTGCTTGAAAAAATTAATATTCTGAAGAAAGTGTTGTGTCTCTAAAATACAGCTATCATCACCCGACCTAAGAGATTTAGCGGATGTCAATAAAGATATAATAATAATGACAAGCCATAAAAATTAACGACTGTCGTCGTCGTGAAAACAAAAAATGAAATTAAAGTAATCAACACAAAGCAAACATGTGTATATATGAAAGGAAATATATTCTACAGGCACCCCCAACACACAAACGGACATAAGCTTAGTAGGTATGTTTAATTAGTTGTAATCCTTTACGGGTTGAGCCACGTCTCATACCTTCACTTCTTTGCGATTCTCAGCTCTTTCTGTGTGTTTACTCTTTTGTATAATTCAATTCTGTTTTGTCGTGTATATTATAAAGCGTTGTATTGAGTCCATCTTACAATAGAAATCGTTTGGCAATCCAATCGATTTGAACATAAATCGATATTGAAGTCTTCTCTTTATGTGTCCAGTAATGGCGCCTGTCTTTCATTATTTGAGAATTGTGCATGCGCAGTTCAGATCTACGTTGACAATAAGAAGAAACGACAGGGAACGGCACAAAATCCAAACAAGCAAAACAAAGACAACAGATAAGCACATTTAAGATTGAAATCTAATTTAAAAGCAAGGCTGAAAGAATAACAATTTTTTCTGAAGTTCTGAGATAAGCGATTAAGTGTTGAGATTAAAGATTTTCATTATTCCATGATATATCCGGATTAATGAATTTATTTTCTTTTTCAAATACTTTCAACCGATATATTCCTCAACATTTGCATTTTATTAGAAATCTTTCTTATGAAATTCCACGGTTAAAGTTTTCATTTCTTACAATATATATATATATATATATATATATATATATATATATATATATATATATATATATATATATATATATATATGAAAGGGGAGGGCAAAAGAACAATGATAAAAACCATCGCAATAAATTCAGTTATAACTTACATCGGACGCGAAAAATTTCAAATTTAAATTTAAATCATACATTCTCTCGTTTTTGTTTATATTTTTACACAATCACCCAACACAGACACACACACACATATATATATATATATATATATATATATATATATATATATATATATATGTGTGTGTGTAAACACGGTACATAGAATATGATTCCAATTTTCTCATTTACTTATATCCCTATATATATATATATATATATATATATATATATATATATATATATTAAATAAAAACAGATTACATTAAGGTTCCATATAATACATTATTTCACCACAGCCCTTTTAAAGGACAGTGGATTATCAGATTTATTTCCAAATGTTGAAATGAAAAAATGAAAATAAATTTACACATTTATGACGGGCAATAATAAGGAAATTAACGAAGTGGGAGCAGTGTAGGGGGTAGAGAGACAGCATTGAGTTAGATGTAACATTTCTATTGTTTCAAATTTAAATTTTCGCTGAAATCTAGACATTGACACTTTAAATCTGTTAACGGAAGTTATATCTCGATATAGGAGGGAGATAGACCAAAAAGAAAAAAAGAAAAAGAGAGAAAAAAAGAGAAAGAAGTTGTAATCAAGTGTCATTGACTTCCATTGGAATAGGCGTTGTTTTTTTTCTTTACTTTGAGATTTAAATTAGATTTGTAAATTTATTTTCATTTTTTCATTTCAACATTTGGAAATAAATCTGATGATCCACTGTCCTTTAAAAGGGCTGTGGTGAAATAATTTATTATATGGAACCTTAAAGCAATCTGTTTTTATTTGAATTATTAGCTCTGACTTACATTGAGCTCTCTGGATTTTATTCTCATTGGGTCTACCCATACGGATTACCTAGTTTTTCGTAAACTAAATATATATATATATATATATATATATATATATATATATATATATTAGTATATTTTCTGTTTATAAGTTATAAATAACATATAAACAGATAATATATTAAAGTAGTTGTCGGACTTTTATGTCCATTATATATATATATATATATATATATATATATATATATATATATATATATATATGTGTATAAGTGAACTAGAAGTCAACGCTTACAGGCGACAGGCTGTTTCATGCTAGACGCTATCGCCAGGCCTGATGATTGCGTCTAACATGAAACAGACTGTTGCCTCTATGTTCACTTTTATATTTACACACGCTCTTTTTCTGATATTGGGCACTTTATCCCATAAATATAGCACACCTTAAGACTATATTTCTTCATATATTATAATTTTTTTTTACATATGATTCCTTCGCTACATAAGAGTTCTCATGTTTCAAAAGCGATAGCCGAGACGCTCAATATAATTTTTGAAATTAAGTTGAATTAAGGTGTCTGGTCACGCTTCCTCGTCAAGCGAGAATTTGGGAATAAGCTATCTTGTGGTTTGCGCGTGTTTATAAGTATGGTCTCTTGCAACATTAGCTACTATGGAAACGGCTAGTGTCGGCCATATTGGTTAGGTGGTCGAAGAGTTAAGAATTAATTTTTATCTACAGACCAGTCCCCTTCAGAAAGTTTATGTCAGGTTATGTTGGGGTCCCTATTTTAAGTCTGATAGTAGCGGTCGCCGTCTAGTTGGTCTAAAGAGGCATTTTATGGCCTTGCGGCAGGTCGTTAAGTGTCGAGAGGATTCTGTTTCATTATTATCTGTCTATTAATCTCTTTATTTATTTGTTTATTCGAATGGCTATTTTCTTTTACAAACGTGTTGAAATGGATTACAATTTGTTTTTTTTGACGACTCCACAAAGGGTTTTTATTGCACATACAAGGGGTTAGTGTTAGTCTTTCTGTAGGGTGTGTAATTGTTGTTTATTAAGTCTAGAGTTATGTCGAGGAAGTTTACCCTTTTTAATTTAGTGTTTACTATAGTTTTTAGATCTAGTTTTCCGAATTCACTATAAATTATCTTTCTAATTTATCTGTTTTAAAATTTGTGGAGCTCCTCATTACCATGAGCCCGTCATCTCTGTATAGCCCGATGTTTCGAGTGTAAAAGTCTTTGGGACAAGCAGGCTTTTCTCATAAAGTTCTCGATATTTAAAGTTGGGCTAGAACGTTAATAGAATTTATTTGGAGACGTTTATCACTTAACACAGTGTTGTTGGTTCAGTTATGCCTATTACGTAGTTTCGTGAGCACACCAAGCTAACATGTTTCCTCTTCAGGTCTTGTTGTCTTCTCCGCTGCTATTTCTCAATTTTGCCGTATTTATGTGTGCTTTGTTGTAATTTGTTATTTTCTTTATAGGTGTGTGGTTTTTACTTAATGGGTGTTGTTGTTGTTATTACTTAAGTG
Organism: Acanthosepion esculentum; assembly: GCA_964036315.1. NCBI lineage: Eukaryota > Metazoa > Mollusca > Cephalopoda > Sepiida > Sepiidae > Acanthosepion > Acanthosepion esculentum. The sequence goes on from OZ038478.1 coordinate 1,343,290, forward strand.
GTATGGGGTTTCTTGGTTTTTGTTTTGTATTGTTGTGACCTCTTTTTGACTGTATTCTACTTAATTGCTTTATGTAGGTTTGGTTCTTTTTATTATATTGGGTTGACCGACTTTATTGTGTTGATGCGTATGCCCACTTATTTTTTTATTTCCTGGTTAGGTGTTTGACCTTCCGTGTATGTGTCTGTGTGTTAAATGTTTCTGTTTGTCTATGTGTATATTTTTATCTGGTTTTATTTGGGTGTGATTCGGTATATATTGTGTGTTTCTCGTTTATATTGTATTTAAGTAACAAAGTAGATATTTATTTGAGTGTCGACATTTCTTCATTATTTCATTTTCTTTTTGTTTAATAGTTTGCTTTGGGTTTTTTTAGGCATATTTGCAGTTACTGCTATTATGTGGGGGTGTTCGTTTTATGATTTCCTATTTGATTTTAGTGGTGATGTTATTATCTTTTTAACTTCGTATGTATTCTGAGAGTGTTGTGTTGTTTTTGTATTTTGTAGATGTTTTGTTGCAGTTGAATCTTTCTTTGAAGATTGTTGATGTGTCTCCTTTGTGGATCTTTTCATCTGTGCTGATATTATTTCTTACGGTTGCTTTGTATATTATATTGTTGGTTAGACATTTATTGTTAAGTGGACAGTTGTCTTTGTTTCAGCAACTGAATTTTTTAGTGCTATTTTGTTTGTTTGTGTTGTTATTGTTATTGCCTTTATTCAGTATATTTATTGCGTTTAGTTATTAGTTTATCCATCTTTCTCATGCAGCTATAACTAAGTATGACTATGTTTTTGTTTACGATATTTGATAGTTTGTTGCTTTGGGTGAAGTAGTTTTCAATTATATATTTTCCTATATTTGTTTTTATTGTATTATTGTAGGGTGTGTTAAACCTGATTGTGTTTTCTTTTCTGTTGTTTGTGTTTGGTTTGTTTTCATTAATTAAGCCTTATTAATAAGAAAGAAAAATCCAAGATTCAAGAATATCAAATATGAGCACGGTCAGTTAAAAGTAAAATAAAATTAATCCTCGATAATGACTAAAAGCGCTTGAAAACATTCGGACAATTTTTATATAAATTATGTCCTGAAATATAAAAGAATATACGAACACATGAGAAATTATATAAAAAAGCTCAACCACAACACCTTGTCAGTCGTTTTCAACGGAACTTGCATAAAAGAGGTATTGCTGCCCAAATACACAAATATCTACCTAAGATACGTCGATTATATCCTTATATTAGTGAGGAATATGGAAGAAATGCATCAACTCCAAAAACAATTCCAATCATTTCTGTCCTTATATTTAAATAAGAATTTAATAATAGCAATAAAATTATTTTTCTAGATATATTAATAAACACTAATAACAATAAATTCACTAGCTTCCCATATGAAAAAAACCTACCTTCGACATCGCCTCGTCTGAGGATCCTCTCTGCTCGGAGGCAGAGAGTTTGGCCAGCACAGCTGGAGACGAATCTCCAACAGCAGACAAGCAGCTACGACCACAGATATTAGGTCTGCCTTATATACCTTTCCTGGGAGGATCGTCACCTCTTCCATATGCCTAACAGCTCGCTTAACCTCTGCATTTTCATTCATTCTTTACTCAAAGCCCTTTACGGCCTGCACGATCTCTATTCCATCTCTATCCTTTTCTTTTTTCTTCCATGTCTGAATATTAATACAAGCTTTCTTAAGGGAATCCTTCAGGCAGTCTTTAAAACTTTTTCGGGGCTTACTAGAAGGTCATTATGTCAGCTCTAAGTTTACATAAATAGCACCCGACTGTTCTCAAGGCGAACAACATGTCCGCACCAACTGAAGCGGTATTTCATGATAATGGACTCAATACTTAAGAGACCTGTCCTTCAAAGCATCACGATGTCTGGCGTGTAAGTATGTCATGAGATTTTCATAATTGAGCGTAGACACCTTTGATGAACGCGTTCCATACGTTTGATGTGCCTTCTGTAAGTTGCCCAGGTCTCACATTCGTATAAGAGAACTGATAGTCATTATAAACCCCGGTCTTTGTGGTGATAGAAATGTCCGATTACGACCAGAGTCTGGATCCAAGCTAGGCATCACTTGCTTTTGCTATTTGTGCATTTACCTCCTCATCAAAGATGTTATCTCTTGAGAATGTACGCCTCAGGTATACAAAAATATCAACTCCCTCCAATTTCTTGCCGTTGATATAAATTGAAGTGGAAGTGCATGTTTTACACGATGTAGGTTGGTACCTTACTACGGTCTTCTTCAAGCTAATTGTCAGGTCAAAATCGTCACATGCTGCAGGGAAACAATTCATGAGAAGTTGTAAATCTACCTCAGAATGGTTGAGAAGATCACAACCATCAGCGTAGAGAAGATATCACATGAGTGTGATGAACGTTTTGGTGACTGTATCAAATCAGCGAAGGTTGAATAAATTGCCGGTTGGTCGGTATAGGATATAGACACCTACATCACTATATTTGAATGCCCTTAAAAAGACCATAGTAAAGAAGATCGCAAAAAAGTAGGTGTAGGTAGATTACCCTGCTTTACTCCAGTTGGGATATGGTCTAACAGCTCCCCACCAACCAGGCCTTCATGTCATCATGCATTGATCGAATGAGGCCTACGAAGTTTTCAGTGGAACCAAGCTTCGACAGAATCTTTCAGAGTGCTTCCCTGTTCACTTTGTCAGTTCAATAAATCCACATTGGGATTCTGGCGGAACGTTTGTGGCGATGTGCACGTGCAGACGATTCAGGAGCACCCTTGCAAAAACTTTACCAATGACTGACAGTAAAGATATTCCGCGATAGTCATCACATAAGTCCTTGGCTTCTGTTATCAATTATAGGCATTTAAGTATATTTGTGGAGTTTTCGTAGTTTATTTTGTTCAGGTTAGGTTTCAACTGTTCTATGTATATAGCTTCAAGAATTTTTAGTTTTTGTTTGTTGTTTTCATGTTTAAGTATAGTTGTTTTTAACAAGGATTTCCCGGAATTGTGTATGTGGCCAGGCATGTTGTTTTAAATGCCTAAAAATGTTAGAGTTATCATATCTGAACAAAATAAACTATGAAAACTCAACAAATATACTTAAATGACTATAATTTATAACAGAAGCCATTGGTTTATACCAACGGCTTTCCATACTTAACACTTCTCGCTTTCATTCTCGCGTGGTCATGTATGATGTCATGGGCTGCGGTGCGATTTTCGCTTCCAGTGGCTCGTATGCACGAGTTTGTCGTTGCTTGGAAATCTTTCATGCAAACAAAACAAACTATCATTGTTGAGATGTCCGTGTATTGTTTAATACATTGTAACGTAATTGCCATCTTTGATGATGACTTATGTAATCCGAAAGCTTAGATAGGATTAAAAAAACACGTATCAATATGGTGATTTTCTTTCGTCTTTCAATGATAATGTTATTAAGCTTATCAGACGATATGAAAGGGATTTGCTTAAAATAAATTGACAAAACTTGTCTATATTATTTAATGAAATTTAATGAATTATATATATATATATATATATATATATATATATATATATATATATATATATATATATATATATATAACTTGGGTCTTGGTTATGATGATAAACTACATCCGGCAGCTAGACTTCTGATCGGAAGGCTTTGAGGAGCGCGGAACCACCTCTTAATTGCTGTTGTTCCCAGGTGGTAGCACAATTTAGGGTCCCAGCTTTGGGCAAATAGCTACCCACCAAACTGGGATCATATATATATAAGCTGATTCTATAAACAACAGCCACCTGCGCTAATGCAAAGCTCCTGAGTAAAATGAATTGGAGCACTATGACTGATTGGCGTTTGTTTACATTCATAAAAACAATACGCATGAATTAGCTGCCCGTCTTGCTGAATGATGATACCTCAGTGGTAGAAACTCTGACTGGGTTTCGGTCCTGGCTTGAGGCATTCGGATGTCTAGTCGCACTGATCAGCTTCGAAACAGTACTGTCTGCGAATGATATATATATATATGGGATAACAATACATAATTTTTTGTATATCAAGAACACTTTTGGAGGAAAGACGTATGCTATAGTAGAAAAGCTTTCCGGTTTACGCGTTTCGCCTCTTAGCACTTCACTGGACTAAGGACGAAACGCGTCGCATGAAAACTTCTTCCACAGTTGCATACATCTTTCATATATATATATATATATATATATATATATATATATATATATATATATATATATATATATATATATATGCCCGTGCGTATTCATGCATATGGATATCAGCATATATCTATAAGGCATAGATAGATAGATAGATAAAATCAGTATGGACATCGGACATTGCATAGAGACTCTCTGTTTCACGTTTCAATGCGGTTTTTAGACTTGAAGAACGACCAAGGTTCACGTATCAATTCAGTTTCAATATTTTGCTCGATCAGGTGTTTGGCACATCTTTTTAACAAATCTGAGGCAGGTGGGATAATAAGAAGTTTTTTCCTTACTTTCTACGCAACTTTCTAATCAACTGACCCGAACCCAAACGATTATCATTTCTCGTACTTTTTTGTGGTTTATGGTCGTGAAAAAAAATAAACCCTGAAAAAAAATTGAATATATTTTACTTCAAAGATATTTTTATCTCGAAAAGAAGAGATTTTTTTCATGAAGTTCAGCCACTTTAGGGTAAAAATCCATTAAGAAAAACGTCATCGGATCAAATGAAATCAAAATTGAATGAAAAAAATTGTTTTGAAATAATTGACTTTTTCTTTTTATCTTAGATTTTCTTTTCTTTTTTACCAATGTGAAAAAGGTGTTCACACATACACACACATACACACAAACAAACACACTCTGACACAAACGTAAACACACGAATACGCACACACGTAAGCACAAAACGCACGCTCACACACACACGTAAACACACGAATACACACATACACGTAAACACGCACTCTCAAAAACACACGCACACAGATGCATAATTTGGTAGCCAAACGGTAAAAATATTATTTATTTTAGAGAAAAATATATTTCAATATAATAAACATCATCTATTTCAATGTACTTAATTTTTTCTGAAATTTTTATCGCATAGATCAAACATTATACAGTGAGAAAATCAGATCCATATTTAGGTACTAACTGCATTAGGCCACATACTTATTGATCCGACGTCATACCGTTGCAGTCAAGTTTGCATTATTATACATGAAATGCAAATGAGAGGAAACAAGTTTTCTCTTTTCACTTAACGTCGCCCATGTATGATCGGAGATTTGTAATCATGTTGGCAAATGAATCATCAAACAGATTTTGTTCTTTAGTTCGTGACATTTGAAATATTCGAAATGCACTCATCACCTTGACAGACATTGCGTCGACAAATAATATTGCTTTTTTTCTTGATCGGAAAAAATACTAAAAACGAAGAGAATTTTTGATCAGTCATCAGTCAGCCTGCGTCGACACTTGGGAAAACTAGAGCAGATTAACTGTCACCAAATTGATTATGAGGATTAAAATCCTTTTCTGTTAGAGCGACAAATTTCTGAACTACGAACATGTGAATGTTTCTGAAACTGTACTGACCGAGAAATGACACCCCATTCTTTTTTCACTCTCTTAAAAACTAAGCGATGCCGTGTATTATCGCTTGAATATAAGCGCAATCTCTATTACACCGGCAACACATTTTCGATAATTCCCTTTTTCCATTATTTTCAAAAAGGTTTGCTCATGTGTTCAGGTTCTGATATGTTGAAATAGGCTGAAAGCCTTCACTCCTCTCGTGTGTTATCAAGCGACGATATTTTCTTTTCAAATTGAATAAAATAGACGATTTTTAACTGAACAAACAGAAAAAATTTTTTTATACATTTTTGTACAAAATGGATGGGCCTTTTAATGTCACAAAGACTCCTATATTGTGGCATTGTTTTGCAATATTTTAAATTTAAACTTTCTAAACTAAATCATTACAAACGTACTCCATGACAAACGGAACTGACATATTGCGTAAGGATGTCAATTTAGAGAGCGCGCCTTCAAAGTTTTATTTTATTTTCTCTTTTTTTCATCTTTTTCGGGACTGTCATGGTTTAAACAGTTTTATCCGGCAAAATGCTGTATTTTTGACTGTAAGAATGAGTAAAGTTTTAATAAATTTCACAGTTCTCCACCCGAATGACAAGCATCATTTTAACTATGACTAATTTGTCTTTTCAATCTATCATTCCTTTCATAGAACTTCTTCCAATCGTTATTTCTCTTTATGAATCTACAAAGATCGACTTTTCGCTAATTAAAAGGAATTGTATAGAGAAATTATCGATCTATGTCTGTCGAACGTTTCAATCAATTAATTATGCTTATCTTCATCTTAAATATTGCATCCTAATTAAAAACTACTTTCATTTTGTTCTTTGTCAAAAATTAAAATAAGACTAACTTATATTCTGAATATAAGAATTGTTCACATCCGGTTAATCTATCTTTGCACGTTAAGGACGTGTTTCATTTAAATTTACAAGCACGAAGATAAAAACCCCGATGAATCATGAATCATAATAAACTTTTATATGGAATAAAAGTTCACCCAAAAGTGTGAAGACCGACGAGTCTAATGTAAAGTGCGGAAACCAATACTGCAATAAATTATAATTCCGAAAAGGACAGATCAAGGTGCATTAAAATAATAGACTGATGAAGAAAGACGATCAGCTGATCAAAAAATATTAGCAACGTTGTCTGAGTTGCACGAAAATCAAAGGAAAAAGACCTACACTGTCCTGGGATTTTAATGTTTTGATTATGATATTTAAAAGTTTCAAAAACAAATATCTAACGTTGCTTCCACTTGCATGCATAGGTCAATGGTTAATAACACAAACAAAAATAGGAAGAGTTGCAAGTTTCAGTCTATTATATATATATATATATATATATATATATATATATATATATATATATATATATATATATGTGTGTGTATATATGTATATATGCCTGTGTCTGTGTGTGTTTGCTAAAATAAAGAACAAATAGTAAACGTATATCAGTTTTATTAAAGCTTCGTCAGAGATTGAGAGAAAATCAATCTCTGATGAAGCTTTAATAAAAGTGAAATATGTTAAATTGATATACTTTTCCTAGTTGTTCATTATTTTATCATCCTGTCGGATTTCCGATCCATATTTGAGCTGCATTTTCATTTTATCTTTAATTCATGTATATATATATGTTGGAGTTTTTGGGTACCCTGGTGTACTAGTGAGCCAGCCAAAATGAGCTGATTCATTTTATAGTTCACCAATAGAGAGATAAATCAATCAGAAGGCTCAAAATATTATATGGGATGTGTATAAAGGCAGCCATGTTTTTCCCGAATATGCACAGCCAGCCTTTGATGGCTGAACAGTCGGAAAACCCACGTTAAACCCGGCCTTGTGCCACATGTAACCCTCGTGGGGGTGCTAAATATTACTGCCAACCTTTGATGGCTGAACAGTCGAACTCTCTGCCTTCGGACAGAAAGGAACCCGGACGAGGCTCCGCTGAGGAGCCGAGTCTCGTTCGGAGTAGTAGACTGTACCTGAACCCGTTTTTACGGGTTCCAATAGGGAATATTTTGGGCCGAGCCTACGGGCTCGGAAAACCCACATTAAACCCGGCCTTGTGCCACATGTAACCCTCGTGGGGTGGGGGCTAAATATTACTGCCAGCTTTTGAAATCGAAGACTGAAGAATTACGGAACAGCTGCTGGTGGTATTGGCGATATAGTCAGATTCAGTAGAGTGTTAATCTTTAACGTTGTTTCATTGAAAAAATTACGTACTGCGCTGGATTTTATATTCATAGACTATGGTGAACATGGTCAACAATATATATATAATTCTGTCTCCCTCTCTGCACCTCAAAGTGGTGCAGAAAATCTCCAGGCACGCCCATAAAGTCCTTCATAAAAATACTTGTTTACTTAGTTTATTTACTGAGTTGGTTGCATTGAAAACTTTTTTCAATTCAAGTTTTAACAGAAAGAAAACTTGACTAATGCATTATGGGCCATAAATTCTAAAATATACCTTTCAAAAGTGACTAAGGATTTGTTTTATTGAAGATGCACAAGATATAGGGAAATCACTGTTTCGACTCTGTGAAAATGAAATCAGATAGTCTTAAACCAGATTGTAGTGATGACCCCGAAACATACTGATATCGGCAGCAAATATAGCAGCAAACTCTTAAATGCTGCTTAGACTTTTTGTGGTTATTCTAGAAATTCTTTCATTTTGTATGTTTGTTCTTCTGACCCTGTATTTATTCAATGATTTCTCGCCAGATCCAATCTCACCCTTTTTTACATTCTTTGTATCTAGGCTGGAAAAGATTTATGCAAGATCTGTTTATATTTCTGAGATGAGATATTATAACTATTTACACTATTTACATTGTTCGGACTGTTGTCCTCATCTTTGTTGTTATATTCACGACGTTTTGGCAGTTATGGCAAGAAATATGGAGAAACAGGTCGCCCCCTTAAGATAAAACTGCAAGAACACCGTAAAGCCGTAACACGAGGGAAAATAGAAAAATTAGGCATGGCTGACAATATCTGAAGGGAAACAGGAGACCACCGCCCCATATGAGAGGAGGTTGAAATAATAGAAGATAACATCACTGGAAATCACAAAAAATTAAGGAATCAGTGCATATGCTAGGCCAAAAAATCTCCTAAGCCTGCTACGAATACAATATGTAAACCAGTAATACAGAGTACTTGAGAAAAACAACAATAACAACAAATTGTAATACGAACTCTGGTAAAAAATGAAGTGAGACATTAAGCTTATAAGTCCAAAAAATTCATACGCTGATGGCTACAGTGAGTTGAATCAAAGAGTTGTGAGTTCAATACCTGGCCACAGCAGAGATAAACAAAAACTCGGAGAATTGAGTTACTAAAAGGAGAAACTGAGATATCCAGAAAAGGTATGGCACGTGGAACTAGAACAAGCTAGACCCTTTAGACGAAATAATGGGGTTCAGTTCGAAATTCCAACGCAAATCACCTGAAGAAGACCAAAACGTACAACGGCCGAAACGTCGTCGATATGACAATAAAGATGAGGCCAACAGTCCAAACAATGTAAATAGTGTAAATATTTATAGAAGAGACAAAACAATTTTCACTCATAATAGAAATTTTCTCTCCGTTAAGGCGGGATCCTAATCAATCTCAAGCTAAACTTTTATAAACCGACATAAAAATTATTTTTTAGTTTTTATTCTAATAGTGACAAATAGTCAAGTAAAAGTATTTATGACCAAAATTAGATGAATGATATTTAAACAAATTTCAGAAAATAATTCATCTGAAAACCTTTATCTTGTCAAAGGATCATTCGTGATTAATCTTATTGGAGACGGGTTGCATCTTTTTTTATTTACATTAATTATATTTCGACTATTGTCCTCTTTGTTGTTATCACAATGTTTCGGTCGTATGCGCTTTGGCCTTCCTCAGGTGTATATCGATGTTAGTAACCCACAGGGAATTCTGAAGCAAATCCTTTATTTAAACCACTTCTCATGTCTATGGATATCGTCTAGTTCTTATTTTTATTTAGTGCTGTTTAGTTACTACTCGTCCGTTTCCACTGAGTGCAATTACACACTGCCCGACCAAGAGATTGAACAAACAATCACTGTCACGTAGATTAAATATCAAATCGCCTCATTGGTATAAACCGAACCTGCAAGCAACGACGAAGTTTTAGAGAAGAGGAAAATAAAAAAGGAGACTTGTACTTAATATCAGGAAGTAACAGTTTAAATTTTCTAGGCTACATAATGAGGAAAGATAATTTGAAGAATCTGATCCTCACAGGACAGATTGAAGGCAAGAGGGACGACAGAGGAGAACAATGCATCACCTACCAGTCGAGCTTGAGCGAATGGATGGCGAAGCAGAGTTTATGAGAGAGCAGAAAGGCAACATTTATTAAAAGCTACAATTGAAGACTGATTAAATTCGAACAAGTTTTTTTCATAAAACTTATATTGCCACAGCCGTTTGAATGTCCATAGATTTATCAAAGTCAGGTACATGGCCACAAATATTAATCGAAATGAGAGATCAACTCTATCAAAATTAATAAGATAAAGAGATGTTTCAGAGAACTCGAGCAAGGTTTCAGTGAATATTTAAATAATACAAAGTATTTCTATTTGACTTGTTAATACCATGACTTCATAAACAAACTGAAATGATTCTACACAGCTTACGAGGGAATGATGAAAAGTTCTAGTTTTTTCCGGCAAAAGGGGACGCACGTTCAAATCTTGCCGTAGGGAGCATCTTTTCCTTTAATAACATTTCTCAATTATTTAGGCCTGTAGACGAATATAAATATACTGTTTAATAAATAAAGGAATCATTCCAAAGAGGAAAGCGTGTTTGAAATTTTCAGCAAATGATTAAAAAAACCATGAAGTACATCAACTTTTGTCGAGCTGTAGAATCTTGAGCCAATAGATGTCTTAAATCAGAAGTGTGTTCATCATCGTAAATGATAATTAGGAAACTGATTCTGACAATGGCTATAATGACGGTAACGCTTTTATGCTGGGTTAGGGTCAGAGAGAAAAGTAAAATGCATCAATGAAGCAATTGATATCAGTTTAGTTTTTTGCCTTCTGTCAGAAAATCTCTTTGTTGTTTGCCGTTGTGGGAGGATCCAGCGGTAACGCCCCGAATATCTACTGCGATTAAAGTGGATCAAATTATCCGCATTTTTACATCAAAAGAATTATTTACATCCCACTGGATTCAAATATTATTTTCATATTCTTCATATAGATATAGTCATCTTATATATATATATATATATATATATATATATATATATATATATATTGTTATGGGAACCTACCCATAAAAGTAATGGACTAGCACGTACCCCATAAATACTGCGCCTCAAGAGGAAGCAGCGGAGACAGTGAGTGAGTCAGTTAGTCGGAGTGAGTCAGACAGACAGACAGACAGACCCGGACAGTCGGCTAGACGATTACTGTAAGACATTGGAATAGTGATACTTCGAGACAACATAGTTCTCTCTAACCTAACCTGATTATTACTACTAACACTTCTACTCTTTTGTACATATATTCTGTTTATAATATATATCTGTGTTATTTCATACCTGTATTCGTGTTATTCTTCATTGGTTCTACCTTGAACCATTACCGTGGTACAAGGACCTGGACCATAACATTGGCGACGAGGTGACCATTAAATGACAAACGAACTCTATTCGCGGAGGACAAACTTTTTGCTATACGTCGCACATAACAAATGGCGACCTGGTAAATCCCCCAAAAGAATAACAAATTCTCTACGTAGGAGGACATACCTTTTTTGCTATCCGTCGCACATAACTGTGGTCGACAAGTAGCTTCTAAAAAAAAAAAAACAATTTCTACGCGAGATTCTAAAAAAAAAATAGTTCTACGCGAACACACACACAAAAAATGAAAATTTTCTTTTTGAATATCAAATTTCACTGACAACAAAAGAAATTTTTTTTCTACGTACACAGGTTACAGAATATCAGTTTACACAAAATATACGTCAACATGGAAGATTTCAAGTCAACCATTATGGAGCTTATCAAAACCCAATTTCTACAGCAGCAAAAGAACGAAAAGAAATTTTTAGTAATAATTCTTGCAATTCCAAAAATTTCTGTAATAGCATGAAACAGACTGTCGCCTCTAAGTGTTGACTACAATGTTCACTTTTATATTTACACACGCTCTATCTCTGATATTGAGCACTTTATCCCATAAATATAGGACACCTTAAGAGTATATTTCTTCATATATATATATATATATATATGTGTGTGTGTGTGTGTGTGTGTGTGTGTGTGTGTGTAAAAAATCCTTAAAAATCCACTCGGTCAGGTGTTAATTTATTTCGTAGACTTCAGGCGTCCATCTCTTCAGACCAATTTTACAAAAATAAATAAATAAATAATATATATATATATATATATATATATATATATATATATATATATATATATATATATATATATATATATATTCAATAGATTCAGACACAAGGAAAAGAAAAAATGAAGAGAGATTGTAGGGATCGTCAAAAGTCCCACATTAAAAAATATAATCAAACAAGATTTTTTTTAAATTTTAGCAAATTTATCGTGTCAATAAATTTTCAGCGCTTTGTCGTTAATATTTTTTAAAATCACTTCACTGCAAGAAAGGCGGGAACGCCACGAGTACGCAGTGGGTAACAGTGAGCGAAGGTGAGAGAAAAAACTAGGTATAGTGGAAATAGGAAAGGTTAAAAGCTGGACGGGTTTCAAGAAGATATAAGATAGCGATTGACGTTGCATTTTAAATTTTGATGAATGTAGTTATCAGTGAAGCAAGGAAACAGAAGATAGTTCCACAGGTGGGAAGTGCGATAAGAGAAACTGTCGGAGGAGAAGTGGCAGTTACATTTACCTAATTCAACAGTAAAAGAGTGGGACCTAGATGCCAAATTAGTAGCACGATGAAATTCACGTAGTCCAGACCCCAGGGAAAATAGCTCGTCAGAGTAGTAGCCATGAAAATATTTGTAGAAAAGATTGAGGGAAGCCATGCCACTGTCGCCACCCGGCGTTTATATCCGTGTCCACACTTCTTATATTTATAGATACACTGAATAAAAGAAATGCGTTACTGGTTACCTGTAGACATAAAAGTAAATATATGTTGAAAAACCTAATTGATTTCAGTTATTGAAACTTCTAATCATGTATATTCTATAGATGTTATGTACAGGGTGCCCATAAAGTTCGTGTGCACTTTTAAAAATGTATAACTTTAAAGTGGACACGAACTTTATAGACACCCTGTATACACACATACACAAAAACAAAAATATACATATATACATATATTGCTTTTATAACACTTATATTCTATACATCTGCATTAATAAGTGTATGTATGTATAAATATATATATATATATATATAATAAAAATATAGTTCTAAAGTATGCTATATTTATGGTTGAAAGTGCTCAATATCAATGATAGAGAGCACATAAATATAAAAGTGAACAATGAGGTCAACAACCCACGTGGACTGAAAATTGCGTTGAAGCATGAAACAGACTGTCACCATTCGGCGTTGCCCTCGATGCACACACGCTCTATCCCTGATATTGAACATATATACTCATAAATATAGTATACCTTGAAACTATATATATACATACATACATATATATATATATATATATATATATATATAATATATATATATATATATATATATCGTGGACTCTCCCGTCCTATTCGACGCATGCGGGTCAAGTAGGAAGCGACACCAGCACATATGATTTGATTATAGTGGTGAAGGTTTTGTGCAGAACCAACCACAGTTTGTGAAGTGACGAATACAGAAACTTGGTGCACTACGTTCCACGGGGTTCCCAAACGACTCTCCGCAGGTTTTGAATTCAGAGTTCTCTTGCTCCTAGACAGGTGCCATCTAAGGCTTTAGAACACAGACTGAACTGCTATATATATATATATATATATATATATATATATATATATATATATGTTATAATATTTTTAAAAAAATATGATTCCTTCGCTACATAAGAGTCCTCATGTTTCAAAATCGAGAGCCGAGGCCCTCAATATAATTTTTGAAATTAAGTTGAATTAAGGTGTCTGGTCACGCTTCCTCGACAAGCGAGAATTTGGGAATAAGCTATCTTGTAGTTTATAAGTATGGTCTCTTGCAACATTAGTTACTATGAAAACGGCTAGGTTCGGCCATACTGGTTAGGTGGTCGAGAGTTAAGAATTAATTTTTATCTACAGACCAGTCCCCTTCAGAAAGTTTATGTCAGGTTATGTTGGGGTCCCTATTTTAAGTCTGATAGTAGCGGTCGCCGTCTAGTTGGTCTAAAGAGGCATTTTATGGCCTTGCGGCAGGTCGTTAAGTGTCGAGAGGATTCTGTTTCATTATTATCTATCTATTAATCTTTTTATTTATTTGTTTATTCGAGTGGCTATTTTCTTTTACAAACGTGTTGAAATGGATTACAATTTGTTTTTTTGACGACTCCACAAAGGGTTTTTCAATTTAATGATTGGGCTGAGCTTTTAAGGCTTTTATTAAGCTATAGAATTTATTTGTTTATATGTTGTTGTTTTTTTGTTAATTATTTAACGCGAAAATTTGTTAATGTCGGCAAAAACCGTTAACTCCTGTCTATGGTTTAATAACTTTTCATTATTTAGAAACTTAATGATGTGTAGTTTTTCATGTAGGCATAAAGGGCATGGTTCGTCCCAGGTTTTACAACTTCTTGTTCTATTTATTATTTTCCATTTTACTTTCGGTGTTTTATTCGTTTTTTTTAAAAAATGCCAGTAGTATTGGGATAGGGATGTCTGATTTCTATTTTGGATATTGTTGAAGGATCTCTTGTGTTGTCTCCATCTAATTTTAAATTTATTCTTCGTTGACCCAATGTATATCCTGTCAGTGTTAGGACTCTCAATGGATGATACCACGGATTTAGTGAGGCATTTGTTTTCTAACGGGCAGTCATTAGGGTTTCTACAATCACATAATTTTTCATTATTTTTGTCTAATTGCAGTTTAGGAGTTTTATTGACACTGTTTTGGCATGCGTGTTTTTCCAGGATTTTATTATTATGTTTTCTTTAGGATTCTTTCTAGATTATATATATATATATATATATATATATATATATATATATATATATATATATATATGATATTTTAAATATGTTTCCATCGCGACACAGAAATAGCTATGTTTCGAAACTGAAAGTCCTAAAGTTTAATTTCAAAATTAAGCTTTAAATTTGGAGCACGTTTTCATTCTCAAGCGATGTTTAGAATAACTCACCGAAGAAATGTTTTACTCATTTATAGGTTGGAAATAGAGGTGTAACCTGGGCTGTTACTGCTTTTGATGGAAGTAAGAATGTTTATTATATTTATATATATATATATATATATATATATATATATATATATATATATATATATATATATATATATATAAAAGTGGACATGGAAGTCAGCACTTAGAGGCGACAGTCTGTTTCATGCTAGTGCAATCGCCTGACGATTGCACTAGCATGAAACAGACTGTCGCCTCTAAGTGCTGACTTCCATGTCCACTTTTATATTTACACACGCTCTATCTCTGATATTGAGCACTTTATCCCATAAATATAGCACCCCTTAAGACTATATTTCTGCATATATATATATATATATATATATATATATATATATATATATATATATATATAATACAGATAATAAATCCGTTGGTATATAATCCAAGTAGATCCTAATAATAATATATATAATCGAAATAGACCCTAATAATCGTCTATACTCATGAGGTAATTTTTGATCTGTCTGTTATGTAATATATATATATATATATATATATATATATATATATATATATATACACATATATATATACACACACACACACACACACACACACACACATATATATATATATATAATATTTATGGATATTCATTATTTTTGTTTTTCTGCAAGCGAACATATAGTGTTTTATATGTACGTGTGTGTGTGTAGAATACGACCACGGGACACACATTTCATTGCTGTGCATTTCATATTGCAACATGAGTTTCTCTTATTGTTGCATGAAACGTGTCATACATAAAATGTAGTGAAAAAGTTAATTCATTCAATCGATGGACATTTTTTTGCAAATGTGCATCGATTGAATGAATTCAAGAGATAATTTTAGCTTTGCAGACTCTAAACTATCAAACAGCGTGTTTCAACCCAAAGAGGTTCATGACATTTATTTTTGTATTTGTTGATTTCTCACTGATTGAATGATAATGTTTCGCTTTTAACTTTCGCTAAAATGTTCTTGTCTTGCAAAATTCACAAGGTCGATAGACTAACAAAGCGACACTGAAGTAAAATACAGAGTGAGAAATTTCACAGTTGCTTTCGTATTTCTATAAGAAAATCGTTTTAAGACAATTCTTGGTTGAATTGTTTTCACATTATAACGTTTGATAACCTAAAAATGTTTTTGTTTTATTAGTTTTTTATTCGTTACTTTTTTTACTAAAAGAACTAATTACTACTACAAATAAAAGTTCGTTTTTTCTCATCTACAAGAAACAGGTTCATAATAATACATCTTTTTTCATTTTTCAGGTTTATCGTAGGGATTTTCACCGATACATTTACTTGGCAATTAAATCAAGACTAAGAATTCCGAATCTAAGACTCGAAATCACATCACATCTTTTAATAACTCATATTTACAGCACGATGCTTTACCTGATTAAGCAACAAAATCCAATTCTCATTTCGCTTCATCCGCTATCGATTTAAAAAAAATATTTTCTTCCATTCATTTTTTTATCCCCATTTTTTTTAATACAAAATTTCTTTCAAAACTCTATCATTTTATTTGCTTTTTATTCTGATTCCTTTTTTTTCTACATAGGAGTAGATAAATTGTCCTATCATCCGGTTTAAAGCCCTCCCCAGTTTTTTGAACAGAAGTAAAGGTTTATACCTTGTTCACATCTAAAGATTGGTTTTTCGGTTCCTTCTAAAGTCTACTTCACCTCTATACTTCTAACATCTCCGTCTCAACAGTGAAATGTAATTTACTAATTATTCAGTATTTATTTAAAAAGAAGAGTACTTAACTGCTACGTGATATCTGTCCTCCTTTAGGCAGCGAATGTTGGACGGTCTTTTCAAAGATGAAGAAGAGACTCAAGGCAACGGAGGTATCGTTCTACAGAATAATGTTAAGGATACAATGGATTGAACATGTGAGCAACGATGAGGTTTTGGAGAGGATGCAAAAAGGGAGAAAACA
Source organism: Acanthosepion esculentum (assembly GCA_964036315.1). NCBI lineage: Eukaryota > Metazoa > Mollusca > Cephalopoda > Sepiida > Sepiidae > Acanthosepion > Acanthosepion esculentum. The sequence goes on from OZ038478.1 coordinate 1,360,278, forward strand.
TACTTAATATCAAGAAGAGGCAGCTGAAATTTCCAGGACACGTCATGAGAAAGGAGGGCTTGGAAAATCTGATACTCAGAGGACGGATAGAGAGAAAGAGAGACAAAAGGGAAAGCAACGTGTGACATATCTGGCGGGCTTGACCAGGTTTTGGGAGAGGTAGCAAAAGGACAAAACATTGGGAGCTTCAAGGGATAAGGAGAAGTGGAGAGCCATGATTGCCTACGTCCTGAAGAGACACGGCATATAAAAGAAGTTCGCCTTTTGCCCGATTAATTTAATCAATCTTCCATTAATCTAAAAATGAATTTAGTTTCGAAACAAAATCCTGTAAGAAAAGCATTTTTAATACGAGCACAATTGGCAATTCAGGCCATGAAAATAAGTTGCATTGGTTCATTTGTGACGACAGGGTCAACTTTTTAGAAAAAAGATTTGCTTGCTTGGAACGTAGATTATTTATCAGACACACTTTCTCTGTCTCTCCCTATATATATATATATATATATATATATATATATATATATATATATATATACAGGCGACAGACTATTTCATGCTAAACGCAATCATCAGGTAATCATCATGGTGGCCATATCATTGCGTTTAGCATAAAACAGTCTGTCGCCTCTGAGTGTTGAGTTCAATGTTCACTTTTATATTTATTTACGCTCTATCTCTGATATTGATTACTTTATCCCATAAATATAGCATACCTTAAAACAAAAAATATAGCATACCTTAAAACAAAAAATACAAAATTACCTCATGTGGATATAGTCTATTTGAGACCAGCACTGATATATGCCAGTCTTCCTCAGCCTGAGACTGACTGTCTCGGAATCCAATGGTTGGCTCGTTTCTAGGTTTATCCGTCTGCATGCATTGCTAACTAATACTTGTTGCAGGCAGTTTATACTGCTACTGTATACCTCTTTCAAAATGACTTGTGACTTCGTCTTTGCACAATCATCAGATATCCCTTACAAAATTTGGAACAAGCTGTTTTATGTTTTCAGGCACTTACCACACGCTAGGATCGTCTCTCTAAACTGATATTAGCAGGAAGTGAACTCCTGGAGAAATCGATTATAACCTCTCCAAAATATATGCAAACTTTTCTTTTTATATGATCAATATTTATTATTTAAGATTTAAGTAAATGTTTACATATTAAAGACTAAATATTTTTATAAAATTTAGGAATAACATCATTAAATTTTCAATTCCTATTTTGTCCTGAGTATTATCTAGCAAATAACACAGGTTTGATGATTGTATAGTAATGCATTATTCACAGGTTGTTTGCAATGTCGATTGACCTTTTGACTTGTGATAGGAAAAGAAAAAGTAATGTAATACTATAGTTGATAAAGTTCCCTCTGGTACCTGCTGGGGAAAAATGCATTCATCTGCTCGAGTACACACACCCTTGTGTACACTCATAGAATCCGTTATATGTACTTGACTCTTTGAAATTGTTGTTGCAAAAAGTAGTGCTAAATTCGAGTCTTTGATAAGAAATCACTGGCAATCGGTCTGCGATAAACGAAATGTCACGCAGCAAATAAAATTCTTATGGCGACAATTACAAAACACGATCAATTATCGATTTACCAATATTTCTATTGTATAATCATCTGTAGATACTTCACTTGTGAAAAGACATTCCTTCATTGTTATATATGGTATTTACTAAACTTAAGTGAGTCGGGTGCAGGATCAAATAAAGCAAAATGGCCGTTTGCCTTGCACTGGTCTTTAAAGTGAGAAATCCCAGAATTTATCTTAACTTAAACAGCGTCTAATCGGTGACCATTGGTGAATGAGAGAGTGTAAGGAAATGAAGTTACATTGAATCTCGTATATTGATATGAGATTTAACAGCTGTAAACATTTAAAGAGCTTCGCTTAATCTGGCACAAAGGGTCGTAGAAGAACGTGTTTCGCAAATCTTCAAAGAAGAATGAAACTCGAATAATGTGTAGATATTTACTAAATTCTTATTAGTGCAGGATAAGACCAAATTGTAGAAGAGGAAGAGTGTAGTGCACCAACTTCCAGCTGCCTTAAGTATCATTATTTGAAATCCTTCATTGCTATTGATGGTTTTTTTCTTTGACCACATTACTTTTTAATTAATTTCAAATCCTTTAGCATTCATACCAACCTTCTAACCATTGCCCAAATTCTCATACTCCAAAAATTTATAAGAGAAAAAAATGATTGATTTTAGAGCTTGTTTTTATCAAATAAACTGTTGATTGTAAAAGGAATAATTTTCATTTCTTAGAGTTAGTTCTGTGACCGCTCGAATGTCATCGTTGTCTGATAACTGCAAAGATGTTTATTGGCTATTTTTAGACTATGAAACAGATTTGAATCAACCTGCTTGACTATCATTGTCTTCGTAAGGGTTCCATTTCGGCTTGTTGATTGAGTTCAAACATATTTTGTACAGCGTTAGCGCATTATTTACAAATTTCCTTTCGCACAAAAGCCTTCATAACATTCAAATGTAGGCGTGTTGCATTAGTGTGGCATCGAGCCAAACTAAGCTGAGAATAAAATGTCAATAGCATGACACATAATTACACGTCGTTTTCGAATTCCTCGCTGCTAAATAAAAAGGTTTTATTTTCTGATATTGAAATTTAATGCGTTTTTATTATATATTATCCGCTTTGTGTATTTCTCATCGATGAGAGGGGCGGCCTTTCAAACCAACTCGAACACATTCGCCCCAACCCCTCAGCCTCCGACGTCTTACTCTCTGGGTTGAGGTGTCTACTCGGTCTTAACCGAACTTAAAGGAGTGGCCGTAGGTCTCCTGACTATCCGTAGATCATTCGACCAGTCCACTGGTTTAATCCTGCTTCCTGCCCACGTTGTGTTTGGTTTGATCCAGAAAGCAGAAGTGATGTTCATCCATTCACGGTCGACTGAAGATGTAGACATGGCTGGAGAGTATGTGCTTAGAAATTTAGAATGCACAAAATATATATATATATCTGCAAAAATCCGGACAAATAATTATTTAATGGTTGAGTTGTTAATGTCTTTTATATAGCAGAAAAGAATAGTATAGAAAAGAAACAGGTCACAGAAAAGAAAAGTAATTGACGTAAAAACTCATACACTAGATTCTAGACACAGAGAGAGAGAGAGAGAGTGGGTTGTGATTAGCTTGTTGTGAAATCGTCTCAGAACAATATACGACTCTTGCGATGGAGAAAGAAAGATTTCTGTGCGCGGCTTAAAGTTTATAGTTGCATTCCGCCTCGGCAGTAGTAACAGTAGTAGTAATCTTCGTGGTAGCAGAAGCAGCGGTAATTATATCAACAGTACATGTTAGCGGACGCTTCGTTCCAATCTCTGACGTCACTTCCTCTCACCCTCGAGTCTCCAACTCGACACTCCACTGTCTCTATCTTCCGTCTGCCTCTTCCGTCTGCAACGAGATGGAGAGAATAATTCTTCTTGTTCGGGCCAAATTCTCTCTTCAGGAATTATCTCCAGCCTCTCGTATACGAACGATGATCAACAAAACAAAAGAAAATACTGGTGGCTTGTTCGACGTTTCTGTTCCCAGTGGTAATAATAACAGTAGCAGTAGTAGTCTTAGATGTTGAAGGAGTAATTCGCTTCTTCGTTATTATATCAACAGCACGTGTTAGCGGGTGTTTTGTTACAATCTCTGATGTCACTTTCGTATTTCTTCGAGCCTTCAATTCAACTCTGCTCACTTTCAATCTCCGACATCTCTCCACCCAGCTCGACTGCACTCGAAGACAGACGAGCCAAAAACTACCACTCCAATTACTTTATTCAGCGTAACTAGGCGTTTATATAGATAAACCTGGCTGGTCATAATCGATCCTTGGCTCTACTACTTCGCACGCGATTATCACGGGTTCTGGCTACTTTCAACCAAAATCATGTGAATTCCAAAGTTCCTCATAGCTTACTAAGTTCTATTTATAATTTTAACCGATAAAAATTATTTCTACCATTTCCTATTGTCATTCTAATGACACAATTCCAAATGGGTAAAACTCCTGCCCTAGATCAAATTTCCCATCAATAAACAAAAATGCTCTGATCTAATATCGCTACTCAGATCCACTCCAATTTCAATAAAAAACATACATGTGTGTGTGTGTTTCCCCGACTCTCTTCTCTGTCACACAACTAAAGCAGTGTTTCTCAAGCTTTGTAAGCAACGGCATACCTACGAGCAAATGGAAATATCACGGCACCGTTAAAAAGTGTTTAAAGGGTATACGTTTAAATGTTACGAGATCAAATCATAGATTCAAAAAATACACACACAAATATGAACTTTATTTCGATTTGTGCAGATTATTTAGGTGTCATTTTGCTGTTTATTCAATATGCCGTGACAGTATTTCGCCGCAAACTTAAGGGGTCGGGCGGCACTCTAGTTGAGAATTACTGAGCTAAAAGATTTCGATAGCTGATCTACAAAGCAAGCAAGTTGTCGCTCTCCCTTAAAATATTGAGTCTCGCCTTTCTACGGATTCTATCTTTTACTAAGTTTATTAAATGACCATATGCTGACTAACTAAGCTCTCTATACAATTACATTTCATATATATATATATATTCTGATGAGTGATTCCGGGAGGGTCCGTCTACGAAACTTTGCAGTCGGGATGCTGAAGTTAATAATGACAATATTCTCTCTCTCTCTCTCACTCACTCACTCACTCACTCACACACACACACACTAATATATATATATATATATATATATATTTATGTGATTCATCGAGTCTGAAACCTCAACAGAATGCAGAAAGCACTGTACGGCCGTTTCGTACTATATTTGGGACTCATCAGCAGTGCTCATCCACTACCGAGAATTGAAAACCTGACAGTTAGGTTGTCAAGCAAACACCATACCAACTGTTCCACGGGCCTTGTTGACGAAGAGGTAGCAAATCAGACTCAATATAGCGCCGCTCACTCACATATTCCGTGGTGGAACTCTACTGAGATTCTCTTTAACCATAGGACTGTGTTCCCTGGAGCCACGACTACTATCACCAAGCCGCTCACTCCAAAGCATTAGAAGCCGGTTCAAGCAATGATATACATTTGAAATTATTAGGAGAATTTGATAATTATATTTAAGTGATTCATCGAGTCTGAAGCCTCAACAGAATGCAGAAATCACTGGATCTTTCAACGTCATAAACCCTATCCACGGTGGTCCAGCCGATATTGTATGAATCCTCTTCTTCTCCCACAAGCTATGGGCAATGACTGGGTCTATAGCCTTAGATGGCAATTAGTCTATGAGAAGGACAACTCTTAATTCAAAACCTTTGGAGACCCTGTGCCACGCGGTGCCCAAGGTCTATGCATTCGACTCTTCAAAAAATGTGGTTTGTTCTGCACAAGATATTCAGCACTATAATCAAATTATATGTGCCGGTTGTCCGGTTGTCAGTTCCTAGTAACTGGGGTGCCTAAACCTCATACGTCGTAAAAGACGGCCCTGGTCGGCGCACGTCAACAGTCCGCGTCAATCAACGACGGGAGAGTCCGCGATTATATATATATATATATATATATATATATATATATATATATATATATTAATACATGTTTCATTAAATAATATAGATAAGTGTTGTCTATATATTTTATGTAAGTTTTTTTCATATAGTCTGATAATCTTAATAACATTATCATTAAATAATGAAAGAAAATCACAATATTGATACATACTTTTTTTTATTTAATCCAATCTGAGCTTTCGGCTTACATAAGCCATTATCAAAGATGACAATTACACAATATATTTATGCAATACACGAACAAGAAATTGATGATAGTATTATTTGTTTACATGGATGATTTCCAAGCAACGATAAACACGTGCATATAAAACGCTGAAAGCGAAAATCGCACGACAGCTCATGACGTCACACATGACCACGCGAGAGTGAATCCGATGAGTATTGAGTATGGAAAGCCGTTGGTATGAACCAATGACTTCTGTTACTAATTATAGGCATTTAAGGATATTTTTGGAGATTTCATAGTTTATTTATTATATATATATACACATTGTCTAATACATCTGTTTGATGTTTTTACTCGAGGTACGTTAGGGATTTCGGATCTTTAAGCATTATAACCCCTATTCACGGTGGTCCAGCCGATACTGATCGGGTACTGACACGTGTCATCCGTCAGCTTGAAATTTTCTCATTTTTAATCTCAAACTACGACACCTCTTAACAATTTATAGTCCAATCATTGATAACTTCCGGTTCACTAGCAATCTACTCTCTCTGCATATATTGATCTAGGCTGGTTGATAGAAAATAATTGGGTTCAGTTCAAACAAGAGTACCTTTGAAAATAATGTTTATATCAATAAAAAAAATAATGTCAGATTAAAAACTTCATTAAAAATTAATGCGTTTCGGATGTGAAGATACCAAGCAGACATAGATTCGAAGAAGTGGGTAATCGGGCATTGATTTGTGATGAAGATGATGATGATCTCCGATGGCCAAATTGGTAACAATACAAGTATACTCCACCATGAAAATACAAAAAGAAAACTTTCAAATTCTTGAAGCGCTCTATATAAAAAATGAAACCAACACTAAATAAGATTAATTATGCGGATAGCAACAATGTTTGAAAAATGCCTATAAAAGCATGATGGGAAAATGAGATACAGATTCGCCGCCTGTTGCTAGGTACATGTTTCTTTTGTGATACTTCTCGAACTAGGCCGCTTAATATTGAGTTCACTGAAAAAATAAAAAGACAATGATGTCTGCTCATTTTATTTTCACCAAAAATTAAGTCATTGATGTCAGCTCAAGCACATGTGCCCAATAAAAATAATATACACAGACACGCACACACACATACACACATATACACACATACACACACATAACACACACATACACACGCACACACACACATAGACACACACATACACACACACACCGACTGCCAGACAACCTGCACATATAATGTGATTACAGTGGTGAAGGTTTTGTGCAGAACCAACCACACTTTTTGAAGAGCTGAGGAGAGCTGGTGCACTGTGCGCCACAAAGTCCCTAAACAACCCTACCCCTACTTTTGAATTCAGAGTTGTCCCTCTCCTAGACCAGTTGTCATCCAAGGCTATAGAACCCAGTCTTTACCCATAGGTGAGAGAAGAAGAGTTCATACCTTTCCCAAGGGTATTAGCAAGTAAGTGAATGTAACGGATTCGTCTGTAATTCGAACTCATCTCTTCTCAAGTTCACCCCTGAAGATGATCTTGGATGACATTGAAAGTACTTGGGAAAATAAAAATATAACTAAAACTACGGCGTCTTTTCTTAGTGTTGCTATTAAACTGGTTAAGACCAGTTTAATAACAACACTAAGAAATTGATCCGTGAATTTGAGAGGATTAAAAATAAAGACAATGTCTCGAGATCATTCAACGATACATACTTGAATGAAGATATGCCCTCTCTCTCTCTCTCTCTCTCTCTCTCTCTCTATATATATATATATATATATATATATATATATATGCAGTAGTAATTGCATCAAACATCTCATTTCTTATGATGACCATAATCTTATTTTTGCTAATACTTTTTTTCACCGAAGAGGCAAACATAAATTCAGATTGATTTCAATTCTGTGCATCGATGATAACGATTAACCCTAGCCTTGAAAAGTTTAAGATTGTAGTGATCGGAGAAACATCCTGCTTATTGGAAATCCTCCTCTGTTTTTTCAAATCTTTAAGAACTCATGTTAACCGGCTGACCCTTCCAACTACCGGCCTAGTAGCCTTCTACCTCTTTTTGGCAAAGTACTAGTCTCTCTAATTTACTCTTGTCTCACATTGCAGGGTATTTCAGATAAGCTTCTCTGGGTCAATTGTTGTTGTATTAACATTTATTGCTGAAAGAGTTTATCAAACTTTAGATAAGAATGGTGAGTCATTGGATATCATATTGAATGGTATTTTGAGACGAATTTCTAAACTGGTTCAATTTTTCTTATCAATTTGTGACATGAAAGTTGTCCTGAATGGCCAATCCTCTAGATCTTTTTGTATTAATGCAGATTTTCAGCAGAATCTATCTTTGGCTCAACGTTGTTCCTAATTTTCATAATTGAAATCATCATCAGTCCACAACTCGATATTTATGCTAAAGCCTCACCTCATTACTCTGGTTTCTATAGTAAGTCTGATTGGTTCGATAAGGTCAAATTGGCAGCTGATCTCAAAAAAGACCTTAAATATTATATCTTTTAATTGTCTAACAATCATTTCTGTCTTTTATCAGCATGGCTGATACTAACCTCCAGGTGAATAGCTCATTATGCATTTGTGGTGAAACACTCAAGTGATTGAAAAGAAAAGTGCACCCACAAAGTTTAAAGAAACTCGTCCCGATAATCGTTTATTTCAGTAGTCTTCCACAGTTTGGACATTCGTCAATGCTAAGAAACGTATATCCTTTTCTATTGTGAACTAGTGTTTGGAGGGTGACTTAGCCATAAACCGAAGAAACGATATAAGGACCGCGTGAAATATACGTTAAAGAAGACAGCCATTTCCTGTGAAAGTTGAGAAGCAGAGGCTAAGGATATAACACCGTGCAGTGACAAAATTAGTAAAGAGCTAACGTAATACGAAATAGGACGCGTACAAGTGAAACGAGAAACCAAGAAAAAGGGAAATGATTTTGCCTTAATAGGTTCTTTTCGCTTATAATCTTTTTAAACGCATATTTCTTTTGGATGTTGGGTTGAATCAACCCAGAATTCCTTACCCTGTTGAAAACAACAACTGTTATCCAGAATATAGTAAGATATTCAAAAGTTCATACGGTCTAAAATGCCACAAAAATGCCACAAAAATGTCACAAAAAACACCATCAGACAACCGATTCCGAATCAGAATTTTTTATCCGTAACAAAGATTCGTTACATCTTTGGTTAAATTCAAGTAAAAATCTTTTTAAAAGATTTTTTTAATTTATTTTTTCATATTTCAGATCATTTCCTTGTTTCTGATTAATATTCAAGTATAGATCGTCCAATGGCTGTTTACTTTCGCCTTCCGTAACCAATTATTAAAGAGTTTTTTGTTTTGCTCTGCTGATTTCATACTTATCAATAAAACAAAAATATAATATCACATCAACTGTAAAAAACGAGTATAAAATACACGAACCATTATGTATAACAAAGAACTCTGGACCAATAACGTCTTATCAAATTCATGAACAAATATACTTAATATGTTTAATTATATAAAAAATAATAACACGTTCACCCCCGCTGTTTACAAACTCTAACTTCAATCGCCCTTTTAACCCCAACCCTGCTTCACATATTCATTGCTTTTATTTTAGAAAATAAATCTTCGCCCTTGCACCTTTAAAACATGATTCTAAATACTACTTTAACTTGTTTAATATTTTGTGTCTTGCTCTTCTTTTTCATAACATCAAATCTCTTCTCGCTTATTGATTGAATCATAACGTGATCGA
>OZ038478.1:1377343-1439843 GCA_964036315.1 Acanthosepion esculentum
GTTTAATCGATGTCTTGATTACCCAGAATTTTATATTTTGTATTGACTCTGGTGGGTATTTGAAAGCAGTACAACGGCATCCAATGTCGCCTGACTGAAGATTGTAAGCTTATACACACATGAAATGTTTAATAGTAGCAGGCCGATGGAAACGCCTTCTTAGTGTATATATAAGTTTATTATTTCTACTCTTCTTGTAGCGGTATGAATCCCATTTACCATCAGAAATATGATTTATTGGCATAGAACCTGCATGGATAGATTCACTGTAGTCATAAATACGCGGTTAGTTACGATACCTAGGCAGGCTGAGGCAGTTGAATGATCTTTTTTTAGTAGAGAGTGCCAATATTTTCATATTATTACACGACCAACAGCGGCAGCCTAAACCATTGATACAAGCCTGGATGGATCTATTCATTCATTTTGTCTACACCAATTTCTGCCTGTTGCCATTTGAATGTCCCAACAAAAATCAAAATAAGGTGCATATATATATATATATATATATATATATATATATATATATATATATAAAATGAATTTATGACTGGCAGGGATAATTCCAAGGAGGATATTAATAAAAAACGAGCTCAATGTAAATTTTAATTACACCGCATTTTAAAAATAAATCAACAAAAAACTTAAATATCCATTTTGGTTATAATCTATTTCATGAAATAAATTATAACCGAAATGGATTTTAAGTTTTTTGTTGATTTATTTTATATACATATATATATATAGATATATATGTGTATGTGTGTGTGTGTGTGTGTGTGTGTGTGTGTGTGTGAAATTATTAGGAGGATTTGAGATAATTAAGTAATTCATCGAGTCTAGAAGAAACCTCAACAGAATGCAGAAAGCACTGGACGGCCGTTTCGTCCTATATTTGGGACTCGTCAGCAGTGCGCATCTACTACCGAGAATTGAAACCCAGACAGTAACGTTATCAGGCAAAAGTCATACCAACTGCCCACGAAGAGGTAGCGAATTAGACTCGATATAGCGCCGCTCGATCACATATTCCGTGGTGGAACTCATCCGAGTTTCTCTTACCCATAGAACTGTGCCCCGACTACTATCCCCAAACCGCTCCATCCAGAGAATTAGATGCCGGTTCAAGCAAGGATATACAAGTGATAGAAATTAGAAGGATTTGAGATAATTATAATTAAGTAATTAATCGAGTCTAGAAGAAACCTCAACAGAATACAGAAAGCACTGGACGGCCGTTTCGTCCTATATTTGGGACTCATCAGCAGTTTGCATCCACCTAATCCCCCTAATAATTTGTTGAGGAATCAAAACAATGTCAAAAGGTTCCACTGAGCCAAGACGCACAAAGACTGGGCAACAGAGCAGTGGAATAATGTCCTTTGGACTGACGAATCAAAGTTTGAAAACTTTGGGTTAAATAGAAAGGTCTATGTGCGGCGAAGTGTTGGTGAAAGAGCTGCAAACCCCCGTATCACACCAACCGTAAAGAATGGAGAAGGCTCTGTTACGGTGTGTGTGAGGGGTGGCTTTTGTCAATTGTGATGTCGAGGATTTACACCAGGGGAAGGGCAAATTAAATCAGACCCGCTATCACAGCATACTTCAGCATCACGCGTCCCATTTGGAACGCGGCTTGTGGTTCAAGGATTTGTACTCCTGCAAAGCAGACTAGTAAACTCTACGTTAAAAGCAAAGAGAAACAGTACGTCATTCAACTGATGTCTTGGGCGGTGCAATCACCGGACTTAAATCCCATTAAGCTGGTGTGGGATGAATTTGATCGAAAAGTCAGAGCTAAACAAAGCTCACATCTGGCAACTCTTGCAGGAAAGCTGGGAAGAACTATCTTCAGCCTACCTTCAATATTTGGTAGAAAGAATGCTGAGAATATGTGAAGCAGTGATAATGGCCAAAGGGGGTCATTTTGATGAATCAAATGTTTAATTTTTTTGTATTTTTTGGTTCAATTTGTATTTAATGTGGCTCAGGAAGACTTGTATTTAGTCTAATAAATAAAACCATTGTGGTGCTTAATTTGTTTCATTAAAAATAACACTTTTTTTTTTTTAATTTTCAACTTTTCAGTTGTTTTCTCCATATTATATACATATCAAGAAAGTATACGTGGCTTCTCATTATGCTATATATATATATATATATATATATATATATATATATATATATATATATATATATTAATACATGTTTCATTAAATAATATAGATAAGTGTTGTCTATATATTTTATGTAAGTATGTATCAAAATTACATTAAAAAATCTTAACCAAAAAATTTTCATTTGGTTTTCTGCCAAACCTCTGTATATTATACGTCTGTGTGTCTGTGTGCGCACATGCGTGTGCACGTGCTGCCGGAACAAGAATAGCTGAAGTTGTTCATTTAAATAATTATGAAGCTGCTTTGCCGTTTACAATATTTCTTAAAGACAGATTTAAATAAACTTTTAATCAGTAATCATCGCAATAATACAACCGCTTCAGGTTTTTATATTTCGAATCAGAAAATTCAAGTTCTGCGTCGGGTTTAAAAAAATCCCGAAACCAAGGGACATGTTCAACTAATGATTATCGACCACTTATCCGTATTAAGGTGGGAATTATTTGCAATTTTACTGGTTACAGTTCTAAAAAGTCCCTTTCGCAAATACAATGCTAGTAATTTGTTCAATTTTAAAACCAGATTTAAGTACATAAAAAAGATTTGCCATTTCGAATGGCGGGAGAAGTTTTAAAATTGTTCTTATTAATTTTTACAGCTAATGTAATAATGAACGCATTCAATGCCAAAGTTTTGCTGATGCTAAAAATAATGATGATTCTTATGTAAATAGCATCGCTATAAAACGGAGAACGTAACGGTTGTCAATTTCTTATTTAAAAATTTGTAAATCTACCTCCAATTGTATAAGTTTGGCGTGAACGGATATTTACAAATTGTTGAAGATGATTAATCATACTGATTTGCAGTGTGCATTCAAGTCGATACAGCTCTGATGATGTGTGATACTGATGGTGATGATGATGATGAATCAGTGTCTGGAGAATAACGTGTTTTATTTAGCAAAAACCTTTTTCTTGTGGCACAAGGCCGAAGGGAGCGTAGAAAAAGGATGGTCGTTTTTAGCTGCCAAACGTCTGGCTAGTTCGATTCATGACCTATGCATTTTAACAACTGACACGATCGTCACAAGAACTCGTCCCTCTCCATTCAGTTCAAACATGTACCAGAATACTACATTTTCACAGGTGACCTAATAATACACCCATGATGGTAAACATTTCTGGATATATATATATATATATATATATATATATATATATATATATATATATATATATATATATTGTGGGCGATAAAGTGAAGACAAGCGCAATTGTTTTTGGCTTAAAAAGCAGCTCACGTAATTAATGGGATTCGGTGTGTAACAGTTTAAAAATTTAACGTCATTTAACGCCATTGTAATTATTTTGTCATTCTAACGTCATTTAATGATTAAAAAGCTAATTTCATTTGAGATGACAGAAGCAAAGATAATCAGATTCTTCGAGCATCAGTTCAAGATGAAGATTAGAACTGATAGAAAGCAATTGATCGCGACAGATTTTAGCGAAAGGTGGGTGACTGCGGTGAGCCTGGTTCGCTTGAACGGGGCTAGCCTTGATTTTCTTTTTCAGGTCTCTCTAAGTCACATCGGAGTGGTTTCCTGTGGAGCCCTACTCTTTTTGTGTACATAGTTAATGTAAGTGTCGTTCCGGGTCTGATCCTTTATGTTATGATCCCAACTTCCACAGTTTGTTTTTGGCCCCCATTTTTTAAAATCTTGACTGGGTCAGTTTTTTTCTTTCCCCATGGCCGTATTTATTTTATCCTTCCCTCTCCCTTAGCGATTTTGTCTAAGAACAGAATACAACGGCTTCTCTTAATTCTTTTGAGGGTATGACGTGTACAACAAACATTAGTTATCCTTTTATTTTGTGTATTTGTTTTAATATTTAGTTTGTTTTGGGGTCCATTCTCTCCCCTCTCGTTACGCATCATCGACAGATTTTTATAGATGGACTTTTAGAATCGTTAACTTTTATGTCATGGCGTGTTTTTGTAATTCCCTTGAGAGTAGAGATTTTCCAAGCGTAGCTTAGATGTGGCACAAGGCCGAAAGTATGGGGCATCCAGTGAGGATAACTCCCTTTTCAGTAGTAACTGATCTAGCAAGACAAGCTTGCTAACCATTACTCCACGCCAAGGTGCCCCAATTCCCCTGAGAGAATGCGGTATTGTGGCATATGGAGGATTGAATGATGAGCGATAAGTTCTTTTGGTGGATGTGTAAATTGTAATGAGTGAATGGGTCGTGAATTTGATTAGCGAGGTATAAGATCGTAAGTGATGACCAGACTCAACCCATCCACCCCATCTTCGGCCTTGTGTCACACTTGTATTTTATATACAATAACATCTTGACAAGGAGAAAGCCTAGAAGAGAGAACTCATTCATAACTATAAAAAAGTTATTAATTTCGCAAATTGCGAAGATAGACGATTTCAAGAACAAAATATTCGACACTGCAGAATATGGAACAAATACGACGAATATTAGACAAAGAAAGATTGAGGGAGGTAAGTTGATTTTTGTTTATTGGTTTTCTCGTATTTCTTTTCATTGTCTCTGTCATGGAGGGATTTTGTTTGAAGAAAGCAAAAAAGGAAAATACGAAAATAATTATCACTATCTAATCGCGTCTATGACAATACAAATTGGCCAGAAGTTGACTAAGACTAAGGCATAATATGGCCTCATATTTACCGACCTCAAATACAGGCAAGGACACCTAACAATGCGCGACATGGCACTACAATTAGCTCGATATTCTGCGACGGTTGATCAGAGTAGGCTCTTTAAGCGCTACTTACTATCAGTTCGGGTGCAACGACCAAAGCGCTTGTACCCTGATAATGAAGAGTCACAGACACTGGTCAGTCTGATCACCCAAAATGCAAGACAGTTAAATCATTATGGCCATGAAAGAAAGAACCGGCAAGCCATATCCTAGACAGGAATCAATGGATAAATCTCTATTCTTTTTCAATAAACATGGATGGAGTGCAGCCCGGTGATAGGCGAGCCTGTCTACTCCTATTAATCTGTTCACAGTACAGGGTTTTGGGGTGATTTTATGGAAACACCATCAATGGGAAGGTTGCCGAATAAGGTTCTAAACCGATTCCAGTCCAAAGGTACATTACTAATTTATTAATATTCACTCTGAACGTTAACCCAGGAGTTGAAATAAACGGAATATTAACATAAAATTAGATCACTTCATCAGGTTTAAATTAAGGACAATTTAAGGTTTAAATATCGATATAGACACACGCATACATATTTTAAACTGGACATGACTTAATCGTCAAATGGAACGCTTATTCTTAATATTTTTATAATTTCTGTTTCAATGATGAATATCTGAATTCTATCAATAGATATGGAAAGAATATGTATGTATATAATAAATAAATTGTATAAGGTTAGGGTCAAATATATACAAGACCACGTTTATTATTGTTTCTTATAAAATGTTTGAATGAAAAATAATAGGGGAAAAATAGCCCCCACCCCCTGCAGAAAGCATTAGCCAAAAATATACAAAAAGAAATAAACGTTACGACTTGAAATTCGTACATATAAAGTTTTACGGGATATTTCTTTCTTTTTTTCTCTGTTGAACACACCTGGAGAGGCGATAAAGCGCTTCTCCGTTTCGTTCCACTGCACGTGCCAAGACGATAACTCCTATTTCAATTTAGATTTTCTCTCCATCTCATAACTAGGAAAGGAATCGGAGTAAGAGCGGTGGGGTTAACTGTTGGATTAGCTTCCAGTACATGTCAGGGTTAGGGTTAGTTAGGGAACTGACAGTATGATGTTATCTAGATTATTTACATTATTCGGACTATTGCCCTCATCTTTGTCGCCATGTTTATCACAACGTTTCGGCCGTTGTACGCTCCGGCCTTCTTCAGGCGGTTGGAAGGACACATGGCACAGTGGATAAAGGCGTTGGTTAGATCCAATGACAGGACCCAAAGAGTGTGAGTTCAATACCCGGTTAAGGCAGTGGAGAACTTTCAGAGGGAAATTAACAGGAGATAACTGATAACTGGCATCCATTAAACTTGGCACGTGAACAGTCTATCCCAGTGAGCGAAATAAAGGGTTCAGTTCGACATTCCAACCACCTGAAGAAGGCCGGAGCGTACAACGGCCGAAACGTTGTGATAAACATGGCGACAAAGATGAGGACAATAGTCCGAATAATGTAGATAATGTACATAATACCTCATCTCAGAAATATAGACAGATAATGATGTTATCTATTAAAATAAAATCATACAAAGAACTAAGTTTATCTTTATCACATAGGGATTATTCTTAGGCAAAATAAACAGTGCCCACTAAGCCATTTCCATATAATAATTTGGGCGCCGAATTAGATACTTTGCATTTAGACGGTCGAATTCAGAGATTGTCCTCTTCTTGACTATTTGTAAAGCAGAATTTGCCGAAAGTAGAAGTGACGATATTTGCTTTATGGGCACGACCCTCACACATCCTATCGAGGAGAGGTCAAGTAGTTAGTGAGCTATCGTGTCCATAAAGAAATATTTAGATAAAAGATCAATTACACTATCACGGTGTATTAAAATTAATTATAATGTCGAAAATAATTATAAAATAATTATAATTATCATTAAGTCATTGTTTTTCAGCCAGTGAAAAGCAACTCCACTTTTCTCCTCTACAAACACAAACACGTGACATTCTCACTATCCGACAGGCAGTCAACACGGACAGGCTGATGTCCTGAAGGGACGTGGCATTAAAATAATGAGATGTAAAGAATTAAGTGTTAACCATTGATCTTTAGGCGATATTCTTAATAGATTAATATGTATGTATATACCAACTATGTATTATTTATGCGATCGACACTAAACATTTCTCAGTAGTGTGAAGACAAAATCTGTGAGTGTCCGTGCGTGCACAAAAAGATATATGAATGTGTGTGAAAAAGCATGCGGGTCAGAGATAATTAAAAGGAAGTAATTAAACATTCATAAAAGAATATTAAGGCATGTATTTCCGGGGAATAAAAAGTCCATTTTCCTGTTAAAGTAGAAGAAGAAATCTACGTATCAAGCGAAAGTCTTATATAAAAGAATAATAAATCCCAAGAAAATGAAGCAAAATTATCGTCTCTCTTTTTTCTGCATATGTCGATGTCTGGCACGTTGGCCTTTGATGTCAACCTATAATCAATAACCTTAAAGATTTATGGCAACCAAAGAGGAAATCCGACTAGTTCAAATCAGCTGTGTTCTTTGAAAATGCGGACAATTTTATTGCAAAACTTTCATTGTTTTCTCATAAAGAAGTATTTAAGGGTATGGATTATTGCTCATCTAGCAGTGAATTTGATCTTAAACATTGTAACAAGACACCTGTGTTGTTTTACCAGCCTCACAATTAAAGAAATAGCTGGATGCCTAAAAAAGAAAAACCGGGCATAATAGTGGATGGTGCATACGGATTGACCATTTGAGTGCTGAGTCAAAAAACTAGTGATATCTGCCTCGAATTTGAAATTGTAGCTCATCTACTTTTGCGAGAATTCTAGGGTGAACGAGTTGTGTTTGTCTACGAGTCAAGAAGACGTGACTTCATTTCTTCTTAGCAGAACAAGAGTCTGGCATAGTTCAGTTTCGAAAGGAAAGGCTAAAAACTGGCTCACTTACTTATCTGCACGCTTTGTTTGATCTTTTAAACTTCGTACTTTTGCTCTTTCATTTGGTGCATAGACCCCAACGCACTTTTTCAATGTTTGCACCCTATAACTTTCCAATATATCTGTGTGATCTTAAAAAGAAGAGTGTCTACGACATGACATCTTCTAATTTTGATAAGAAAATATTTACTCAAGTTAGTATGGTTCCTAAATTCGATTGATTCATAAAGTATGCCTGGTAGCCTTTTGAAGTCAACACTTCTGTAATAAACTAAAAAAGCATAGACTATATAGGTTAGGTTCATAATTTTGAGATAAACCTTTTGAGCCCTATTCAGTGGCAGAAGCTAATCCCATATTTGTCTTTCAGCAGAGATTAACAGGTGCCAGCTTCAACCTTGTCTTGATAGAACGTTGCCTTTTCAAACAAATCCATAATTTTAAGCAACACAATCAAACCCTTATTCTCTGTATTTTCAAGGTATTATCTTTATCTCTAGCTATAACATTTCTGCTGAAAAGTTCTTCAGCCTTCCTTAGGTTATAATTTGTATTCTCTCTTCATGATGCCTTTCGAGACGATTATGTTAAAACAAAAAAGATGAAGACAACAGTAAAATCTAAAATTAGAGGAAGGCAGAAGAATGTATCGATAAAAATTTAGATTCAAAATACTTCATATAATTTTAGAAAAGGAACCACATTTTCTAGAGATATCATACCATATCTATCTATCTATCTATTTGACTCTATGCATGTATATCTCAGTCTGTTCATATCTATCTATCTATCTATCTATCTATCTATCTATCTATCTATCTACCTACTTACCTGACTGTATGTATGTATGTATGTTTCAGTATGTATGTATATGTATACATATGTGTTTTTGCGTGTGTTTGTGTGTCAATTTCTCTGTTTAAATTACTAACCTAATTCATTTTGACCGGAAGTCTAATAGTTTATATCTCAACAGGTTCTGTTGTACTCCTTCACCCAATCTTGCCTCATTTACCGTCCTTCACCCAATCTTGCCTCGTTTACCGTCCTTCACCCAATCTTTCCTCGTTTACCGTCCTTCACTCAATCTTTCCTCGTTTACCGTCCTTCACTCAATCTTTCCTCGTTTACCGTCCTTCACCCAATCTTTCCTTGTTTACCGTCCTTCACCCAATCATTCCTCGTTTACCGTCCTTCACCCAATCTTTCCTCGTTTACCGTCCTTCACCCAATCTTGCCTCGTTTACCGTCCTTCACCCAATCTTTCCTCGTTTACCGTCCTTCATCCAATCTTTCCTCGTTTACCGTCCATCACCCAATCTTTCCTCGTTTACTGTTCTTCACCCAATCTTTCCTCGTTTACAGTCCTGTCATATATCGGCTGCAAGTGATTGAAACAAATATTTAACTCGAATATCTAAACACACATTCTTCAAGAACTTATTAAATGAGAACTCATCAGAAAACGGATACTATGTCCCCAACGGCAACCGTTTGTCATACATTGTTGTCTCCCCTGAAGTGACACCTGTCTGCTTTTATTGAATCATTCAGGATTTAATTTTTTATTTTCCTAGGTTAAAAATCAATATTAATTACATAATCTCTTCTTAATTTTTCTTGGGATCATGGTTGTAATAATAATAATAATAATAATAATAATAATATTTACACATTCCTAACACATTCATTCCTAAGCATGATTTAGAACGAAATGCACATTTCATTAAAAACGACTGACAAGGTGCTTTTATTTAGTTTTTTATACAATTTTTCATGCGATCTAATAATGTTTTTCTTTTCGGGTGATAAATCATATAAAAACTGTCCGAATGTTCTTTTTATCCGAGCGCTTTCGGCTATACATTTAGCCATTTTCAAGGATTATATTTTAACTGTTAGAATTAGAAATAGTTTGTTATATGTATGTTTTATAAATTGTTTCATTTTTTTTGTTTCAAAACACGGTCAAGATATTATGTCCATGTTGAAAGTTAATATTATTAAGTGTTGGTTTATTTGTTTTTATTAATAAGGCTTCCATTTTTTTTAGCTTTTTTTTTGCATGTGGATGATGCTATTATATTCGGACAGTTTTTATATAAATTATCACCCGAAAAGAACAACATTATTAGATCGCATGAGAAATTGTATAAAAAAATAAATAAAAGCACCTTGTCAGTCGTTTTTAATGAAATGTGCATGAAAGAAGGATTGCTGCCTAAATACACAAATATATATATATATATATATATATATATATATATATATATATATATATATATATATATATATATATATATATATATATGTGTGTGTGTGTGTGTGTGTATGTATGTATTTATTGAATGATTCCAGGGGATAAAGCGAATATAGAGAGCTTGAAGAAGTGGAGGAGGAGAAAAAGAGGCTAGGAAGTTGGGAAGAAGAAGAGTAGCAAGTAGAAGTCGTGGTAGATGAATGGAAGAAGAAAGGAAGAAAACCATGAAGTGTATATATTGGTTATCAGGTTGGGGCGTGTAAAGAAAATAGTCGGAAGAACGAATTGAAAAAGACAGGGGGCAGAAACTGGTGAGCTAAGGAATAAGAGAAAAGGATATTTAACGACGAAATAGAATAAAAGAAGACAATGATATTAGCAATGAATCTCCAATAAAATGGCCTTTTACCAGACTAAACTAATCTTCGTCAAGTAATCTTAATTTGCCCTTCTCTCCCGAGAAGAGCGACCACGATATCCTAATAAATCTAATTTCCGATCAAGATGGACAGACAAAAGACTTTTTGGTCAGAAGAGAATCTATTTTATTCCTTCCTGTACATTTCCATCTAGAAATGTTTTTTTATCATTTATTTATCTGTTTTGCTAATACATGTGTGTGCGTATGTGGTTGTATTCTTCGATATCGTCTACGGAGGGATTGATGACGAAAAAAAACAAAAGATGCATCAATAAAAACTGGAGAGGATCAATCCACTGGTGACCTCTCCTCACATCTCAAATGATACCGAAATATTCTTGACTTCAAAATCAATATTTCATTGACCAAACTGATTTAGGGAAGTAGGTCGGACTGAGAACTTTTCAGCACCTCCTTGCCATGGAGACATGGACCTGACTGACACTAGTTTTCAAACTTTAGATTCGTCTGACACAAAAATGGACCACTTAGTGAGGATCATACGCACGTTGCAAAATTAGTCCTCTAACCCATGGTCATCAGGGAATTACATATATACATTTATATATGCAATGTAAGTACCTAATATCAGAGATATAGTGTATGTAAATAGAAAAGTGAACACTCAGGCCAAAAACCATCGGCCACAATCTGTTCCCTGCTTAAATGCAATCTTTAAACCAGATGACCTGGAGATTGCGTTGAAGCATGAAACAGATTTTGCCTCTCAATATCCAATGTTTATATGCCGGGTTTAACAGCAAAATTGTCGAAATCGTGTAACAGCAAAATTGTTCAATTGTTAGATTAAGCTTTGGACTATTGTATATTAGAAATGATTAAAGATATCTTACTGGAATTCTTCGAGGTTTTTATAACACTGTTGAACAATAAGAATGTATTTAGCTCCAAGTTGAAATGATGATCCTTGTTGCTATTGTGATCTTCTGATCTAGTTTTTCTGTCTATTGTTCTCTCTGTTTTAAACTTATTCACCATTTTCTTGATGGTTCTTGAATGGATTTCGAATATGGAAACCGGAGTATGAATGTTGGTACCATTACTGAAGGCCTGAATAACCTTTTTTCATTTCAGCATTACTCAGTTGGATACAAAACAATTTTAACTTTCTAACTTTTTAAAGGGGTTTTCATTGATTCTTACTATAAATGATGTCAAGATGACTAAATGTATTTTCTGAAAACCTGTAAAAAGAAACTCAATTAGTTTAGTTGTGTGTGTCTGTATGTGTGTGTGTCACTCTGCTTATATGATGTCTATACTAGAAATGTCCACTAATCGAACTCGATTTGTCGATAACCATATCTCGATCTGCGCCCCGCTATCTTCAAATGGAACCTACTTGCTTTCGGATATTTAAACCACTGGGCCGGATGGCCTAGGATATGAAAAGCGTAAACGACTTCCACAATTTTTTTTATTATACAGGGTGTTCAGGCTGAATTTTTTTAAAAAATTGGTTTGCAATATTTGTAAACGGTGAACGGTATTGTGAAACGTATATTGTGAAACTACTGTTTTAGAGGGTGTCAAAGTGACATGAACGAATGAAAGCCATCTGAATATTGGAAAAGGTTAACTTGTATCATGATGATTCGTGCCGGACATGAAAATGCTGCAACAATAAGACTTGAAATGAAGACATGCAACGGAGAATATTCGGCCGTGGCTTGTAGAAAAGAAACGCTCTGATTGCCTCTGTACAACAAAATTCATCCAACAACTGCAGAAGAAAGTGATAGAAGACCCAAGCTTTCCTTGAATGAGGACCTCTGCTACCAATCATACAAGAGTTGCAACAGTCAACTTCTTACAGAAAAGGCAAAAGAAAACTATTTGACAATGGCAAAGAAACTTCTTAACAAGGTGAAATCCTGTTAAACAAAGAACAATCTGGTTCTTCGCTAATGAAAAGAATTTTAGTCAGAACCAGATGCACAACACCAAGAACAACAGATGGCTTGCCTAGAATCCATATGACGTTCCTCATGTGATAGTTTTGGGGTGTGCCTCTAGTGACATGCCAGTGTCATTCCACCTCACATGTTTGAACAGGGTCCCAGGCTCAATTCTGATGGCTACGTGGAGTTGCTGAACACTGGTCAAGCCTAGAGGGTAGCTGCTGGATGCCCATATGTGTGGCATCAAGATTCAGCTCCATGCCACACTTCCAGGAAGAGTCGGAAGTTTTTGGCAGATAATTTTTATGATTTAACCCCCCCCCCCAACGTATGTCCCCCTAACTCCCCTGATTTAATCCCATAGATTATTACGTGTCGGGTGCGATTGAGAAAGACCCCCAACCGCACTGCCTGTAACACCAAGGCCCAACTGAGGATTAAGTTAGAATCTCTCCACAGGTGCACTGTGAAGGCCGCATGTCCCAGATTCCTGCATCGGATAGAGACCGTAGTAGATGCTGACGGTGGCTCTTTGAATGAATTGTCTTTTGATTATTATAACCTGTGTGCCACTATTCTATTTTTTTCAATAAATTCATTTTAGGTTTGGATATTTACTTTGTTTTGCTTTGAAAAGGAACTGACAAATTTATCCCGAGAATTCTTTATTTCTTCACCCACCCACACGCATCTCTTTAATTATATATTGAAAATATGGACTATTTGAAATCGCTGATTTTTTTTTATTTGTTACTAACAGTGATTATTTACTGTAAGTATTTCCTCCTATATATAAGGCGTTAGTTAGATCCAGTGACAGGACCCAAAGAGTGTGAGTTCAATACCCGGTTAAGGCAGTGAAGAACTTGGAGAGGGGAATTAACAGGAAATAAATGATAACTGACGCCCATTAAACATAGCACGTGGAACTAGAACAGTCTACACCAGTGAGCGAAATAATGGGTTCAGTTCGACATTACAACCACCTGAAGAAGGCTGAAGCGTACAACGGCCGAAACGTTGTAATAAATATGGCGACAAAGATGAGGAAAATAGTCCGAATAATGTAAATAGTGTAAATATTTCGTTTTTATTGATGTGTTCAGAAGAATATCTCTTCCATGCATTGAATAGTAGTTTTTTATTTGGTGTAATTTAAAACTGGATTACCTTCTAAATTATTGCCTTCAGTTCACCAAATCTTTTGAATGTGATGAGTTAATCAGCTCTTGAAATGTGTTTTATTTGCTAGTTCAACTGACGTTCTTTTGAAAAACAATAACTTAGAATCTGATCTGATATTCATTTTATTTATTTCGTTCTTGCTTTCCGTTTCTAGCCTTCAATTAATCTCTTTTCTCTTTCAAATCCATCAAAACCCATGAGGCTTAATCACTTTACGTTTTCGAAATGTCTCAATTTATCTGTTAGGATCAAATGAACACTGACAAATTATTTTCTAACAAAAATTCAAGAACAATTCCTTAGCAATTTGAATACACGTGCATCTGCGCAGAAATGAATTCACAAGACAAAAAAAGATTAAGGTTTCTTTCTTATAAAATGTTGCAATTAAAGGGAATACGTTCAAATTTTGAACACCATAAGTTAAAAGCTTCTTTGAACTCATGCGCAGATAGTTAATTTACACAGGATTTTCTTCCATATTATAAATACTTTTTCTCAAACAATTCAGGATGAAGTTGTGATGTTTCGTACCAAACTATTTTCGTGAGGCGCAATAGAGTTATACGTAAAAGTAGAAAACAATTTAATAGTTTTAAATTCCAGTGAGTTTTTTCCAAGATGTTAGATCCTAATCTTCTCTATGCCGTGATCTTGAAATTTAATATCTCCATTAAAAGCAGTCATATATTAAGAACATTGTTTTGATTTAATAATTTCGTAAGAAAATAAACAGTTGAAAAAAATATTTTTCAAGGAGAGATAATGAGAATAAGGATTGTGGGTAACAGCTTTTTGCCAATGGCATGGCGAAATCTGCGTGTGACAGAGATGATGGCTGGGGGTAACGTTTAAGTGACGATATAAGGTATTGCTTAATCTTTGAGAAGGCAAAACTTTGGGCGACATTTTGACCAGTAGAATAAATGTTTCCCAACATTTTCGCAGTTCGGAAATTTTTCGCTCAAACGGAAAGTGATTTACATCTCTGAATGAATTTGGTGATAGTTAATTTAGTCTTGTTTTCTCAAATAACAACACAGGCTGACTAATAACTGATAAAAAAAACAACAACAACATAATTTGTTGATACAGGAACTGTCAAGGTGATGATAGCTTTTTAATGATTTTAAATATCACGAACTAAAAAAATGGAAATTCAGTCTTACTTCAAATATACACTAACTGCTACAAATGTCCGCTCATAATGAATATGAGATGTGTTTAGGACGAATAGAAGTTTTTCCTCATATTCCATCTGATGCATAAATTTGGCAGTAAACACTATATAGAGATTAGTATACTCGATTGTCCTACGGGATTGGAGCCCGAGTGGATTGATTAAGCGTATCTAGTAACTTGGGGGGTTGTAAGATCACTTCTGGCGTCAGGTAGCGTAATGTCATATTATCTAGTTTAATCAAAGAGGCGGCTATACGATTACACAAAAACCGTATGTCCGTGGATTGAGGAAAAGATTCAGTTTGATGTTTACCAACTACAACAGACACCTGAAGATTGCATTCCATGCATAAATATTCATAACCGCTTACTGTACGACTAAAACCTACTGGTACATGCAAAATTATACGTATGAGTGCATGTGATATGCATTCAATTTTGCATTAGAATCACATTCACACTTACTCTCAGATGCCATTTCTTGCGGTATTCTTAATTTCCAAAACTACAAATTTCTTCGTCACATATTATGACGTTTCGCTTTTATTTGTATCCTTCCACATCATTTTATCCTCAACGCTAGATGGCGTACATACAAAGTTCAAAACGTAGACACCAGCGCCGACAACATAGGTACTTCTGACAAGACAAATTCAAAATTTATAATATTAATCCTCCAACACTCTAACAAAAAAATTAAAAACAAACTAGTTATCCCCAAGACTAAAATCTTTACTATCACCTCCAAGATAATCAGAGATATAATTATAGAGAAAAATAGACACAACTCCGCATCAGATTCCATGATTTACAATGTACAAAAAGTTACATAGGCGAAACATCTTGAAATTTAAAAGGCCGCATCTACGAACATAAGAGAGATCTACGCTGGGACAACCCCTTAAACTTGTTCGTAACACAAAAACAAAACATCCATAACTTCGATTTTATAAACGCCACATTAATTAGAAAAGAACATAATTCAATACGTCGGAAATAGACTACAAGCAAAATATTTGGGGGCTACGCTACATTTCTTAAAAATATTCACATTAAAATGAGATATTTTTTTGTATTTTTAAAAGTCAAAGAAAAAATTTCAGCAACTACAACGTAATTGCTTTTATTTTGACAAAAATAAAGCCTTAACTATAAAATATTATCATACAACATCTTTTCTTTTCGTCATTAAAACAAACACCTGTCTTATAAATTCTTGGAATCCTCTCCAACAGTTTTTGAAAAGTAGATAACAGATCTTCCTAAGCATTCTTCAAACATTGAAAAAACTTACTCTCACACATTAGTTACTCTCTTCGAAATCTCTTATTCATTTCATCCGATACTAATTCAGTGCAATAGAAGAAGATTGAGGCGGACAAAAGTCATAATTTCCAAAATTTTGTTCCTCGAGGTAATTTTAACAAAATTTAGAAGAGTGTTTTGGATCGTTGTCTTGTTGAAAAATGGATATTTTTCTAATTATGCGTAAACCAAATGGTATAACATGTCTATGCAAAATCGAATGATATTGTTCTTTTGTCTTTGAATCCTTTGACTTTAATCAAACCGTGTACCCACTCACCCCAAAACATTCCCATGACATAACAGACGCAACCATCATGCTGCAACTCCTGCAACCGCACATTCATCATTCTTTCACTTAGCTCCTCTTACTACCAAAATGTTCAAATTTTGACTTGTGTGTTCACAATAAATTTTGCCATTCTTTGTCTGCTTGTTCACCTTCCGTAACAGGATTTCTTGATGGTTATGCACACCTCTGCGTCCCGATGATCTAAGTCGATTTTTCACAGTTGTGAGCGTTGCTGTCGAGTTTAAGTTTAGCTGTCAATAATCAGGTGTTTATCTTCAGCAGCATTTGTCACTCGAGCTGTTTTTCTGTCAGCATTTGCATCAGTTTCCAACCTCCTTTGTAACCCATATTGCACCCTCATTTCGAGAAATCTTCAACTTCTTGGGAATTTGTCTTTGAAAGTAGCCTTCTTTAAATAAAATTTCAATTTCTGCCCTCGCCGGAATTCTCAGCTGCTTTGATATTGTCATTTTCTGAAAATTACTGTCGTAATGGCACAATCACCTTTTTCTTCAAACAGCTACATATGTTTAGTTTATAATAATTATAATTCAAGTGCTGAGTTAACATTTAGAACCCGTATTAATATTTAATTTACTTGAAATTTTTGGCAAATCTAAAAAAAAGTCTCCTGAGAAGTTAATGAAATTTGAACGTATTTGTATTAGGAGGAGCCTGGAGAAATACTGAAAATGAAAACATATACACCGTAGTTACAGATATTTTATATTTTACTCTTAAAAAATACAAAACAACTGACTTTAAGCAGGCTGGTTCCACAGCTTTTGGCTTTCGTGTACTTAGAAACACTTCTGATCAAATGATTGCTATCTTCATCAGACACACTTTATTATAGCACTAACTTTAATAGAATCCATGCTTAAAGAATTTAATATATATCTGCCTACAGCGGCAACCGGTGTAG
The DNA here is from genome assembly GCA_964036315.1 of Acanthosepion esculentum. Lineage (NCBI taxonomy): Eukaryota > Metazoa > Mollusca > Cephalopoda > Sepiida > Sepiidae > Acanthosepion > Acanthosepion esculentum. The sequence continues at coordinate 1,394,643 of OZ038478.1, forward strand.
CTTAATTTATTTCCCTCTCATACAAAACATCCGCCAATCAACATAGAGACAACCACTAGACAGAGATGAAAATGTCCATTTGACGCTCAAATGCATAAACACACACACGCATGCGCATACATATTATCAACGGAATCACCCATAGACAAACTATTATGATACACATACAGCCATGAATTATACCCACGAATGATACTTGAGAGGACAAATATGCAAGTTCGCTTCCCCGCCACAGCCCAAAAAACAAACACAAAATTAAAAATAACAGAATTTTCTATTCGCCTCCATATTTCGATTGCTGATGAAGCTTAAATAAAAACGAAACTTGCTAAATTTATAAATGTCTCCTATTTGTCCCTTGTCTATCTATAACCTTGTTTTCTTCAGATTGTAGATTGTTCTAATTCCACGTGCCAGGCCTCTTTTTGAATATCTTAATTTCAGTTGGCTAGGTATTGAATTCACAACTCTTTGAGTCAAGTCACTTTATGGAGTACCTCTATTAACGCTCTTATCCTTAAGGACACATGACTCAGTGGCCGAAACGCCGCGAATATGGCCATAAAGATGAGGACAGCAAAATCCGAATGATGTAAATAGTCTAAATGTAAATACCTCATCTCAGAAATATATATATAAAGTTTTGAATGTAAGAAAATCTAGACATTAAAACTGCTGGACAATCAAGGCAACTTTGTAGACTTTCTGTCTCATTGTAACTAAGACAATGCTAATGATATATTTTGCTTGGCTTCGCGGACAACATTACGTGCCTTTGCTTTATTTTGTGATATTGATGCAACTCCGAATTTCCTTTCGTGTAATCTTACATTTTCGGAACAATAGAATTGATTGAAAAGAAGCACTGAGTTCTTGATGCTGGGGATAAGAAGATAGCGATTGTCGGACGATTGTGGAACTTTTGATCATTAAATGGAAAATAAAAGAAGCAACGTTTGCGATTTTCGAAAAAAAAAAAAACTTATCACAAAATCTTGCAAACCTGTTTTTTCCTAAAAAATCTATAGTTCTTTTCGTCAAATTTTGTTTTTTAGATTTCGATGACATCCCCGCAAATGCTGTAAACGCATTTAAATCTTTTGAGGCTCTATTGCTTGACGAGTTGTTTATTTCCCATGGTCTTATAAAAGAGAAGATTTTGAAATATATACATATATATATACATATATGTATATAATTATATATATGTATATGTATATATATATATAATTATATATATGTATATAATTATATGTATATGTATATATATATATAATTATATATATGTATATGCATATATATATATAATTATATATATATATAATTATATATATATATAATTATATATATATATATTTATATATACATATATACATATATATATATATATATATATATATATATATATATATATATATATATATATATATGTATATTGCTACTATACTACCTACAAATACATCGTGACTAAAATGATCTAATAAGCTCCAAAACTTAAAAACAAAACGTACGCGAGATAAGCAAAATATACAAAACAAAAAAAAATAATTAAATGAGATATGAAGGAATTTAAAAAAAATGAGAAATCGACTGGTTAAAATAAATAAGACTAAGAATTCTAAAGAAAAAATATTTTTCTTCTTCTTACCCCCCCCCCCGCCATCCAATCTCTCGTTGATTTCTACAAAATGCCTACTAGAAGAGCAATAATACATGCTCTGAAAATCGCATTAAGGTGTAAAAATAAAACCAAAATAGTATTATTCTGTTCAAACTGCTGTCCTGAATTTCTGCAGTGTTATTTGTCCAGACCCCGGATTCAATCACTTCTCCACCTAACATTATAGGTTCCTATGTATTTTTTATAAATATTTCTATGGCAAGTGTTCTGATGAACTCGCCTTTTGTGTACCTCATCTTCATGAATTTAAGAACTGTACTAAGAACGGTAGCTAGGATTCATTATTTTCTTGCTGGAATCGCAAGATGAAACCTTAAGTTCTATTCTAATAGTTTCTTCTCTTGCACGTTTCGGCCTTCGAAAATCATAATACAACATCAATCGTCATCTTCTGTTGTCTTGAATTCTGTTCTTTTTATTGTCTTTTCCTCTCAGTAACATTTTCTTGGTTTCCGTCCCCTTAAATAACCCTTACATCATAGTGCCTTTACTGCCTTGCTTGCGTGAAATGATTAAAAAAGAAAGAGATACTCAGTGTACTAACCAACGAAACCCCCTGGCAGTGAAAGTTTGAAGAGATAACCTAATTTTATGGTGCTGCTTGTCTTCGGAAGGGATTCAAGATGGATGTTACGAAATATGAACGGATTTTAATGATCTCCTAAGACCATTTGCCAGAACCTTGAACTTATCAAGGCGAAACAACCAAATCGACAATTAAATTCCAGAAAGAAAACATTAAATTTAGAGAGTAGCTTTGCCAGTTTCCTGGTTTTAATCACATTGAGAATTTATGGCAAGAACAAAAACTTCGATTTCAAAAGAGAAATTCCATGAAACTTTACAAATCTTGAAACCATTTGTCAAATAGTCTGGATAAATACTAGGTGAATGCTTTTCAATGCTTGTAAAATCTCACGTATTGCATTATTTTTCGAAATAAATATTTCAACTATTCTTATATCATCTTTTTTTCCTTTCATAAATTTTCAGTATTTCACTTGTTTCAATATTTCTTCTATGAATATAAATTTTTCGTCGAAATTCTGTCATCCTGGAACCTGTGTTTGTACCGTAGAGATTTGAAATGAATCTGTTTTTCGGCTATCATGATTTTTGTGGGATTTGAATTTAAGCAACAAGATGCATTTTGTATAATTTTTACTTATTTCGATTTATCTGCCTCTTCACCCAAACTTTATATCTCTAGAATATTCTAGATAATTAAAAATCAATATTAATCTAAAAAATAAAGTTTAGCCGAGGTTAAACGAGTTCGCTTATTTTATGTCGAATTTATATTATTTATAATGTCGACATTTAATAGTTATGGCCAACCAGATTAGCTACATTAATCATGACCTCACATCGAATATCCCTTTGATTACCAAATAAGTAAAGCAGGTTGGCTAAAATGGTATATGAAAACTGATATTAGAGAATAGAGAGTAGGAACAGTGAGACATTGGGAACTGTGCAAATTATTTCGATCAAATATGGTCGCAGGAAACAAAAGAAAACTTGTTTATTTACATACAGTGCAGAAAATAGCAAAATCTGCATTTGTTAATCGTAAAGAAAGAAAGAAAAAACTGCTAAATGTGTCTGTATCTGTAAAAGACAGAATTATTTTTTTTTTGTCAAAATGATGAGGTACCTAGTGTAACTTTTGAGGTCGCATCTAGGTACTTGGGAACACGCTCAATCGGAGTCTCTCTGCCTAATCAGCAAGGTTATTCAATGTTATACGCTGCTGTCAACATAACTCCCATATTCGGCTTTGTTTCATGTGACTAAGTGACATGATAGATACATTGGGCTTCCTAGATTTGTACTCCAGCGTCAGTTTTACATGTTACTTCTTCCTGCAACAACAACAACAACAACAATAGTAAGCCAACAAATTCAGAACGAAATTTCAAGTGGGTGAAGAAGTGCAAATAAACTATAATTACACCAAGTGCAGCGGCAATTACTTCAAAAAGAAAGCAAAAGCAAATACAATGTACCAAATTCAGAAACAATGGCAAGATAAGCGCTTTCATGGTCAATACTATGCCCTTAACAAACAAGCCGACGTAGACAAACACCGTACCCATCAGTAGTTACGTCGTGCAGGATTAAAAGCTTAAACTTAAAGTTTTTATTCTTGCTGAACAGGACCATTGGTTGTTCACGAGAAATTACCAATTATAATAATAATAATAATAATTTCTTTTTCCGGACACCTAGTTTATTTGACGATCTTACGCTATAAATTATAAAGTGGCCCCATATAATATCCCTTTTGATAATCACCGATTTGCCAACGACAAGCATGTTGCTCGGAGTAGTTTTAGTTTATTGGTGTATATTGAATAAACTATGGCTTATTTACACCATTACGTTTCTATTGTGATGTTTAAAGAATTTACACCTTGTTCAAAGAAAGACTATTTTCAGAAGTCAATTTCCCGAGTGAAAAACTTTAATTTAACAGAAAAATGTTGCTCGCCTCCAGATTAACACACAGACACACTTAACCGTTCATCTGCCTGTATAATTTGCTTTTTTTTATTTTGCCTTTCGCACAAAGATTTTTTCCCACAAGTGTTTTCAAATCCGAGTAATATTGCCAATATTTTTCTTTGTGGTCCTCTGGATTAATTTTTCAGACAAAAAACAAAACAAAAAAAAACAGACTCTCTTCACATCTCGCCCTCATCCATCTGTCGTTGTCGTCTGCACACATGAATTGTCTGATTCACACCATTTCCCTTGAAGACTGGCTCACTCACCATTTTTTTTTAATTGTGTGAAGACGATTTCCATTTCGTTGTCAGACATTTCTTCCAATTATTTTGGCCGAAGACGGGAATGAAATAACTTGTTTTAGTTTTGGTTGTATACTGAGAGGAATAAAATCGGTCTAGGACGCGTTGACTCCTTAAAATGAATTTCATCTGCAGTTGTGTAAGACTTAATGAGCACAAGAGAGGGATTTATTTCAAACTCTGACTCCAACAAAATGAAGATTTACCCATAAGTTCAGACAAATTTGGGTTTGCGAAGTGATAATCATCACTAAAAAGCATTTGATGTACCTATATAATATATATGTGTTTACTTTCGTATGACACAATTTTACGGTACTCGAATACACAATGAAAAACGAAGATACAAGGTAAGGCTGCTTAGCAGGCTACTACGATTCAGGAACATTTCTTGGTCTAACCACAAATGGATTCCACATAAAAAAATCTGATGTTAGGTCATTTGGTCAGATTTTGGGAAGAGGGAGTCTCTTAGAAGTTATCGGAAACCTACTTGTATATCAGAAATACTTATGGATGGTATTAAAAGAATTATACAAGACAATGCTTTCTTCCAACCAGTCAAAAACCCGTATTCAAAATTAAGAAAATGATTTTAAGAAATGTTAAATTTGCCTTTATAAGCAAAATGGAAACAAATTATTTAACGGTTAGAGAAATAGTTTAATAAAATCTTGTAGATTGGAACAACATTTTCTGGACTAATTTCCTTAAAATCAAAACTTTTACTTCAGTCGTTTAAAATGAAGAACTGTGACTATTTTTGCATTAAAGATACCTTCAAATACTTTCATCCGTACCAAAATTAAAACTGAAATTAGTTGATACGGATAGAGTAATAATGAATGTATTAAAATGTATTTTAATAATTTGTGAAGTCTTTTCTTTTATTATTTCAGATAGATAAGTTTGGGTATCAATCTTTTATTTATACAAGTTTGGTTACAGACGACCACAAGGTCCCATTTGAGGATTTTATTAATTATTATTTTATATATTATGAACTATTACCCTTGTTTTTCCATTAAGTACTTAAATATATCTCAATATAAATTGGTCAATAATAAGCCATTATCAACAAACAATAATAAAGTAAAAAAAATCATTAACCTACTCTATAGGAACCCAACTACACAGTAACTATAAACTAGACGAAAAAATTATATGAAACCTAAAACATATATGCATATAACCTAACGAGAAAAAACAGTATTACTTATTACAAAAAATAAAAATTATTCAACAGGATCACCGCCAAAGACACAAAAATCAACAACTCAATATTGTCCCTGAATTAGGATACCCACTTGAATGTTCCTCTAATAATAATTACAACCCATACATTGATTACACAACCTATACATTATCATGCCGATTAACATGCCATTTATCTGAAAATAGTTCAATTGAATTGCATATCACAACAGACACAACAACAAAACATAAGAATTCTGCAAAAGCCTTATCAATAACACAAAAATACGATATCGTATAAACTGTAAAAAGCGGGGAATTAATAGCAAAAGCATTGAGAATAACGCAAACAACTGAACAAGAATAAAAAGTTATCACATTTAGGAAGAAAAATGATGAGTAAAACGACACGACAACACGTCATCTGAAGACGCGATACTTTGAAGAAAATGATGAAACCAACAGAAGACAAAAAATAACAACTATTTCATGATGGCTTACTTTTATATTAACATTTTGGGTGGAAATGAGAAAAATAGTCCGAAATAGACAAATAAATAAATAAATAAATAAACAAAAACTTTTCGTTATTCTTTAATCAACTTTTCTTATTAATAACTGCATTGTCCCCCACCCCCAGTAAAAGTAACTACTAACGACTGCTCTTGAAAATGGACAACATTTGGCATCATGGTATTCTCAAATACCTACAGAAAAAAAGTTTTATCGGCCAAGGATATTCATGTTGACATGGTTTCTACATTAGGCGATGACGTTCCAGCTTTGTCAACAGTGCAATGGTGGGCAGCTGAATCTAGGTGGGGAAGGGAGAGTTTCGAAATTGACCCCAAATCTGGACGTCGTGTGACTGGCACGTGTTCATATTAATCGTGTTCACCACATGGTGATGGATGACAGGTGATTAACTACAAACACCTGATGATGACAGGTGATTAACAACTAACACCTGATGATGACAGGTGATCAACTACTAATACCTGATGATGACAGGTGATCAACTACTAACACCTGATGATGACAGGTGATTAACTTCTGACACTTGATGAAAAGCGCACCAGCTTGATCACACTGACAATGTTTGATGCAGATCTAGCTGGTTTTCTTGAAAGTTTCCTAACCCAGGATGAGTTTTGGGTTCACCACTTTGAGCCAGAATCAAAAAGACAATCAATGCAATGGAAACAACCCTCCTCATCTGCTCCAAAAAAGGCCAAATTCTTAGGGAAGATGATGGCCTCAGTTTTTTGCGATGCAAAAGACATTGTCTTTATTGATTATCTTCAAAGTATGCCAACTTGAAAGGCTATCAAGACTAAACGCACAGGACAATTCATGAAACGGGTTTTGTTTCATCAGTACAATGATCCAGCCCGCAAGTCCATGGTTTCAATGGCTTCTGTACATGACTGTAGGTTTGAACTGGTTGATCACCCTTAATGTTCTCCTGACCTGGACCCCATATGACGATCATCTGTTCCTAGATATGAAAAATAAACATTTTGCTGAGAACCAGGATCACAGTGATGATGACGTCATATCTGTTGTTGTTGACGGTGTTGAAAAACAAACATCATTTGGTCACATTCCATAAGAGTATAGGTCAACTTATGAAATTTTCAGCCAACCCTCGTATGTTTGGACAGCAAGATTTCATTTAAACTAGGTTCAACCGGCAAGATATAGGTTTCTTTGATATTTTATTGTAATTTTTAACTTTTACAAAACTTGTTTAACACACACACACACACACACGCACACACAAACACACACACACATATATATATATATATATATATATATATATATATATATTATAAATTAATTGATTTAAAATATGTTTTTTTTCGCTACACAGTGATAACCATGTTTCAAAAATGGAAGCTAAAGCCTTCGAATTTAATTTTGTTATTAAATTGAAGACATTAGTTCCATTTCCTCGTCAAGCGAATTTTGGAGCACTATTGTGTAAAAATAAAAATATCTATAAGAACACCGGATTTTATATCTTACTTGTTCTTTTTATTATATATATATATATATATATATATATATATATATATATATATATATATATATATATATATATTCCCAATTAGGGAATGATACACTTAGGGAATGATAATTTTGAACTCGAGAGTAAAGAAGTCCAGAGGACCACTCTTTATTCACTGCTTCTCCAAGTTTTAGCACCGATCCAATTTTCTGCAAGTCGCAGTGAACCGTTGAATTATTTGGATTTCATTTTTGAGCTAATTCTTTAATTATTTCCATCGAGTTCAGATAAATGTCGATTATTGTTTGATACAACGTCTTGCTTTAATTCCAATTTTGATTCAGAAAAATGTTCCAAAAAGTGGATGGCATTTCCGGAACATGTCCATTCCATTTTACTTGACAAATTAATTATAATTAATCGTCAAGTCTGGGGGTCACCAAAGTTTCGTTATACTGAGTTCATCGTGATGCTTCTGTTCAGAGAAATGGAAAATTAAATTCTATCTGTGCAACTTGCCTGTGAAAAGTGATGATGAAAATGCTTCCATATTTTTTACCTGTCACCTACTTAAGAAATTGATTAAAATTATTTCGGAATAATTAAAAGAACTTTTTTTAAAATGAGAAACATCGACAACACAAAGGAAAGTAAAACACTTTACGTTTTAAAATTTTATAAAAGTTCAGTAAAACGACTAAAATGTTCAGTCAGTGCAGCGTATCTTTTTGAAGTTAATAAATGGACTGGGGAAAATTTCACCTACACATCAAGTGATTTTCACTACGGCGCATGCGTTGTGTCACGTATGGAAAAGCCATACCACCATTTTGATATTTCTCTGTACGTTTGTCTTTTTATTTATTATTTTAATTTCTTTTTTTAATTTTAGATCTGCATTCTCTAAATTGGGCTGCAAGGCATAGAGATAACGTTTCGGTGTATTTTCAAATATCAATATTTTTATTTACTGAAAGCTTGGATTTTACTAAAGTTTCAAGAAATTCATGGCAATCTAATATACATTTGGTATTGGTAATTTTTCTTAGCTTTTCTGTTGAGTTTATTAAAATCTACCCATTTGTCTCTCGTTTTACCTTTACGGAAATATCAGCAGTATAAGTCGGGTGACATCAAAGTTCATCTCTTTTACGAAGTCAATCATAGCTTCATGGTTCTCTATCATTCTATGAACACGACGTTTCAGGTGATTCATTCTATACTCTTTCTCAGCTATAGATATGTATTGATTTATTTTTGCATCATAGCAGCAAAATCGAATATGAAAAATGCTCGTTCTGAATGAATTCTTTTGTCTCCGATCTTCCTCAGGTATTAATCTTAGTTTGTCTCTTTTGTAAACTCATGAAACGTATACTAAACAACAAAAGAATTCTTTCTTCAATACCTAAGATTCCATTAAGCATAATACCACAAATATGTTTTCTATTACGTTCATAATTTCAAGCTTTTTGTTAAAAATGGAGGAGGAGGGAAGAAAATTATTTGCGTTCAACTGGCTTTTTATCTTGGAGCGGACAATCGAATATTCTTAGCAGAGAGATTTTTCGTTTCTTCGGCTATCCTCTGCTGAAGTGAAAGGGTAACATCTAAATGACGGAAAAAAACCGAAGGAAAGAAATTCCAAGTGAAAAAGCTTAAAATAGGGACCAGATGTTACTCATTCCATGAAAATAAATAGTGAATAATTTAAGTAGGTTTTGCTCCCTAAAAGAGCATCTCTCCGTCTTATTTGTCTTCGTTTCTATATTGTGTACTATTTCAGCCGCATATCACCGGCAGGGTCTTTGTAGCTCAGTTGGTTAAAGATTGCCGATTTAACGCTAGTTCTCTCTACACAGGGGAACGCAGGTTCGAATTCAGCTAGAATTTTTTCTTTAAGATATCTCAAATTTTCATGACGGTAGACGACAATAAATACATATACTGTTTAATAAATAAACGGGAGTATCTCCTCAAATACAAGTATAAACTAAAAATAATGTTTGAAGTGATAAAAATATGGTGTACTGTAAATCCTTTTAATATTTATTCTTGTATCGCGTGGTCAAGTAGCCTAACCTTCGTCAGTCTCAATTACTTTTACATTTCTAGCGATTAAAACAATTTTTATGTAATTTATTCTGTTTTTGAGCAACAATAAAATGAGTGTTTTCTGTAAAATTACAGCCGAATTCACCTCTTACCAAATTTTAATATAGACAATTAAATTTCAAAAGAAACAAATTGTAGGAAATGTTCCGTCTCTGGACAGTGCATTTCGAGCGTCAATTTTACCACATAGTGAGCAAGTCCGTCCACTTCGGTGTATCAGCGATTAAAATGATTAAATTATATTTCTGTAATGTTATATTCGTTTCAAATATTATTTTGTTATACATATCAAGAAACGTTTTTGTCGTTTGCATAGCCATCTTGTTTGTACCTAAAATGGAGGTATTACTGTGTCTTTAAAGACAGTCATTATTTGACTCGAAATTACTGTGTTGTATTGCTTCACTTTACAAGTGTATCTTTTTGCAATCTTTTATGCTTTCTCAACCGTTCGTTATTTACATAAAAACAGTAATCTGCGTCCAAATGTAATTTAGCATATTAAATTTTTTTTTTGTTAAAATTTTCATCTATAGCATGAAATTAGCTTTTTTTCTTTTAGTCTGTTTTTCATTTAGTGCCTGTAGTGTAATTGATATTGGCACGGAACACGGGATCAGCGTTCAAATTTCATTCTAGTCAGTTGCATTCACTTTCGTCCAAATGCCCTTGGAAAAGACATAAATCTATCTCGACTCCCTCCTGCTGTGGATTAAATAGCAGCGTAGATTACACTTGGGTGGTAACCAGTTTAAGAGAAGGAAAACTCTAAATTCCTAATTTTGGAGAGGGCAACGTGAAAGCATTCCACTATCTTCCCAAAGAAAGCAATTGACACATATTTAAAAAAAAAATCTGTTGATAGCCTTAATTGCCTACATTTTGAAAATAGATTGCATTAAAAAACATTTGTTACTTACGCTGAATTAAGATTAAGTTAAGTCTTTTGACTGTTAATAGATAATGAAGCTAAATATGGTGAAAAAATTTCAACCGTCAGTGGCAAACAAGTTCGTTGAGAACACCAAAGGAAACAATTCACGACCAATTCGAAACATTTCGCGTTTAGCGACAATAGCTAAGAATTACCTTCGAGTCACACCAGCAACAACAACAATTCAAACCATTCACCAGTCACGATGCAAGACTAAAAAATAAAAAAGTTCACAGTAATTTGGTTTCGCTTTATATAGAGTCTACTTCGTATATCTCGTAAAGTTTCGCGTGACCTTATTGTGTTTAAATATTTTGACGCGGGGGCGGCCATTTTTCTTTCCGGATATTTTATGTGCAAGGCATGTGTGAACTCTTTCAGTCGGTATGTCATTTAGTCTTTTAATCATTTTCAGAAGTTTTTCGTTTCCACTGCAATATTTTCGCTTTGTCTAAGTACATTTAAATATTATAGTGACTCTATAAGTTTTTTAGTGACATCAATATTGTTTATTTTAGCAAAATGGAAATCTTTAATGCCTGAATATTGTCAAGTCGCAATATTTCTTTGCGCCAAAAGACAAAATTTTATTTTTTGAAATTATGAATACAAATATATTTTATTCATTTTGAAGAATTCAGTAAGAGATTTCGATTTGCAGATTCAAAATTAAAATATAGGAAGATTACAAGATGGAATCGTCGAAAGGTTTTGCATTCTCTTTGGCAAATGCTAGTTTGAGAAAGAAAATATCAATCCCATAGTTGATTGTTTTCAAAAATATTCTCAGAGAAAGTATTAAGAAAATCCCATAGATTATATGGAGGATTATCTTGACTTAACGAATTATTTGAATTCTCATATACACAGGTATATCTGACTTTAGGTAAATAGTTTTGAGTGGCGTTTTGTTGTTTCTTAAGGAAAAATGTCTATGTTATTTCTCGTGAAATGTCGGTAAATATATCTATTTAATAATATAAATTGAATTGGATTCCATTTTTATAGCAAATGCATCAGGTATTACAGGAACTTGTTAATCAAGTTTTTTTTTTCAGTTTATTTAATTGTCATTTTTATTTGCTCAACAAAACCGATTAAATCTGATCCGTTTTCGGTTGATTAAATTAAAACTATGATTATTCAAGTGACTGTTGTTATTTTCATTAAAATCCTTTCACGCCGTTGAAATCTAATCTTACGTTTCGAAATTTAAAATGAATTCTACTTCACTGAAATTTACTTACTATTAATAATTTAATTTTGATAAAAGTTAATATAAAAGAAAAGGTTTTCAAAAGACGTTATGGAAAGAAGACAATTTACGATTAACTCATATAATAGTCACTCTTGTTTGCCCAAGACAATTACTTCTACAAATATGATTAAAATATTGACATATAGATATAGACGGTTGATAGAGATTGACATTGCATTTAAATTTTCGCAGATTAAAGTTAGCTGGAAAGCAAGGAGCCGGAAGGGAGTTCCACAAGTGAGTAGTTCGTGGAAAGAAACTGTCAGTATAGAAGCTACGGTTACACCGAGCCAACTCAACTGGAAATTGGCGAGAACTCGAAGTCAGTCTGCGATTAAATTTCAAAGGTTTAGAGCTCATCCGAACAATTACCGTAGAAGTATTCACAGAAAAACACAGAGAGGCAATTTTACGGCGGTGGGAAAGTGACTGAAGCCGAGTTGCCAGGTCAGGACCGATAATATTTCTAATTCTTCTTTGGATTTTATCAAGGAGCTCATGATAAATAACAGGGGCACTGGACAATATGTGTCAGCAATATTCTAAGCATGGACGAATAGTAGACATGTAAGTAGATATATAAGATAGATGCTGGAGAGAAAAATCGTTTCGCACGACTCAATGAATCAACTTTCTTAGCATCTAACCTGGCAATGGATTCAATATAGTCTTTCCACTTCATGTCAGCTGAGAACGTTAGCCCGAGAAGGCGCAACGAGTGACTTACCTGTGGGTTAGCATCGGGCATGCTGAGGAAGGTAGGAAGGTTTAGTTTAGTGAAGTTTAGTTCTGGAGCCATTTAAATTATATATATATATATATATATATATATATATTGAAGAGAGAATGTATTAGAGTAGAAGTGGCGAACGATAGTATTAATTGTTGTTATTGTAGCTATTATGTGAAAAGAAGAGAATAACAACTAAATATAGTAGGTATCAGGAGTGATTATTATGCATTTTACTTTGAAAAAAAGACGGGATTATGTGCTCTTTGCCTATAATAAGTATGCTCAAGTTAATTTTAACATACCATACAAGTAACAGAACGATAGCGTGGTGGATATGATATTTTCTTTCTTAGCTTCAGTAGACATGCTAATCAGGGCCGGGTTCGCTTTTCAGTTTTATATTTCTGTTTGTTTCAATATGACATAAATTACGAACAGACAATGGAAAGGTCACACAATTCATATTTATATGAGGCGATAATATTCCATGTATTTACGTATTCATACGAATGTTGCTTATTACCTGGGATCGAGTAGCACCAAGTTTAATCAATCACGTGTCGCGATAAACAAGCGATTTATTTTAAACTTGTTGTTTATAAACTTCATTGCAGCTCATTTGTCAGACGTTTTGGCTTTTCATGCTGTTTGTTGATTGTCAAGTATCCGGTTCCGAAGTCAGATTCCGTCCGGATGATTGCGAGATGTCTATTGGCGCCAATTCCACTTGCTCGGTCGTTTTGTTTTGGCTTTTTTCACATTTGGTAGTCTATACGCATTTCCAATCATCTGCAACAGATATCATTCCAGTTTTTCCGAATTCTGTTTTATTCATATTACAAAGACATTTTAAATATAAATTTATGCAACAAAGAAAATACGTTCTGTCCACTTCAATGAACAACGGAATGACAGCAAAACGGCCCAGTTTATATTCCGTAATACATATATATATATATATATATATATATATATATATATATATATACTAGCAGCATGGCCCCAGCGTTGCCCGTGCTTGATTAAAAAATCGTACGATTCATACAGGAATCGCTATCGCTTGACTTAAAATATTTTTGCCCTTCCTTGCCTTTAAAGGAGTGCCCTTTTCCGTGCTGATGTTGCTACATGCCTTACTTCTTGCCTATCTCACACTGCGAGCTTTTTCTACGTTCTATACTAAACATTAAATCTGTTACGAAAAAAGAAATAAACAAAATGAACACAAAACGATCAGCTTTAAAAAAGGACTCATAACTGGAAAAACCGAATGAAAAAAGAATGTTAACAACAAATACTTTTTCACGCCCAACTCAGTTCTGCGGAATCCGAATCAACGTAGAGTTTAAGCAAGCGAATGAGCCAATTGGAGTAAAGTGCCATGCAGATTTAAATTTTTCCCACTTGTGACGAATGCAGCTATCGATTTTTTTTTGCATGCTAGCATGCTAGTTAACATTCGTGTCAATCAACTGTTGGCTCTCACGCTAGCCAATAGAATCTTCCTGGCTATTCGTGGCAGCCAGCTATAGGCTCTCACTCTGGCCAGTATAAAATGGCCGCAAACTACATGAAAACTGCCGTAGAAGCATGAAAAAAATCAAGTATTTCCACTATCGATGGGAATTGGGAAATGCAAAGGCGGTCTTGGCGTAATCACTAACTTGGAGCATGTGCATGTAAATTTTGGTGCAAATCCGTCGAAAATTGCGGCCGTGCATTCGTCACACACACACACACACACACACACACACACACACACACACACACACACAAAAAATCCTGCCTTTTATATATATATATATATATATATATATACTAAAGAGAAGAAGGAAACCGCAAACGTTTTTCGTTATAATGTGGATTTTTTTAAATATGTATTACAATTTATTTTTCATATTTTTCTACAAGTGTTTCCTGTCTCGTGACCTTCATCAGGCAAAGGGTGATTATTTCCACATATTATTAAAAGAAATTTTTCTTATGATTTCCAACGGTTAACCATTGTATTTTGTGCGTAGTAGTAACCCAAATCTTTCTTGTATTTGTGCCGAAAGTATTCTTCTTCTTGAGGGATAATAAAACAATTTGTATTGTTCAGAGAAAGGGCAGGAGGTTTTTGTTCTTATCTTTTTATGGATCCTATATCTTCTTAGATCTATCTCCATTTGTGTGTGTTTTTGTCAGTATGCATATTTCTTCGCCATACATACGTACTGTTTTATTATAAGGAATTAATATATATATATATATATATATATATATATATATATATATATATAATTTAAATAAAAATAAAACCGGACCACTTTAAGGTTCCATGTAATAAATTATTTCACCACAGCCTTTAAAAAGGACCGCGGATCATCAGACTTTACTTCCAAAGGTTGAAACAAAAAATGAAAAGAAATTTACACATTTTTGACGGGCAGTACCAAGCATATGTAAATTAACGAAGTGAGGAAGTGAGGGGGGAGAGAGATATGATTGAGTTAGATGTTTAAATTTCTATTCTCTCAAATTTAAATTGTTTGAGTAAGTCCAGACATTGACATATTAAATCGGTTAACTTAACAGAAGTTATATATTGATATAGAGGGGGCAGAGGAGAAAAAAGACATAAAGAGAGAAAGAGAGAAAGAAGTCACGAGAGAAAGTGTCACTAACTTTCTTTGGAATGAAAGGCCCGAAATAGACGCTGTCTATATATATATATATATATATATATATATATATATATATATATATATATATATATATATATATATATATGCACACATATATATACACACATATATATATATATGCACACATATATATACACACACACTTCCTTTGTTGTGTAGGGTTCGTGTGTGTGCTTGGGAGGTGTTAAAATTAATAAAACATCCTTTGTCATAGTTCAGTGCTTCTCAAACTATCTGAGGTGTCGGGCCGTCATTTTTTTTCTCAATGTGTCACGTACCTGTAATATTTCGTGGTAATATTAATTTATACTGGAAACGATATATATAATGAATATAATAAAAGTTGACTATTTTCTTATCTTCCATTTATTTTGCAAAAAATAATTCAGTTTCAAAACATCAAAAGTAATAAAAATTATCAATTTATGAAAACAAAAATAAAATTTATTAACCTTCATCTTTAGTCGTGTGAATGGTCAGCCTGCTTCTTCTTAGTCAGTTTATCCAGTCGTGGTTCAATTGAGAACAGTGCCACACGCTAATGAGAATGAATATCCATATGATTCCTGTACATTGCCTTAATAAGATTCATGGCTGAGAAGCCAGTTTCACAGACGTATGTTGACATTCAACATTCACCTAAATCCACATTATTATAATTGTATTGTAGTTAAATAATCTATTTTGAAAAATACTAAATTAAATAATTTATTTCAGATAGCACCAAATATTTTAAGTTTCAGTAAAATTTGTACCGATCGTACCAAAACCTTCATTTGAAACCAAAAAGTAGAAAGATTGGTACGAAAATACAAATTCTAGCGGCCCTGGTGTACCGTTTGGCTGGCGTCTACCAATTTTTCAAATGATTTCTTAGCATAGCCTGGACATAGGCCGCGTACCGATAGCTGATGGTTCGCTGACTACCACTTTGAGTAGCACTGCTCTAGTTAACAACAAACTAAAGGTCATTTTTTCATCAGCTTACAATCGGACTTACTATCGAGACAGGAGTAAATGGTTGTGTCATCAACATAGATACCAATGTCAGGGGTGATGTCATCGTGAAGGTCATTAATTTAGAAAAAAAGTAGGACCAAGGACAGAGCCCTGGGGGACACCTGCATTTGTATGAAATAAGAGTGGACATTCAGAATAACTTTCATATCACGATTTGACAATAAAGACTGGATAAGTTCAAAAGTCTGTCTGGAGACACAGTAACTTTTCAATTTGTGGAGAAGACCCGTATGCCAAACCCTGTCGCAAACTTCCGAGATGTCCAAAGGAACAACCCGAGCTTCATCATTCTTATCTAAAACTTGATATACACTTTCCGCAATTATCATCAGTACATCAGTAGTTAAACTAGAGAAACGGAAGCCATATTGCTTGTCTGAAGAAAGACCCTACGATGAGAGATGCTTAACCAATTCAGAATTGATTTGGGATTCTAGTAGCTTACCAGTTAGAGGTAGAGGATCAATAGTTGGAAGAGTTGAACGGTGAACCTGGGTTCTTAAATTCTGGAATAACAGATGAGGATTTCCAACAAGCAGGGAAACAAGATACAGCAAGTCATTTATTATACAGTTTAGAAAGAACAGGAGACAATTCTTAAGGACTATTACAGGGATAACATCACGTCCACGTGCTTTGAGGGGATCCAGATTAGAGATGATAGCAGAAACCCTAGTAGGAATTATATGTACATATCACTCAACAGAGACTCAGTTTCAGATCAAGCGTGCCGATTTAGATTTAAGGGCAAGTTTCTAAGCTGGTGAAGTTTTTCTAGTGTATTTACGTTATTATATATATATATATATATATATATATATATATATATATATATATATATATATATATATATATATAAACTCTTCAAACCATACTTAGTTACCTCCCGTTAAATGGTTTCAGCGGTCACGCTGGATATTTTCAGGGCCTCAGAAGAGCTGTAATGCATGACGTTAAATGATTTCACATTCTATCGTATTTCAAGTCTTCCTCGAATCTCGACATTCAGAGCAGGCAGACATTAATTTTTCGGCCACGAGGAACTCAAAAAATATTCTCATATAAATTAATAATATTTGTTTATACATCTTTTTGGATATTAGGGAAAAAGTAATAATCTAGCTCTTACGCCAAAGAGAAGTAATGTAGACTCGAAATTTCGTGAAGAATCAAGTCAAACCAAATTGTAATATTCGTTTGACAGCACGCCAAGTTTATGAAGACATTTTTTTGAGAATGCTTCAATTCTTTATTTGCTGGAATTCCAATGAAATAAACTATTTTTTTTTATTTCTTAGGCCAATGGTCATCGTTTTTTCCGGTGGACTCTCAGAATGCAGATCAAGAATTTCGTTTTTAGTTTGATGAGTTCTCTCTTTATCTGGAATATGTTTTTGAAGATGTCTAACATACTTCCATCCCAGACCGTAACAATCACAATTTAAAACAATATCCATTTATTAAAAACAAAAGAAAAACATTTATTGAATATCACCCGATTACATTTATCTTACCAAACTTTCAATTATGGAATTTTGTGTCCTCCAGATATTTTGGCAAACCTCTCAACCATCTGATGAATATTCATAAATGTTGTCAAATTTAAAAACCTTGATAAATCAATGACATCTTTGCTCTTGTATATAAACAGAATGTATGGGATGGACAATTATCGATGCTGTTATATGATTGGGACAACTTTGCTGGTACGCACGGTTTATATATATATATATATATATATATATATATTAAAATTTGTGTATTTAGTCAGCAACCCTTCTTTCATGCACATTTCATTGAATACGGCAAACAAGCTGCTTTGATTTAGTTTTTTTATACAATTTCTCATTTGATCTAAATTTTTTTTCTCTTCAGATGATAAATTATATAAAAACTGCCCGAATGTTCTTTTTATCCGAGCGCTTTCGGCTATGCATTTTGTCATTTTCAAGGTTGAATATTAACTGTTAACAAGAAATAGTTTGTTGTATGTATGTATTTATATAATGTTTTCATTTTCAAAACACGGTCAAGATATTGTGTCCATGGTCATAGTTGATATTATTGAGTGTTCGTTTTATTGTTTTTATTAATAAGGCTTCCATTATTTTTAGCCTTTTTTGCATGTAGATGATGCTATTATATTTGTGTTGTCAACAAGTATGTTACGAATAGTGTCCGGTAGGTCTCCATGAATATTTAAATGAAATCTAATTGAGCTATGATCAGAAATGTAGAGTGAATATATATATATATATATATATATATATATATATATATATATATATATATATATATATATCCGGATTCATTATTATTTCCCCAATAGCCCCTAGAATAATTCGAAATATAACCGTTACCGTCCACCAATTTTCGTTTATTTTTTGTCTATAAATCTTTATTTTTTTAATATTTATTTCTCATTTATATTTAACAGCTGTGATTTCTTCATTTTTTTATGCTGTCTCACTTGTTCTCCTTTAGCACCCCCCTCATCTTTTTCATAAGTCATCACCATCATCGTTGTCGTCGTCGTTGTCATCATCATCACAATAAGCTTTTATTCCGTCCATATTTTTGACTTCCTTCAAATTTTGTCATTCATGAATTTCATTCTTTCGTTTTGTTTCCTTTTTCCTTGTCTTTTCTCTCTTAGACTTTTCTGCATCTGTCATCATCATCATCATCATCATCATCATCATCATCATCATCATCATCATCATCATCATAATAATAATCATCATCATCATCAACAGCAACATCATCGTCATCATCATCATCAACATCACCATAATAATAATAATAATAATAATCATCAACATCATTGTCATCATCATCAACATCAACAGCAACATCATCGTCATCATCAACATCACCATCATAATCATAATAATAATAATAATAATCATCATCAACATCATCAGCATCATCAATATCATCATCAACAACAATATCTTGTTTTTTAGTTTTGAATTAGCCACGGCCCAACCTTAACCTTCGACGGCATCATCATCATTATCATCATCATCATCATCATCATCATCAACATCATGATCATTATCAACATCATAATCATGATCATCATCAACAACATCTACATCATCATCATCATCATCATCATCATCATCATCATCAACAACAACAACAACATCTTGTTTTTTACTTTTGAATTAGCCACGGCCCAACCTTAACCTTCGACGGCAAGGATTTTGTTCCCGTTTCTTTCTATTCTCCTATTACTTTCTCGTGATTGTTTTCTTGTTCTCTTTTCCTTCTTTCTCATTTTCCTTCACCTATCACTTCTCCAATCGCTGGTCTTTTATCTTTTCTCTTCTTTTTTCTTGCTTCTTTCTTTTCTGGTGTCTTTTTCTTGCTCTTCCTTCTCTTCATTTTTTTTAATATATTTTCCTTTTCTCTTCCTTCCTCTTGTTCCTCAGCCTATTTTCTCTATTTTCTTCTTCCTTTCTTTTCATTCTTCTCCCCTTCTCTCTTTAGCCGGAAAACTTCTCTCACAGATTGACAACTGCCATAAATATTAATCGAAGCTTTTAACAATCGACAACTTTACTTTCGTCCCATTTGATGGCAGCAACGATAGACATTTGGCGTTGAAACTAATTCCATTCATAACAGAGAATTATGGGTTCAACAAACATATGCTTACACACACACACACACATACACGCACACACACACACACACACACACACACATATATATATATATATATAATTACGGTTGATCACGTATTCTGTTTAAAGAACCCTTTCTCTGAATAGTTCGACTATATATATATATATATATATATATATATATGTATATATATATATATATATATATGTTGATTTTTTTTCTCGCTTATTTATTTTACTTCATAAGATTCCATTCATTCTTTTATCCACCCGTTTTTTTTCTGTTTTTCCGACATATTTTTAAAGTTTCTTTTCGTTCCTTCGTGTCGTTTTTTTTCTTGCTTTCGCTTTCATCCGCGTTTCTCGCATTGATTTCCACTGGTTAAGATGGAAGCTTAAAACTGTCATCATATTTTTACCTCTTATCGTACGAGAGCTGCATATTGTTGGAGACACTTTTGTCTCTTCTTAACCATCGCTCAGACAACAAACGCATGCTGAACACTTACACACACACAACAATATAAATATCTCCTGTAAGCAACGAAATCACTGTTGCAAGTAAGCTGTTAACGTGTGTGCATATATATATATATATATATATATATATATATATATATATATATATATATATATATATAAGAAGAAATATATTCTTAAAGTGTGATATATTTATGGGATAAAGTGCTCAATATCAGACATAGAGCGTGTGTAAATATAAAAGTGAACATAGAAGTCAAAACTTAGAGGCGACAGTTTCATGCTAGATGCAATCGTCAGGCCACGAGTGCTGTTATTTTTCTCGGCCATTTATATATACGGGTTAGTGGTGCATTGTGGGTCGTCTATTTTGGCGGTTATTTTACCGGAAGTCGTTTATTTGTTTATTTATTTATTTGGGTCAAATTATTTTTCTTGTTTTTATTTAATTTTATTTTTAATTTTTATCATATGTATTTATTTATTTTTTTATTTTGATCGGTGTTTTTATTAACCTAGTAAAAATTTGTTTATATAGCTTATTGTGGGTAGTCTAGTATGGCGGTTATTTTACCTGAAGTCGTTTATTTGTTTATTTATTTATTTGGGTCAAATTATTTTGCTTGATTTTTATTTTTATTTTTTATCTTGTATATTTATTTTTTTATTTTTTTATTTTGGTCGGTGTTTTTATTAACGTAATAAAAATTTGTTTATATTGCTTATTTAATAGTTTTGTTTGGGAAGATAATTAAAGCTATTTGTTTAATTTTGGTGTTGATTGTTTCCAAATAAATAAATTAAAACTGTTCCCGCCAAAATAATAATCAGAACAAACCACAACAATTATTGACTTCTATGTTCACTTTTACACACACACACACACACACACACACACACACACACACACACACACATATATATATATATATATATATATATATATATGTATATATATATATACACAGAGTGTCCATCAAGTCCGTGTGCACTTTAAAAAATGTATAACTTTATTTGTATTTACAATAGAAATAATTTGTAAAAGGATTAGAAAGAAGTAAATCTATATTTTTCAAGGTTTTATTGAAATTTTATTTAAGGTTCCACATGTCTTCCATCATTAGCAATACAAAGGGTAATACGATTTTGCAGTTCACAGAAAACATTTACCAACTGATTTACAGTAATGCCTGAAATCACATTAGTTATTTTAGCTATACTTAAAACTAGGTACATTCAACTTTATAACATTTTTTACAGATTATTTCTAACGCAAATACAAATAAACTTATAAATCGTGTGACACGTTTCGTTATTTAGAACTTCATCCGACTAAATTAGTTACGTTTGTGCGACTACTCTTCGCACGAACGAGGGAAGCTGGGAATTATATATATATATATATATATATATATATATATATATATATATATATATGTATCCTTTAGGTCTACATGGGACTACACATGTGCATGCAAAAAGACAAAGAATAAATTATCTAAATAAAATCGGATATATTATATATAATGCCTTTTTGCTTCTTCAATCAAATTTGGATTTGAAACTGACGTTTTGGAAAAAAAGTAATAATTCTGATATGTTTATGGATTTCAGTAACGCGCTATATGAAGCTAGCAATTGAATTAAAACTGTTATTGGAACAACAGCATCAGCAACAATAGTAACAAACACTACAAATATTTGGAACATCAAATGTTGATGTTTGAAGCGTGGGTTGACAAAATGAAATGGAACGAGTTCTATAGTTTTATTTATGCCCGATGCGATCAAAAATCCATTGTCGAATTCGTATATAACCGCGAAGAAAGGAATATTGTACAAATGCAGACTGCGGTCAGAGGGCAAAAAAGCCAAAAAAAAATCTGACATTCACCTAACAGGTGTCATGGTTGCAGAGGTATTTATCCCAAATCAAATTACCTATTCAAAAAAGAAAAAAAAAGAAAAAAGTCATCCCAATGTAGAAAACTGGGGCATAGATAAAGTCGTTTCAAATCAAAGCAAAGAAGAAAAAAAGTAAGACCTGTTAATACAGTAAAAGTTGTATTGAAAACTCAAAATCTGAATGAGGCCCGGAACAGAAAATCTGTGAAGGTGAAAATGAATAACGTTGGAGTAAAGCCATGGCTGGGAACAAACGGCGACTTTACGATAATTAATGAAAAGTTGTAAAAAATATGGATTAACCAAGATTTAGCGAAAACTAAGGAAATTGCACGTGGCGTCTCAAGGGAAAAAAAGAATTACGTTTTCGACGCGAAATTGCATGTCATGTCTGGTGTGTCGGTAAAACATTAAAAACTAAGGCATTCGTATTAAAAAAAAAAATAATACGCTGAACTTACTGCGCGCTGACTGGATGGAACTCTGTTCAGATTGTGGCGTCTGTAAATTATTTCTATAAAAAGTGAGTTGCCCCTCCTAAAACAAGTATGGCGACAGAAAGTTTTGTAAAGAAGTTAAAAAAGAATTTTCCTACTGTGTTCTCAGAAGGTCTTGAAAAATGTGCCTAAATGTAGTTGCTGTTTTAAAACCTAAACGTAGCGTGTATTTTGCAGTTGTGGAATACATTAACATGAGCTCTGGCTAAAACGTGCAATGATAACAGCAAAAATTGCAATATGTGCACTGGTAAAAAAGGTTGCTGAAGACATTAGTTTATAATACCCAGAAATTCATATACAGATGTCCCCAAGGACACATAGCACAATGGATAAAGGTGTTAGCTAGATCCAGTGACAGGACCCAAAGAGTGTGATTTCAATACCCAGCTAAGGCAGTGGAGAACTTTCAGAGGGTAATTAACAGGAGATAACTGATAACAGACATCCATTAAAACATGGCACGTGGAGCTAGAACAGTCTACCCCAGCGAGCGAAATAAAGGGTTCAGTTCGACATTCCAACCGCTTGAAGAAGGCCGGAGCGTACAACGGCCGAAACGTTGTAATAAATATGGCAACAAAGATGAGAACAATAGTCCGAATAATGTAAATAATGTACATATTACCTCATC
Source organism: Acanthosepion esculentum (assembly GCA_964036315.1). Taxonomy (NCBI): domain Eukaryota; kingdom Metazoa; phylum Mollusca; class Cephalopoda; order Sepiida; family Sepiidae; genus Acanthosepion; species Acanthosepion esculentum. Next base: position 1,418,240 of record OZ038478.1, read on the forward strand.
TCAGAAATGTAGGCACATACCTCACATATATATCCGTTACCATCTCTGAAAGGATTTTTTTTCTAAATTAAATGGCAAAAGATTTCTTTCACGCACACCGACAAATTGAAATGGATGAAAAAAAATTAAGGAATTATCTACAATTAACACGCAAAATCTCTATACAGTTTTAATAGGCTACTTTTCACGGTCAAAGTGGCACCTAACATTTTCCAGCAAGTAATGGATATGCTGTTATCTGGTTTAGATTTTGTAGCTGCATATTTGGACTAGGTACTCATAAAAAGCGAAACTAGGCAACTTTACCAAACACATCCAAAAATTATTGCAGAGAATTTAGGAATACGGGTTCAAACTCAGGGAACAGAAATGTCAAATTTTCAATAATAATACTTACGTCAAATGAATATATAAATGACTTTGGAAAAATAATTGATTCAAATGGACGTAAACCAGATCCGTCAAGGACGAATTCTATTAAAAAATATGCCTTCGCTGACGTTACTTCTCGTCAATCATTTCGAGACCTCGCAAGATCTTTGTGCCAAACATGCATAAATTGAGAGCTCCTTTAAATAATCTATTGAAAATAAAAGTTCAGAATTTGTCCAATGGCTGGCAAAATTATTTTGAATACAAAGAACACATTAACATCTGAATTATCGTTAACGCATTCCAATCCTGATTTAGAAATAATTGTAGCATCAGATGCTAGTGATTATGGCATTGGAGAAGTCTTTTGTCATAAATTCAAGGATGTTAAAATAAAAGTTGCTGGTGTATCTATAATGCTAATAGCGACTGAAAACAATAGAGTCAAATCGAAAAAGCACTATTATTTTTGCAATGGAAAAAAATCGCAATGATACACTGTATGAAATTCATTTTGCAGACCACTGTTCGTTATTGGCTATTTTCTGTATTCCGACACATACAGCCAATTTTTGTAAACGTTTGAAAACAATTTTACTGAATTGTGATCTTAAGTTGGAGATCAAAGAAATTGAGAATGGGTTGTCCAGGTTAATTCCAAAATTTCAAGAACCATTGTAGGAGACTGATCGCTTCTCTAAGTTCTGAAAATGAGATAGAATGTCTGGCGTAATATACAAAGGAACTAGCCGTTACTTTGTAGGAAATTAAAATACAACCCAAGAACGATGAAAATTTTGAAAATGATGAATGACGTAAAAGTGAGATGGAAAGAAAAAAATAAACCAGGCGTTACTGAAAAATAATTTCTTCCATCTGTAACGAAGTTCTAATGCACGTGTAAAGTGGGAATTCCTACTTCCTTGCAAAAAGGAATTTGAAAACAGTTTCATATTGGACATTTGGGAAAGTCAAGAATGAAATCCCTTACGAGAAGTTATACATACATTGGCCTAAGTCATGCAGAGGTTGTGTTCTTGCGACAAAAGTACCAAACCTGACCTAATACTGATAAATCTTGGTCTAAGTTGATATAAGTATATGCGGCTGAGTTGCGTAAATTTGCTCCTATTGCACCAGTAGCCTTCCTTAAAAATCACGAGATTTATTGCATATACAGTACATCACTTGTGGCACAAGGCCCAAAATCAAGTGGAAATTGAGTCGAGGCTGGTCGAAACTATTTATCATATCTAGATAATCCGATACACGATTCAAAATTTGCACATCCATCACAAGAAGTCATCCATTATCATTCACTCCTACATATACCACAATACCGCATATTCACAGGGGATCTACAAAACACCCGATGGCATAAAAATCTCGAGTATAAAATTATATATAAAAATAAAAAAAATTGATGTTAGTAGGACCCGTCCAACCCGAAAAAGAAATGAGAAAGACCGCTGTTTTCTCTCTTCAGACAAAATGAGAGAGGGAAAGATAAAATAAATACGGACATGGGTAAAAATAACTGAACCAGTCGAAATAAATGGGACAAAACAAACCGGGGAGGTTGGGAACCTCGGTTTGGATCGCAACCAAAGTAGAAGCCGGGAACAGGCCAGGAACAACACTTACATAAGGAAGGGTCTATCCTAACCAGGAGAGGGCTCCACAGGAAACCGCTCAGATTTGACCTAGAGAGACATAAAAGAAAATAAAGGTTAGCTCCGTTCACACGAACGAGGCTCGCTGCAGTCACCCACCTTTCGCTATAATCTGTCGATACCAAACGTTTTCTATTAGTTCTGATCTTCATCTTGATCTGATGCTCAAACAATCTGACCAGATCCTGATGTGAATAGAGTTCACATCGAAAGATTTCCTCCTTCCGCGCCGTTCAAATTACCATTCGAGCCGTGGCTACCAGCGACAGAAATATCATCCGTTTCAACACCAGAATACGGGGTGACACATTGTCATACGCGTATGCGCTATCAATGAGCACGAGCTTTTCGGGGGTGATACAAGCCGTCAACTAACCGACAAAGTCTCATAGGGGGCGCACCCGAGGACAATGGTAGAAAACGTGCGAAGCCGTTTCCTCTAAACCAAAGTCACACCGTTCGCAGTCTGGCAAATCCGCCTTGTCATTGAAAGATACCCTATTCGGAATCAGTCGCCAGGTAAGCGAGTGAAACTCGTCCGCCGACAAGCCGAGCCGGGCGCGTCGTGGATCCTTCGTGACCCCGTCCACTAGTTCACGATAGATGACTCATAGTCCGAGAAAGATTAGTGGACTTAGGAATGACCCTTAAGGCTGATCGACACTCAAGGAGGAAACTATTGATTCCAGGGCCTACAAAGGCGTTGAGCCCTCGAGACGGAATGAGTGATGGTAAGGTAAGGAAAGGGATGATTGCCCTTACACTACTCGCCAAAATCGAGCCCCCCCCCCACCGTCAACGAAAGCCGCCGTTCCTTAAAGTCACTCTCCTGTTTATCAAAGGGTTTTATTTTTGTGGCGTCTAGCGAGGTCGGTTACGTGAGATATCACCCAGTCCGCACAGATTCAGTCACCCGTGCACAGCACAGGCGATCTCATGTCGCTTATTCCAGGTGTGAGCAGGCTGTGCCCTATAACCTCCCTGATCTCACTATCCCACAGTTAGCAGCTGGGGATGGGGCGGAGCGACCTTTTACATCTGTTGCTTCTTCGAAGAAGCAGTTCGGCAGGCTTACTTGCTTCTTAAGGCGAGCCCGTCAAGATCTGCCGAACTTCATTGTCGTCACCGTCGGTCGATTGGTTAGAGTCAACATCTGTTGAATGGTTATCTTCGTCATAGGAATCTCATTGTTACTCGGCGTGTTTATTTCATCTTCTATGGAACTGCTTCTCATATGAAGAAAATGGGCGGAGGTCTATGACGTCACAGTATTCCACCCGTCCTCCATTTACTCGTGCATCTGTTCAGCGGACTCCTTCTTACTAGTACGATGACATCCACGTTCTTGTACATACCCTTCGCAGAATCAGGCTTCGGCAGACGGATCCTGTCGACACCTTTCAGTCGGACTTCATACTAGGACAAAGCATTAGCCGCAGCAGTCGCACCGAGGACGCCATCCTTTGGCGTAACGTTCTACCAGTAAGCCGCTCCATGGACAGAGTACTGCTTCCTGGCAGCAGTCCGATTTATGGATCTGCGCGATCGTTCAACAATGCCGTTTCCAGATGGCGCATATGCACGTCAGTAACGCATACGGACACCCCAGGTCTTAGCAAACGTTCTAAAGCTCCTGCTGTTAAATACTTTATCATTATCTGTAGAGATCTCTTTAAGTGGGCCCCTGTCAAAAAAAGATAGTTAAGAGACTGGATCACAGTAGCCGAATCTTGTCGCACAGGTCGCCAAATGGCGAACCGAGTAGGCCCACAGTCTATTATGCCTCAGGTAGTGAGCACCCATGTAATGGGTGATATCCATACCCTAGTCAGTACCATATATCTACTGTCTCCAGTTTCCCTTTTCGCCATCGGATCTGTGCCTGATCGACTGACAGACATTTCATGAAGGATTTAACAGATCTTACAGCTTCTTTCGACATAGACGGAGCGATTGTTCTGAAAAAGTACATCGTTCGTTTTACACCGGGGTGTCCGCTGTGTGAGTGTATTTGCCTTATCTGACCCGGTTCCATACCGCTGCCAGTCGCAGCACATAATCTGCTGCCCAGTTTCTGCCTCATTATCCATTGCTTCCAGACGCCTCTGCGGGACTCTGATGCTTCTGTACGATTTGTTTAGATTCGATTTGACGAGCGTAAGGCCTACCATTAACGCATACTTCTAAACCAACTCAAAGAAGGTTTGCAGCCGCCTCCTGGTCAGCATCTCACTTGCAGCCTTAGAACTCACTCTGCTTTGTCAGCATGTTCTTGAGCCGTTGATACACGCACTCAACAAATCAGTTTTTAAATGTACAGTCTTAGCTTCCGAGTATATGGCCAGGTTTACCCCTTTTAGGAAAGCATTTAACTCTGCGAGATTGATGTGTTCAGTGTCCGACTCTGACCGCAACCAATGTGAGTCTTCGATAACGGACCCACGGGATTCAAGTAAGACTCCAGTGTCCAAAAAACTTGCGTCAACTCATACATCAACGCACCACTCACCTCTACACGGGTCGTTTTGCTTCACCCTGGTAATAGTCTCTGTCAGTGTTCTATTTAGTGGGACATCGTCGTTTCGATCATCCCAACCTTTCGTCACTGCGCTTGCCCTTCGCTTGATGAAACCAGCCACTACTGTTTTCGAGATTTGGAGTTCAAGATAGTATAGTGTCTGATAATGACATGCAATTTACATCGAGTGACTTTTAAACTTTTTGCAAATATTACGCAATGTTTCTTCGGCATATTATTAACCACAACTGCGAGTTATTTATGTTTTCACCTCAGCGTCCCAAGGAACTGATGTTTAACGAAACAATGTTAATAAGGATCTACTGAATCTCTCTCTCTCTTTCCCTCTCTCTCTCTTTCCCTCTCTCTCTCTCTGTATGTGTGTGCGTGTGTGTGTGTGTGCGTGTGTGTGTGTGCGTGTGTGTGTGTGTGTAAACAAACAATATGAACGTTAGGAAAAAAGAAAAAACTAAGTCAGAATTTCTTTGCATTAACTGTCAAAGATATTTTCTTCGCGATTAGGAATTAGTAAAGGTTTGGAATGAAATCCAAAAGATGTGTTTTTTAAATATCTTTAAGAACTTTCTGATGGTTGAAGTGGTTGCATATATCTTACATGCTCCAATAGTCAGGGTTCAAGCCCAGTCAAAAGAATCTAAAATCTGACTGTCTCTCTGTTATGGGACCTTACCTATAACGACAGAGTGAACACTTCCTGACACTATAAATACTGCGCCTCTCAAGAGAGAGGTAGGAGACGAAATCGAGTCGAGCCAATAGTAGTTCACTCCAAACCAGACTGACAGTCATACTAACACCTTTCCATATCTTGTATTATTATTCTGTGTAATATATCTTTGTTATTTCTCCTCTTGTGTTCGTGTTATTCTTCTTTGGTCCTAACCTTGGACCATAACAGTGGCGGCGAGAATATTGAAGAAACGAAGTTCTACGCGGAGAATCTAAAAAACAAACAAAAAAACCTTTTTGCTATCGGTCGTCCATAACAGAGGCGACGGAGGTATTAAGAAGAAAAAAAAAACAAGCTCTACGCGAGAAAAAAAAAAGAACAAAGAAATTTTTTTTTGGAACACTAACCTTAACAGTGGTAACGAAGACACGAATTTTACCTGTCAGCCAAAGCAGAATCGAATTCTACGCAGGAAAATGTTTCCGTACTAAGGTTCCAGAACAACAGGCTACAAAGACATGAAGTCTACACTGAAAAAAAAGGAAAAAATAGTTACACAAAATTACGGTATAAATATGGAAGACTTTAAGGCAACCATATTGGAAGTAATGAAAATGCAATTCGAGCAGCAACAAAAAAATGAGGAAAGACAGACTAGGCTCGAAGAAAAACAATTAGAAATTCAACAGAAAAACGAAGAAAAAATATTGGAAATTCAACAGAAAAACGAAGAGAAGCAACTCGAACTACAAGAATTACTACTACGGGCAGTAACAAATAAAGGACAACATTCTGGAAATGAAGCGGCATTCTCGTAAAATGCTATATGGAGCTCTATCAAAGGCTTCACTTATGCACCGGACGAAGACAAAACCTTCGCGGCTTACTTCAGAAGATATGAAGATTCATATGAGTTTGATTGCGGGAATTGGTCAAAAGCGAAAAAAGTACGTCTACTACTGAGGAAACTAGAGTCAAGCGAATACACTAAATTTGTAGACTACACCCTACCGAGGAAAACGAATGAGTTGACTTTCCAGGAAGCCGTGAAACTTTTAACGGAATTATTTAGTCCGAACACTTCACTATTCCACAAAAGGTGGAAATATTTAAATTTAACAAAAAAGGATAGCGAAGACTATATAACATTCGCTTCCGTAGTAAACAAACATTTCGATGACTTTAATTTATCTGAACTCATCCCTGACAATTTTAAATGTTTGATATTCGTCCAAGGCCTGGTTTCGACTAAAGATGCAGAGATCAGACGGAGAATTCTAACAAAACTTGAGAGTGAACCAGAATTGACGCTACAAAAATTTCCTGAGGACTGTCAGAGACGTATAAGCGTAAAATGAATTATACAATAAAACCTACCATTCATCGAGTGCTACTGCCTAAATACACAATATATATATATATATATATATATATATATATATATATATATATATATTATTTGCTAGCGTGATTTATATTGAATATAATTTGGTTTTGACCGATGATGTTGCAAGAGAAACTTTTTATAATTTTTGCTTTGTAAATGATTTTCAGTGTTTAAGTCTTGATTTAGAAGTTTCAAATATTTTCTTCTTCTCTCAGTAAGAAATGAATTCTTATTTATATCATTCGGACAAAAGTGTAAAATTGTTTTTGCCTAACGGTTATTCTCCTTAAGACGCACATTCTAATAACCTCACCATACTTACAGATAGCGGATAGATGAAAGCTGCATTTGAATCTCACTAGCGTCACTTAGTCAAAGAGGTGATGTCTTGATAATACTGGCCAGGAAGTGCGGGTATGTGGCACCCCGTTGGGAAGTGTTTGAAAACTATACCTACGGGTTGATCTAAAACCTCCGAATGAAATTGTACAAGCGAAGCTGTATGGAAATTGTCGATGGAGTCACAAGTACTCAGCTAATGGATATCTATTAGCCTTTGGTGAAAAGATGGCGCCTCGATCAAAACACCTAGCTGCCTGGCTATCGAAAGCCAAAGCAATAAGACGAAGCACTCACTTTGACGGACTTGCAGGACAATATTGCTAACTAGTACTTTAGACATAAATTATGGCAATTTGATTAGATTGACAAGATTAGATTGGATTATGTTCCATTTATTTAAGATGAACAAACCTCCAATGGCATAATAAACTTTCACACCACCAAGTAAGTTATAGGAAATACTTCTTATAAAAGCAGATCTTATGAGCTGAAATTCTCATAATATATTTAAAATATAAGGATACCTTGAGTATATTTCCTAGTATCAGTTGGTTCATAATAATTTTATTGTAAAAACATTGACATACATAATAAAAACAAAATATCGTATACCTATTTATCAGTCTTTTCACATCTATCTATCTATCTATCTATCTATCTATCTATCTATCTATCTATCTATCCCAGTCTGTTCATTATCTATCTATCTATCTATCCCAGTCTGTTCATTATCTATCTATCTATCTATCTATCTATCTATCTATCTATCTATCTATCTATCTATCTATCCCAGTCTGTTCATTATCTATCTATATATTTTCTATCTATCTATCTATCTATCTATCTATCTATCTATCTATCCCAGACTGTTCATTATCTATCTATCTATCTATCTATCTATCTATCTATCTATCTATCTATGTATCTGTGAATGCAAAACGTTATACATGCACACACGCACACATACGCACACACATACACACGCACATACACACACGCACACATATATATATATATATGTATATATGATAAAATATAGTTTTAGCTTATGCTATATTTATGGGATAAAGTGCTCAATATCAGGGATAGAGCGTATGTAAATATCAAAGTGGACTTTGAAATGAACAGACATGGCCTGACGATTGCGTTTAGCATGAAACAGACTGTTGCTTCTGGGTGTTTACATCAATATTCATTTATATATTCATTTTTTTCTATCATGGATTTTACCAGGAGGCTGACATAATACCTTTTCCGATAAGAAGAATAAGAATTTGTGATAAAATTGAACTGAATCTGTTGAATTTGATGCTATCTTCTGAACTGCATTTGAAAATGCCGCTGCCACAGGATTGCAAGTCAGAATCGACAACGATCCAAAAGTTTTATTTGTGAAATATCGTAAATGAAGACAATATTAAAAAATGAATCCGACATTGCCCGCCCTTGAAGTGAAATCAACAAATCTAAAAGCCGATTTCTTTTCAGCTAGGCATTAAAAGAGTCGTGAAAGATGGCAATCTTGGAATTCTTGAGATGTTATAAGAAAAAATAAAAGACTTTGTTGTTGCAGGGCAGGAGGGTAATCGATCGGCTTGAGAAATCTACAAAAGTAGAAAATAAAAGTAAGCTAGGGTCGGGTGAAACAAAATCACACGGGAGACACGGATTAAGTCTTGCAAAAAGCATTTTTCGTAGAAAATCGATTTTCACTATTATTAGTAGTAGTAATATTAGTACCGTTTAGTTTCGTGGATGTAGATAATCGTTTGTGAGTAAACTGGGTGGTATTTGTGAATGTCTAAGTACAATAATACATATTATAATGTGTTCAGGTTGGCGTATCTGTAAGGAAATAAGTCGTAGACACAGGAGCCAACCCAAGTTGAAATAGATATAAATAAGATAGGCAGACTGTGTTATGAATAGATAAACAGATTGACAGACGGAGTTAAAAGGAGGCATATAGATAGTTCTCACGAAACCGAGATAGAAAACTCTCAATGGTCAGAGATTAGCGACTGAACTCACTTCCGATCTTGCACAAACTACCCAATCGGGGTAAAAACTGGCTGAGTACATTCAATACCTCAAAGACCAAGCTAGTTACGTTCCATCTGATTCCGAGTTACCACCAATCACGGGGGAGCACCGTGCCTTGAAAGACTGTTGTGACTCAAACTCACACGCGACCTGGACAGAAACTCGTATATACGAAACATTGGTAAGAATTTAGGTAAAATGTTTCCCTGTACCGCTCCAGTAAGTTCTGACTTCTCCTGCTATCTTCTAACTTTACAAGAGCCAAATCAGACCGAAAATGGACTACTGTTATCATATTTGGGCGGGAGCTGACAAGACCTCATTCTCCAGCCTTGATAGAGTTCAAAAACGTCTCCGAGCCCTTATGTGTGACGAGTTATTCTCCACCCTTCAACCCCTATCCATCAGGCAGATGTGACAAGCCTCTCGTTTTTTTACTGCTACTTCCACGGAAAGTGCTCGGTCGAACTTCATTCACTGATCCCTCCTAGGCAAACCTTTGCAGCACGAACACGCTATGCCACTTAAATAGTAGCAAACTACCCAATTTCCCTCCGTATTCCATCGGTGAGAAGTAAGTGCCCCTCAAGCTGTTTCTTCACGCGAACCGCTGCCCTGTGGAACCGAAGCCCAACAGGATGTTTCTCCGATCACTACATTCTTAAGCTGTTTACGGCTAGGGTTAACCGTTATCTTCCCCTCCTATACACACAAATGGCCTCCAACCGTAACCCTCTGCATCGAGATGTCCCCGGTACCGAGACAGTTATAACTAAATCTGAGATAGTTATAATGAAATGGATTTTACCAGAAGGGTGACATAATACTTTTTCTCCGATGAGAATAAGAATTTGTAATAATATTGAAACGAATCTGTTGAATGTGATGTTATTCTGAACTGCATCTGAAAGGGCCACTGCCATAGGTTTGCAAGTAGCAAATCTACAGCGACTTAGTAGATTTATTTGTAAAGTAGGTTTCGGATCCTAATATTAAATAAAATGAATCAAATATTGTCTGCTCGTAAAGTGTTAGTTATAATTAAACTGAGATAGATAGTTATAATTAAAAAGAGATAGATAATTATAATTAAAAAGAGATAGATAGATAGATAGATAGATAGATAGATAGATGTAAATAAATGTGACCCGTGTTTAGTTATTGCTGAGATACTTTGAAAAAACTCAGTCAACACTTGACCTTTTTATATGATAAAATGTCATCAAAGAGAAGATCCTTTCCGTCAGTCTGAATGAAAAACACAAATATTTTCTCTCTCTCTCTCAAAAAAAAAAGATGATGTCTATACTTGTGGGCATTTATTCCTGAGGCCGCGAACCTTTGAGTTGATGTGTGCCTGTGTAGTTTTTCTATTCAATGGCTGAGTGTGTTGTATCTTTATACATATTCGAGTATATGTGTGTAGATGATATTGTTGTGTCTCAACAAGCAGCCTAAAACGTCCAAATATGACCTTTTCAGTCTCAGGAGAAGTCGTTTCCCCTGACAAGAGGGCAGCAACTCTGAATTTTAATAATTTTTTAGATCATCAATATACATGTCAGTCTTTCTACGCGCATGTAAACATATAGCTACCCTTTCTCAGGATCATGTTTGATGGCTGAGGTAGTTGAGTAACTGAATCTGAGTAAAACCTCGGATTTTTTATGTTTCTTAAAGTCTTGTCATTCTCATTTTACAGATTGGTGCAAAACAATCTTCCGATATGCCCTTTATAATAATTTGATTTCATAACTCGGTTTCTATCAGTATCTGGGGTCAGCATTCGAACCAGATTTTGAAAAAATAAAGCGTATTGCATTTCCTAATCTAAAAATGTTATATGTAGCTGTCTCTTCTACTCCAATAGCTTCACGTCTCGCACCTCTCGCCTGTGGAACTCCCTCCCCTCTTCCTGTTTCCCTAATAGCTATAATCTCCAACTATTCAAATGTAATGTCAATCGACGTCTCCAGATGTCTTTATATATCCCCTATCCTTTCCTCTATCACTCCTATTTGCTCTCGTTCCAACTCTCTGTAACCCCTTGCGGGCTAGTGGCTTCCCGCCTTGCTTGGGGTGAAACGCTTAAAAAAACCTGACGCAATATAATCTTATATTTTCAGTCTTAGTTTGCACCAAAGGCATGAATCGAAATTTTCTTAGGTCCTGCCGTCCCATTTTTCTCGCCCGCATCACTGACAATATTAGATTTTTTATCTAATTTGGATTTTCTACTGGTAAAATTTAGAAATGCGTTCTATCTGTAATATTGAAGTTCTTTGTGGCCTAACGTACTCGGAATTTCGTTTCTCAATTCATTGAGTTTCTACTCGGTACTTGGGGTTTGAAGAATTACTCATTCTCTTTCACTCTCTTATTCACTCAATCACGCTCTCTCTTTTACTCTCTTATTCACTCAATCACATTCTCTCTTTTACTCTCTTATTCACTCAATCGCATTCTCTCTTTTACTCTCTTATTCACTCAATCACATTCTCTCTTTTACTCTCTTATTCACTCAATCGCATTCTCTCTTTTACTCTCTTATTCACTCAATCAAACTCTCTCTTTCACTCTCTCATTCACTCAATCACATTCTCTCTTTTACTCTCTTATTCACTCAATCAAATTCTCTCTTTTTCTCTCTTATTCACTCAATCACATTCTCTCTTTTACTCTCTTATTCACTCAATCACACTCTCTCTTTCACTCTCTTATTCACTCAATCACACTCTCTCTTTCACTCTCTTATTCACTCAATCACACTCTCTCACTCTCTTATTCACTCAATCTCACTCTCTCTTTCACTCTCATATTCACTCAATCACACTCTTTTACTCTCTTATTCACTCAATCACATTCTCTCTCTTACTCTCTTATTCACTCAATCACACTCTCTCTTTCACTCTCTTATTCACTCAATTACACTCTCTCTTTCACTCTCTTATTCACTCAATCGCACTCTCTCTTTCACTCTCTTATTCACTCAATCACACTCTCTCTTTCACTCTCTTATTCACTCAATCGCACTCTCTCTTTCACTCTCTTATGCACTCAATCGCACTCTCTCTTTCACTCTCTTATTTACTCAATCACATTCTCTCTTTTACTCTCTTATTCACTCAATCACATTCTCTCTCTTATTCTCTTATTCACTCAATCACACTCTCTCTTTCACTCTCTTATTCACTCAATCACGCTCTCTCTTTCACTCTCTTATTCACTCAATCACATTCTCTCTCTTACTCTCTTATTCACTCAATCACACTCTCTTTCACTCTCTTATTCACTCAATCACATTCTCTCTTTTACTCTCTTATTCACTCAATCACACTCTCTTTCACTCTCTTATTTACTCAATCACACTCTCTCTTTCAGTCTCTTATTCACTCAATCACGCTCTCTCTTTTACTCTCTTATTCACTCAATCACATTCTCTCTTTCACTCTCTTATTCACTCAATCACACTCTCTCTTTCACTCTCTTATTCACTCAATCACGCTCTCTCTTTTACTCTCTTATTCACTCAATCACACTGAGACGATGCATAGTTTGGCATAAAGCAATGGCCTTTTGAAAGATACAAGTTACCATAATTTCTAAAAATGAAACCAAAATCATTATCTATTTGCCAGCAGAGTAAACTACGAAACTACACTAGTTATCCTGATGGAAGATGGCATTCTACTGGTTTAATCAACGTTTCGATGATATGGTCATCGTCAGTGATGCAAACTCGCCGAAACGTTCTTTCTATTAGAGAACAAGACTGACACTTTCAAACCTAGTGAACTACTTACAAACGATAATCTTAGCTATGGCACCATATCCATAAACATCATATATCTTCTTTTGTTTTTTTCCTGTATGTACAACAGTTTTTGTTTTGTCTTTTGTCTTGTATTTTTTTTTCAACTAAAAGTGCATCAAATGTTTAATATGCATCTAATTTTAATCCATTTTAATCCATTTTAGCGTAAAGAATTTTAAATTCCCAATCAACACAGGAATCGTATAGAAAGAAGCAGTGAAATCCCATCTTTGGTAATATGGATAGATTTAATAAATTTAAGTCACGTGTGAAACGCAATTATTTGTTTAAACGACACATATTGAAAATGCTACGAACTTTTTTCAAAGTTAATACATATGCGTAAACACAGATACATACATACATACACACCCATTCGTATATGTAACTAACTCACTGACAATTCTATCTTTCTACAGAATACACCTGTAATACGTTTTCACCAAGTAAAGCAAATTCTTTTTTTAATAGAAATTGTTTTTTCCGCGTCTTTCTTAGCTTCAAACTAATACCTTTTGGTTTCTTTCCATTAGAAATATAAAATAAATCTTTTTATTCAAACGCTGCAATTTCTTTTAGGTTTTGTTACTGTTAACCTCAAGTTAGGGCCGACCTTTTCTTCAGACCTCTTTAAGTGTATTCTAGCAAATAAATTTTATTTTATTCTACTGATTACATCTGGCGATGGCAGTAGAATGCATCTACTGAACAGATATGTTAGGAACAGTTACTATTCAAAGAATCATTTTTACCATCCGAGCGATGTTGGAAAATGCTTCCAGAAAAGAGCCTGTTTTAAAAAATAGTTAGAAACCACTTGACCTCCTTTGGGCAGATTGCCGAACTCACTTAAGAATTGCAGTCAGTTTGCATTCTTACGACCAGAAGTGACCCAGGTTTCTGAGAGATAGAATCACCTCCTCTTGCATTAAGGCTGAAAGTCTTCGGTCAACCCATCAGCAAACAAACCGGATTTTAATTTAAAATTGTCCTCCAAGATTGGTTGCCAACAAAGGATAGATTTTACAGTGTGTCTGGCTGTTTAACTAAAGAGAAATGATGCATTCATATTTTTCTGAAGTTCATTTGTGAGAAAGTGAATATAAGGAAATCTGCCAAAATTCGAACTCGGCTTGCAAATGTCTCTTTCTGAGACACCAACCGCACACTACATGCGCAAAGAAGAACTTTGTGCCTCCGAACGAGGTTGGATATATTAACGCTTTGAGAAAAGAGACGCGTATTTGAAAACAAATTTAAAGTTAGTTTTATTTAAATAGAAAAAATGTTTTGTTTTATTTCAACATTTTTAATTATATTTTTAAATAATTAGAAATATTGTTATCTGTCTATATTTCTGAGATGAAGTATTATGTACACTATTTACATTATTCGGACTATTGTCCTCATCTTTGTCGCCATATTTATTACAACGTTTCGGCCTTTCAGTATCTGTCTATATTTCTGAGATAAGGTATTATGTACACTATTTACATTATTCGGACGATTCTCCTCATCATTGTCACCATATTTTTTACAACGTTTTGGCCTTTCAGTATCTGTCTATATTTCTGAGATGAGGTATTATGTACACTATTTACAGTATTCGGACTATTGTCCTCATATTTGTCGCCACGTTTATCACAACGTTTCGGCCCTTGTACGCTCCGGCCTTCTTCAGGTGGTTGGAATGTCGAACTGAACCCTTTATTTCGCACGCTGGGGTAGACTGTTCTAATTCCATATGCCATTTCTAATGGATGCCAGTTATCTCCTGTTAATTCCCCTCTGAAAGTCCTACACTGCCATAACCAGGTATTGAGCTCACATTCCTTGGGTCCTGTCACTGGATCTAACTAACGCCTTTATCCACTGTGCCATGGCGTCAAAGAGTGTGAGTTCAATACCTGGTTAAGGCAGTAGAGAACTTTCAAATGAGAATTAACAGGAGATAACTGACATCCATTAGACATGGCACGTGGAACTAGAACAGTCTACCCCACTGAGCGAAATAAAGGGTTCAGTTCGACATTCCAACCACCTGAAGAAGGCTGGAGCGTACAACGGATAAAAAGTTGTAATAAACATGGCAACAAAGATGAGGACAATAGTTCGAATAATGTAAATTGTGTTAAAAATATTGAAATAAAACCTACAACTTCTGATAAAGAACTTGGTGAGCTTTTAAATTCTTCCAGAAAACAAAACGACAAAATATTTTAAAGGACTTAATTCTTCGTGCCACTCGCTTCGAGCAGCATGACCTGAGATTTTAGCTCAGAAAATGTCGCGCAAATCTGTCTGTTCTTGACGCCATGAAAAAAAAAGAAAGAAAGTGAAAAGGAGAGTGGATCTTTAGTGGGAATTGTTCCTGTCAATCGAGACAAAGATGGCCGTCGAGGCTGAAATGTTTGCGAAAGGTTTCAGTGAAAATGACAGGCGCCTGTTTTATTAAGAAAACAGATGACACTTCGGTCGCTTGGATAATACAGAGATTTCTTTCCTAATTCGGCATTGATTTATCATTTTCTCAATTTCTTTCTTTTCTCGACAGAACCAATTTTGCTACCATGATTTTATTTGTGCCATATTTTCTCGTAGAATTCGCAGAAAACAAATCGATGTTGTCTTTCGACGATAATTTGATGTTTTACTATCTCTGGACGAATTTCTTCGATTTTCACGTTTAGAACACAAGATTTTCCCCAAGATTTGTTTTCAAAATGACTTAGATTAATTTTTTCTTTGTTTATCTTATTGCAATGAAAAATAGAAAATAAGGATACTCGTTTGTAGAATAGAAGAATATTTTTATTATTTAATTAACTCAAAATGTGGAATTAATTCAGTGAATTTACTAATTAAAATGGTGCAAACGAATGCAGTTTCTCCAGACAAAACAATTGAATATGCAGAAAGCAGAATACGTCTTCGAAAATAAAAAATAATGTAAATTTTTCTACACTTTGAAATTGAACTGCTTCTCACAGTCCAGACGATTTGATAAGTTCCTATTAGCAAGGAGAAATTAAAACGTTAATGGATGTATTTCTTGGTTCCAGTAGACGATAGAAGAAAATGTAAAGCGGGAAAAAAATATACTGACTTCGTCAAAGAATTGAAAATATTCTAAAACAAGTTGTATCTTGCACTGATCACTAATGGAGCGTTTTGATCAATTTTTGAGCAACCTTATAAAAATGTCAGAACATTGAAACTTTTCAGAGAAATAAAGATTATTTGTCTTACTAAATTTCCAGATATGCATGAAATTTATAATTTTAAGTTAGAATCAGTTATTGGTAATTTAAATTCTTAGAAAATCATTCTGACATCTGACTGAATATGTCACGATTCCATTGTAATTAATGCCTAGATATGTTCTCACGTACTGAATAGAAATAGGGTTTACTGTGTGTTGTCCCAAAGAAGCAGAATTCATATGTCCTCTTGGGAAATTTTTAAATTGCAAGGATATAGTAATAGTAATTTGTAAATTAAAGGAATTTCGATCAAATGTTCACAATTGAACATGAAACCTGATAATCAAATTTAACGTAATCCCGTTGTTCTTGCTTGATCGACACTCCAACATTTGGAGACAAAAATATGGCAATTAAAAAAAAGGTTTAAATCCAATTCATGTAAAATAAAATCGCGTCTAGATATCGTGAATGGAAAAAAATTATCTTCCGTATTTGTTTGGCTTTAAAAATGTAATTATTGAAACTTAGACAAATTGTTGTTTTTCAAAGTGAAAGTGAGCAATTGTCTTCTTTGAAAGATGCAATGAAACCAGAAAGACTTTTTATAGACAAAGAAATTGATTGGTGGTTTTCTTTTGCAATTGCCGCCATCAGAAAACTTCCATGAAACTGGGAAGAGAATTTCTTCAATATGCGGTATCTTATTTAAACCTGACACACCCATCCTGTCACTTGTTTCTGTCAATGTAACATTTAACAGAAAGATCAATATAAATGCAGAAGAACGTACTTGTCTATATTTCTGAGATGAGGTATTATGTACATTATTTACATTATTCGGACTATTGTCCTCATCTTTGTCGCCATATTTATTACAACGTTTCGGCCTTTCAGTATCTGTCTATATTTCTGAGTTGAGGTATTATGTACATTATTTACATTATTCGGACTTTTGTCCTAATATTTGCCGCCATATTTATTACAACGTTTCGGCCTTTCAGTATCTGTCTATATTTCTGAGATGGTGTATTATGTACATTATTTAAATTATTCGGACTATTTTCTTCATCTTTGTCGCCATATTTATTACAAGGATAAAGGTGTTGGTTAGATCCATTGACAGGACCCAAAGAGTGTGAGTTCAATACCCGATTAAGGCAGCGGAGAACTTGCAGAGGGGAATTAACAGGGGATAACTGATAACTGGCATCCATTAAACATAGCACGTGGAACTAGAACAGTCTACCCCAGTGAGCGAAATAAAGGGTTCAGTTCGACATTCCGACCACCTGAAGAAGGCCGGAGCGTTCCACGGCCGAAACGTTGTAATCAATATGGCAACAAAGATGAGGACAATAGTTCGAATAATGTAAATAATGTGCAGAAGGACGTGTACTTGTGTTTCATAGACTACACCAAGTCATTCAATAAAGTACACTACAATGATCTATTAGAACTGTTCAGCGATCTTGACATTCGGCACATTATAATAATGAACAATCTCTATTTGCATACGGACCGAAAATGAGTTCAGCCGATATAGAAAGGGGTGTAAGACAAGGATGTGTCTTCACACCGTATTTATTCAATCTCTACAGCGAGGTAATTCTGAGGGACTTAGAAATCCTACCAGGATTCAGTATTGGCGGACATAATCTTAATATCAGATATGCAGGAAAGCGATAAGAAAAGACTAAGCATAAACTACAAGTTGGAATGCATAGTTATCAACAAAAGGATGAGCTCAAAATGAAAATTACAAGTCCGGGATACTAAAATTAAACAAGTACAGAAATTGAAATATCTGTGTATTTTTCTAACAGAAAGTGCGACACTGAGACCCGATGACCGGCGAGTTTTATTTTTATGCAAAAAACTTCAAAAATTTCGGTGTAGGTTTTTCTCATTTTTGTTTCTTGCATTTTTACACAAGTTCGTTTAATTTTTTGTTTTCTTTTTCCTTTTTTCTCTAAGCCAACTTTTTTCTTTTTAATTTTACTCTTCTTTTGTATTTGATTATTTTTAATTTTAATTTTATTTTTTGGACTTTTTGTTTGCTTTTATTTCTGAACCAAAACGTTACTTTTAAACACTTTATTTTTTACGTTTCCCTCTGTTTTATGTTTTTTCCCAGTTGTAATTTGAGTAAATTGGCTTCAGCTAAAGAAGATTTTGTCGGAAATACATGCAAAGGCCGAAGAGGCGCTCCAGACTTGTCTCCTAAGGCGGTCGCCCTCACATTCTTTACCGGTTTTCTGTACTCTCTTTCTGCAAGAACTGTAAGAAGGCGCTCCAGCGCTTGCTCTCCTCCCTCTTGGGGGTGGCCGCAACTATCAGGTCTGCAGAGAGGTCTATGCCTAGTGTCCGTGTCATGGGGGCTGGGAATGCCACACTTGGCGAGTTATCGACATGTCTCGAAGTTGGCTTTCCTATGCCGCGCTTTGAGAGCGGACTCGATCTTGGAGGAGAGTGTTAGGGACGCCTTCTCTAGCCTTACTACCACTCCTCCCTGTTTCTAGAGCCAAGCGCCGTCGTAATCCTCGGGAATGTCGAGCGGCTTTAAAGGTCATTCCTCGGTCCAGTCACCTTTCACGGCATAGGGGAGTCTTGTATCGAGAATTAGTGGAGACGGTCGCGAAGTGGACGGCTCGGCTTGTCGGCGACAAGGTTGCGCTCTTTCTGGTCTTGGGCGGAAGCGGCGGATTGATTCGGAACGTGACGTAGCCTTCGGGGGTGGGGATGGGCGGATTTGTCCGATTCTCATCGGTGTCACTTTGGTTTAGATGAAACGGATTCGCACGCCTCCTACCATTGTCCTCAGATGCGCCCGTTCTGTTTTTTACATCTCGGCTGGGTCAATCTTTGATTTTTCCATCCCGTCATTTATTTTTATCCTTCCCTCTCCGTTAGTGAGTGAGCCTCTTGATTCTGTCTATCAGCAGAATACAGCGGTCACTCCTATTTTTCTGTGGTGGGTGATGGGTCCTACTAAGGTCTGTAATTTTTACTTTGAATGTTTTGTTAAATTTTAGTTTTGCGTTTCAGTTCATCTCTTCTTCATTTCATGATCTTTTATATTTTTAGATATTTTTGTAAGAAACGAAAAGAAAAAAAGACATTTCAACTTTTGGAATTTTTTATGTCATATTTTTTTAATTATTTTTTTTTTGAGGTTCCCTATGAATATGTCGTATTGTGTTATACATAGGATTGAATAGTGATCGATGAGTTCTTGTAGTGAATGGGCAAATTGTAATGGATGAATGGGTCCTGAATCTGATTAGCTCGGTCTAGGGTAGAAAGTGTTGACCATTCCCCCTTAAGCCTTGTACAGTAATTTTTTTCATTTTTATGAATAATAAATAATCATTCCCCACTGAAGATTAAAATCAACACAATATATTAGAACTTATAAATAGATTTAAATGTTTATAGATGGAAGGAAGGAAGGAAGGAAAGAAGAAAATAAATACTCAATAAGAATGAAGGAAATCCACATAAAAAAGGAAAAACTGAGAAAGAATAAGAAATTATTAAATGATTGTTAAAATAAAAAGGACACAGAAATAAGGAAGAAATTCCGTTTGATTATCGTCTGCACAGATTTTCTTCCCATAAGGCATTGCATCGTCATGAATAATCGTTGTTTTTCCAAGAGCAACACACTTTGAGATTCTTTAACATTTTTCCGACATCAAAGCAAATAACTTCAATTTCTAATCTGATATGAAAAGACGATTTTTATTTCATGAAAGAAACTTAAAAAAAAATCTTTGATGGCTATTTTGATATTCATGGCTTTTAGTCTTGATAAGTTCGTAATTGTGCTGTCGAAGAATAGCAAGATTTAATGACGAAGCTGCTATACTATTATGTGACCTGCTTTCAAACTTCGCTGTTTTCTGTGTTGTCAGTGCATGTGACAAGGTTAACAGTAAGTGTAACAGTTTTATAACTGGCCAGAATAGTTTGAATTACATTTCTGTTTTTATCAATAAACACGTCGTACCATTGATAAAATCTTTGTTCGATATCTAGCAATTAGACAGATTAGATGTGTGTCTTTCAGCCGAGAGCATTAGTACAAATTACAAGGCAGATGACTCGAGTAAATTCTAATTTTTTCGCTACTGAGATTTTCTGGACCATTGTACATTATATAAAAATAAATTATTTCTATTACGTGAACCTATTTTGTTAATTAAAAAAATGAAACCTCTTCTGGAAATAGAATAACGACTATAAAATATTTAATAGAATTAAACTAATCTCTTTTAAAACAATTTCCTACAAAGAACTAAGTAGCATTAAGCATTCATTAATAATTGTTTTATAAATTATATTGTCGGAAAACAAATAAAGTTTTAATATAATTAAAACTTCTAAAACAGTCATTGAACATTGATGGACCAACACAATCAAATTAATCAGTTGCACTTAAATTAAAAACAGAATGGAATAGCTATAAACAAAATATGACCCCAAGGCTCAAAATACAAAGGATAGAAATAACATCTATGACCTATTATGTATTTAAAAACATTTTAAATTCTTAGTAGTCCAACATTTCATTAAATCAAATCCTCTATATATATCCAATGTAGTTTACAAATTCACCTATCATATTAGAGATTCTATCTTTGAATACAACAAAGAAGCAACATCTTACCTAACAACGTTCTCCTTCTTTTCTAGACTCGTAACACATCGACAAAGAAATAAAAATGACACAACTCCTTGGAAATAATACAATAATTACTCATCAAAACAAACTGTACGATTATACATTTTAGAAGGTTTTATATAACAAACAACAAAATCAGTTATGATTGCAGGATGGTAAGTTCGACATTAGACCGAATAGCATTGCCGTTGGTTGAAACTTTTAAAATATTCCTCTTAAACGGTTTCTCAGGAAAATAGGTTTCTTAATTCCACTGTTATTGCTATATTTTTAGTATGGATGACGGTTTCCTTCCTAACATTTTGTTTAAAGTTGTGTGGAAGATCACCAGCTTAATTGTCATTATTTTCTCTTCGAGTTAAATGTACTATCCATTTTAGTTGTTGCTAGTCTTCAAGTGATATGGTTTCTGTTGTTTGGTACACTTCTTTGGAATTCTGTATTGCCTGTTCACGAGATCTGGCGGTAAGACTTACAAAGGCTCATTCACTCGAAACAATTGTAAATTATTGATCTGAGAAAACGGTTATATACAACTGAAATTTTAAATGTTTATAAATGCGTTGGGCGCCAACCATGGCAACTCTATGAAAGTCAAAATGAGATGAGGCTATTAAATAACATTATTTGAATTCTCAGGTTAACGTTTTTAGTTTTGAGTCATCTTATGTTGGTCAAAACTACCATTAGCCCAAATTATTTCATGTTCAATTTGTCCAACATTTGGATACTTTTTTATTAATCTTTTCCTTGATCTAAATTTTCTGCTCAGATGTGCTTCAGATTGGTTATGCCCATCAAAGATCATTTTCTGTTATGTTAACATAGAAGTTTGCGATGCGACGATAACGGTCGCGGAATAGCAGACGCAGAT